>CM051234.1:17920392-18240089 GCA_027917425.1 Gastrophryne carolinensis | reverse complement strand
CTTCCTCCTTCTTCTCTTCTACACATTCCTCCTTCTCCTTCTACACCTTCCTCCCTTCTTCTCTTCTACACCTTCCTCCTTCTTCTCTTCTACACCTTCCTACTCCTCTTCTACACCTTCCTCCCCCTTCTCTTCTACACCTTCCTCCTCTTCTCTTCTACACCTTCCTACTCCTTCTCTTCTACACCTTCCTACCTCCTCTTCTACACCTTCCTCTTCTTCTCTCTACACCTTCCTCCTTCCCTTCTCTTCTACGCCTTCCTCCTTCTTCTCTTCTACGCTTTCCTCCCTTCTCTTCTCCTCTACGCCTTCTCTTCTTCTCCTCTACGCCTTCCTCCTTCTTCTCCTCTACTGCCTTCCTCCTTCTTCTCCTTCTACGCCTTCTTCTCCTCTACGCCTTCCTCCTTCTCCTCTACGCCTTCCTCCTTCTTCTCCTCTACGCCTTCCTCCTTCTCCTCTACGCCTCCTCCTTCTTCTCCTTCTACACCTTCCTCCTTCTTCTCTTCTACACCTTCCTACTCCTCTTCTACACCTTCCTCTCCTTCTCTTCTACACCTTCCTCCTTCTTCTCTTCTACACCTTCCTCCTTCTTCTCTTCTACACCTTCCTCCTTCTTCTCTTCTACACCTTCCTCCTTCTTCTCTTCTACACCCTTCCTACTCCTCTTCTACACCTTCCTCCTCCTTCTCTTCTACACCTTCCTCCTCCTTCTCTTCTACACCTTCCTACTCCTTCTCTTCTACACCTTCCTACTCCTTTTCTACACCTTCCTCCTTCTTCTCCTCTACACCTTCCTCCTTCTTCTCCTCTACACCTTCCTCCTTCTTCTCCTCTACGCCTTCCTCCTTCTTCTCCTCTACGCCTTCCTCCTTCTTCTCCTCTACGCCTTCCTCCTTCTTCTCCTCTACGCCTTCTTCTCCTCTACGCCTTCCTCCTTCTCCTCTACGCCTTCCTCCTTCTTCTCCTCTACGCCTTCCTCCTTCTCCTCTACGCCTTCCTCCTCCTTCTCCTCTACGCCTTCCTCCTCCTTCTCTTCTACACCTTCCTCCTTCTTCTCTTCTACACCTTCCTCCTCCTTCTCTTCTACACCTTCCTCCTCCTTCTCTTCTACACCTTCCTCCTCCTTCTCTTCTACACCTTCCTACTCCTCTTATACACCGTCCTCCTTCTTCTCTCTACACCTTCCTCCTTTTTCTCTTCTACACCTTCCTCCTTCTTCTCTTCTACGCCTTCCTCCTCTTCTTCCTCTACGCCTTCCTCCTTCTTCTCCTCTACGCCTTCCTCCTTCTTCTCCTTTACGCCTTCTTCTCCTCTACGCCTTCCTCCTTCTTCTCCTCTACGCCTTCCTCCTTCTTCTCCTCTACGCCTTCCTCCTTCTCCTTTACACCTTCCTCCTTCTTCTCTTCTACGCCTTCCTCCTTCTTCTCCTCTACGCCTTCCTCCTTCTTCCCCTCTACGCCTTCCTCCTTCTTCTCCTCTACGCCTTCCTCCATCTTCTCCTCTACACCTTCCTCCTTCTTCTCTTCTACACCTTCCCCTTCTTCTCTTCTACACCTTCCTCCTTCTTCTCTTCTACACCTTCCTCCTCCTTTTCTTCTACACCTTCCTACTCCTCTTCTACACCTTCCTCCATCTTCTCTTCTACACCTTCCTCCTTCTTCTCTTCTACACCTTCCTCCTTCTTCTCCTCTACACCTTCCTCCTTCTTCTCCTCTACACCTTCCTCCTTCTTCTCTTCTACACCTTCCTCCTTCTTCTCCTCTACACCTTCCTCCTTCTTCTCTTCTACGCCTTCCTCCTTCTTCTCCTCTACACCTTCCTCCTTCTTCTCTTCTACGCCTTCCTCCTTCTTCTCCTCTACACCTTCCTCCTTCTTCTCTTCTACGCCTTCCTCCTTCTTCTCCTCTACACCTTCCTCCTTCTTCTCTTCTACGCCTTCCTCCTTCTTCTCCTCTACACCTTCCTCCTTCTTCTCTTCTACGCCTTCCTCCTTCTTCTCCTCTACACCTTCCTCCTTCTTCTCTTCTACACCTTCCTCCTTCTTCTCTTCTACGCCTTCCTCCTTCTTCTCCTCTACGCCTTCCTCCTTCTCTTCTACACCTTCCTCCTTCTTCTCCTCTACACCTTCCTCCTTCTTCTCTTCTACGCCTTCCTCCTTCTTCTCTTCTACACCTTCCTCTTTCTTCTACTCTACACCTTCCTCCTTCTTCTCTTCTACACCTTCCTCCTTCTTCTCTTCTACACCTTCCTCCTTCTTCTCTTCTACGCCTTCCTCCTTCTTCTCTTCTACACCTTCCTACTCCTCTTCTACACCTTCCTCTTTCTTCTACTCTACACCTTCCTCCTTCTTCTCTTCTACACCTTCCTCCTTCTTCTCTTCTACACCTTCCTCCTTCTTCTCTTCTACACCTTCCTCCTTCTTCTCCTCTACACCATCCTCCTTCTTCTCTTCTCTGCCTTCCTCCTTCTTCTCTTCTACACCTTCCTCTTTCTTCTACTCTACACCTTCCTCCTTCTTCTCCTCTACACCTTCCTCCTTCTTCTCTTCTACGCCTTCCTCCTTCTTCTCTTCTACACCTTCCTCCTTCTTCTACTCTACACCTTCCTCCTTCTTCTCTTCTACACCTTCCTCCTTCTTCTCTTCTACGCCTTCCTCCTTCTTCTCTTCTACACCTTCCTCCTTCTCTTCTACGCCTTCCTCCTTCTTCTCCTCTACGCCTTCCTCCTTCTTCTCTTCTACACCTTCCTCCTTCTTCTCTTCTACGCCTTCCTCCTTCTTCTCTTCTACGCCTTCCTCCTTCTTCTCCTCTACGCCTTCCTCCTTCTTCTCTTCTACGCCTTCCTCCTTCTTCTCTTCTACGCCTTCCTCCTTCTTCTCCTCTACGCCTTCCTCCTTCTTCTCCTCTACGCCTTCCTCCTTCTTCTCCTCTACGCCTTCCTCCTTCTTCTCCTCTACGCCTTCCTCCTCCTTCTCCTCTACGCCTTCCTCCTTCTTCTCCTCTACTACGCCTTCCTCCTTCTTCTCCTCTACGCCTTCCTCCTTCTTCTCCTCTACGCCTTCCTCCTTCTTCTCCTCTACGCCTTCCTCCTTCTTCTCCTCTACACCTTCCTCCTTCTTCTCTTCTACGCCTTCCTCCTTCTTCTCCTCTACACCTTCCTCCTTCTTCTCTTCTACGCCTTCCTCCTTCTTCTCCTCTACACCTTCCTCCTTCTTCTCTTCTACGCCTTCCTCCTTCTTCTCCTCTACGCCTTCCTCCTTCTTCTCCTCTACGCCTTCCTCCTTCTTCTCCTCTACGCCTTCCTCCTTCTTCTCCTCTACGCCTTCCTCCTCCTTCTCCTCTACGCCTTCCTCCTTCTTCTCCTCTACTACGCCTTCCTCCTTCTTCTCCTCTACGCCTTCCTCCTTCTTCTCTTCTACACCTTCCTCCTTCTTCTCTTCTACGCCTTCCTCCTTCTTCTCTTCTACGCCTTCCTCCTTCTTCTCCTCTACGCCTTCCTCCTTCTTCTCTTCTACGCCTTCCTCCTTCTTCTCTTCTACGCCTTCCTCCTTCTTCTCCTCTACGCCTTCCTCCTTCTTCTCCTCTACGCCTTCCTCCTTCTTCTCCTCTACGCCTTCCTCCTTCTTCTCCTCTACGCCTTCCTCCTCCTTCTCCTCTACGCCTTCCTCCTTCTTCTCCTCTACTACGCCTTCCTCCTTCTTCTCCTCTACGCCTTCCTCCTTCTTCTCCTCTACGCCTTCCTCCTTCTTCTCCTCTACGCCTTCCTCCTTCTTCTCCTCTACACCTTCCTCCTTCTTCTCTTCTACGCCTTCCTCCTTCTTCTCCTCTACACCTTCCTCCTTCTTCTCTTCTACGCCTTCCTCCTTCTTCTCCTCTACACCTTCCTCCTTCTTCTCTTCTACGCCTTCCTCCTTCTTCTCCTCTACACCTTCCTTCTTCTTCTCTTCTACACCTTCCTCCTTCTTCTCTTCTACGCCTTCCTCCTTCTTCTCCTCTACGCCTTCCTCCTTCTCTTCTACACCTTCCTCCTTCTTCTCCTCTACACCTTCCTCCTTCTTCTCTTCTACGCCTTCCTCCTTCTTCTCTTCTACACCTTCCTCTTTCTTCTCCTCTACACCTTCCTCCTTCTTCTACTCTACACCTTCCTCCTTCTTCTCTTCTACACCTTCCTCCTTCTTCTCTTCTACGCCTTCCTCCTTCTTCTCTTCTACACCTTCCTCCTTCTTCTCTTCTACGCCTTCCTTCTTCTTCTCTTCTACGCCTTCCTCCTTCTTCTCCTCTACGCCTTCCTCCTTCTTCTCTTCTACACCTTCCTCCTTCTTCTCTTCTACGCCTTCCTCCTTCTTCTCTTCTACGCCTTCCTCCTTCTTCTCCTCTACGCCTTCCTCCTTCTTCTCTTCTACGCCTTCCTCCTTCTTCTCTTCTACGCCTTCCTCCTTCTTCTCCTCTACGCCTTCCTCCTTCTTCTCCTCTACGCCTTCCTCCTTCTTCTCCTCTACGCCTTCCTCCTTCTTCTCCTCTACGCCTTCCTCCTCCTTCTCCTCTACGCCTTCCTCCTTCTTCTCCTCTACTACGCCTTCCTCCTTCTTCTCCTCTACGCCTTCCTCCTTCTTCTCCTCTACGCCTTCCTCCTTCTTCTCCTCTACGCCTTCCTCCTTCTTCTCCTCTACGCCTTCCTCCTTCTTCTCCTTTACGCCTTCCATCCTTCTTCTTCTCTACGCCTTCCTCCTTCTCTTCTACACCTTCCTCCTTCTTCTCTTCTACACCTTCCTCCTTCTTCTCTTCTAAACCTTCCTCCTCCTTCTCTTCTACACCTTCCTCCTTCTTCTCTTCTACACCTTCATCCTTCTTCTCTTCTACACCTTCCTCCTTCTTCTCTTATACACCTTCCTACTTCTCTTCTACACCTTCCTACTCCTCTTCTACACCTTCCTCCTCCTTCTCTTCTACACCTTCGTCCTTCTTCTCTTCTACACCTTCCTCCTTCTTCTCTTCTACACCTTCCTCCTTCTTCTCTTCTACACCTTCCTCCTTCTTCTCTTCTACACCTTCCTCCTTCTCTTCTACGCCTTCCTCCTTCTTCTCTTCTACACCTTCCTCCTCCTTCTCTTCTACACCTTCCTCCTTCTTCTCTTCTACACCTTCCTCCTTCTTCTCTTCTACACCTTCCTCCTTCTTCTCCTCTACGCCTCCCTCCTTCTTCTCTTCTACGCCTCCCTCCTTCTCTTCTACGCCTCCCTCCTTCTCCTCCTCTTCTACGCCTCCCTCCTTCTTCTCTTCTACGCCTCCCTCCTTCTCCTCCTCTTCTACGCCTCCCTCCTTCTCCTCTTTTTTTACGCCTCCCTCCTTCTCCTCCTCTTCTACGCCTCCCTCCTTCTCCTCTTCTTTTACGCCTCCCTCCTTCTCCTCCTCTTCTACGCTTCCCTCCTTCTCCTCCTCTTCTACGCCTCCCTCCTTCTCCTCCTCTTCTATGCCTCCCTCCTTCTCCTCTTCTACGCCTCCCTCCTTCTCCTCTTCTTTTACGCCTCCCTCCTTCTCTTACTCTTCTACGCCTCCCTCCTTCTCCTCTTCTTTTACGCCTCCCTCCTTCTCCTCCTCTTCTACGCCTCCCTCCTTCTCCTCTTCTTTTACGCCTCCCTCCTTCTCCTCTTCTTTTACGCCTCCCTCCTTCTCCTCTTCTTTTACACCTCCCTCCTTCTCCTCTTCTTTTACGCCTCCCTCCTTCTCTTACTCTTCTACGCCTCCCTCCTTCTCTTCTTTTACGCCTCCCTCCTTCTCCTCCTCTTCTACGCCTCCCTCCTTCTCCTCGTCTTTTACGCCTCCCTCCTTCTCCTCTTCTTTTACGCCTCCCTCCTTCTCCTCGTCTTTTACGCCTCCCTCCTTCTCCTCTTCTTTTACGCCTACCTCCTTCTCCTCTTCTTTTACACCTCCCTCCTTCTCCTCTTCTTTTACACCTCCCTCCTTCGCCTCTTCTTTTACGCCTCCCTCCTTCTCCTCCTCTTCTACGCCTGCCTCCTTCTCCTCTTCTTCTACGCCTCCCTCCTTCTCCTCTTCTTTTACGCCTCCCTCCTTATCCTCCTCTTCTACACCTGCCTCCTTCTCCTCTTCTTTTACGCCTCCCTCCTTCTCCTCTTCTTTTACGCCTCCCTCCTTCTCCTCCTCTTCTACGCCTCCCTCCTTCGCCTCTTTTTTTACGCTTCCCTCCTTCTCCTCCGCTTCTACGCCTCCCTTCTTCTCCTCTTCTTTTACGTCTCCCTCGTTCTCCTCCTCTTCTATGCCTCCCTCCTTCTCCTCCTCTTTTACACCTCCCTCCTTCTCCTCTTCTTTTACGCCTCCCTCCTTCGCCTCTTCTTTTACGCCTCCCTCCTTCTCCTCCTCTTCTACGCCTCCCTCCTTCGCCTCTTCTTTTACGCCTCCCTCCTTCTCCTCCTCTTCTACGCCTCCCTCCTTCTCCTCTTCTTTTACGCCTCCCTCCTTCGCCTCTTCTTTTACGCCTCCCTCCTTCTCCTCCTCTTCTACGCCTCCCTCCTTCTCCTCTTCTTTTACGCCTCCCTCCTTCGCCTCTTCTTTTACGCCTCCCTCCTTCTCCTCCTCTTCTACGCCTCCCTCCTTCTCCTCTTCTCTTACGCCTCCCTCCTTCTCCTCCTCTTCTACGCCTGCCTCCTTCTCCTCTTCTTTTACGCCTCCCTCCTTCTCCTCTTCTACGCCTCCCTCCTTCTCCTCCTCTTCTACGCCTCCCTCCTTCTCCTCCTCTTCTACGCCTCCCTCCTTCTCCTCCTCTTTTACGCCTCCCTCCTTCTCCTCCTCTTCTACGCCTCCCTCCTTCTCCTCCTCTTCTACGCCTCCCTCCTTCTCCTCCTCTTCTACGCCTCCCTCCTTCTCCTCCTCTTCTACGCCTCCCTCCTTCTCCTCCTCTTCTACGCCTCCCTCCTTCTCCTCCTCTTCTACGCCTCCCTCCTTCTCCTCCTCTTCTACGCCTCCCTCCTTCTCCTCCTCTTCTACGCCTCCCTCCTTCTCCTCCTCTTTTACGCCTCCCTCCTTCTCCTCCTCTTCTACGCCTCCCTCCTTCTCCTCCTCTTCTACGCCTCCCTCCTTCTCCTCCTCTTCTACGCCTCCCTCCTTCTCCTCCTCTTCTACGCCTCCCTCCTTCTCCTCCTCTTCTACGCCTCCCTCCTTCTCCTCCTCTTCTACGCCTCCCTCCTTCTCCTCTTCTTTTACGCCTCCCTCCTTCTCCTCCTCTTCTACGCCTGCCTCCTTCTCCTCTTCTTTTACGCCTCCCTCCTTCTCCTCCTCTTCTACGCCTCCCTCCTTCTCCTCCTCTTCTACGCCTCCCTCCTTCTCCTCCTCTTCTACGCCTCCCTCCTTCTCCTCCTCTTCTACGCCTCCCTCCTTCGCCTCTTCTTTTACACCTGCCTCCTTCTACTCTTCTTTTACGCCTCCCTCCATCTCCTCTTCTTTTACGCCTCCCTCCTTCTCCTCCTCTTTTACGCCTCCCTCCTTCGCCTCTTCTTTTACACCTGCCTCCTTCTCCTCCTCTTCTATGCCTCCCTCCTTCTCCTCCTCTTTTACGCCTCCCTCCTTCTCCTCTTCTTTTACGCCTCCCTCCTTCTCCTCCTCTTCTACGCCTCCCTCCTTCTCCTCTTCTTCTACGCCTCCCTCCTTCTCCTCTTCTTTTACGCTTCCCTCCTTCTCCTCTTCTTTTACGCCTCCCTCCTTCTCCTCTTCTTTTACGCCTCCCTCCTACTCCTCCTCTTCTACGCCTCCCTCCTTCTCCTCCTCTTCTACGCCTCCCTCCTTCTCCTCCTCTTCTACACCTCCCTCCTTCTCCTCCTCTTCTACGCCTCCCTCCTTCTCCTCCTCTTCTACGCCTCCCTCCTTCTCCTCCTCTTCTATGCCTCCCTCCTTCTCCTCCTCTTCTACGCCTCCCTCCTTCTCCTCCTCTTCTACGCCTCCCTCCTTCTCCTCCTATTCTATGCCTCCCTCCTTCTCCTCCTCTTCTACGCCTCCCTCCTTCTCCTCCTCTTCTACGCCTCCCTCCTTCTCCTCCTCTTCTACGCCTCCCTCCTTCTCCTCCTATTCTACGCCTCCCTCCTTCTCCTCCTCTTCTACGCCTCCCTCCTTCTCCTCCTCTTCTACGCCTCCCTCCTTCTCCTCCTCTTCTACGCCTCCCTCCTTCTCCTCCTCCTCTTCTATGCCTCCCTCCTACTCCTCGTCTTCTACGCCTCCCTCCTTCTCCTCCTCTTCTACGCCTCCCTCCTTCTCCTCCTCTTCTACGCCTCCCTCCTTCTCCTCCTCTTCTACGCCTCCCTCCTTCTCCTCCTCTTCTACGCCTCCCTCCTTCTCCTCCTCTTCTACGCCTCCCTCCTTCTCCTCCTCTTCTACGCCTCCCTCCTTCTCCTCCTCTTCTACACCTCCCTCCTTCTCCTCCTCTTTTACGCCTCCCTCCTTCTCCTCTTCTTTTACGCCTCCCTCCTTCTCCTCCTCTTCTACGCCTCCCTCCTTCTCCTCCTCTTCTACGCCTCCCTCCTTCTCCTCCTCTTCTACGCCTCCCTCCTTCTCCTCCTCTTCTACGCCTCCTGCCTCCGACCAAGGTTCTCCTGAACTATCATGAAGAGCCAGTCACCTTGTTGTTGATAGTTGTTTGTTAGCTACATTGTAAACATTGGGCACAGTTATTACCGTACTATGTAAAGTATATACATTGCTTTATAGGTGTTATCACATTGGCAGGAAGCCATCAGAGCTGCTCGCACTCAGGAATGCGGGGAATACCATGTTACATCAGGATCATGTGTAGTGTGTGTGTGTGTGTGTGTGTGTGTGTGTGTGTGTGTAGTGTGTGTGTACTGTGCATGTGTGTAGTGTGTGTGTAGTGTGTGTGTGTGTGTGCGTGTGTGTGTCGTGTGTGTAGTATGTGTGTGTGTGTGTCGTGTGTAACTGTGTGTGTGTGTGTGTGTGTGTGTGTGTGTATTGTGCAACTGTGTGTGTGTGTGTGTGTGTGTGTGTAGTGTGCGTGTACTGTGCGTGTGTGTAGAGTGTGTGTGTGTGTGTAGTGTGCAACTGTGTGTGTGTGTGTGTGTGTAGTGTGCGTGTACTGTGCGTGTGTGTAGACTGTGTGCGTGTGTCGTGTGTGTGTGTGTGTATTGTGCAAGTGTGTAGTGTGTGTCGTGTGTGTAGTATGTGTGTGTGTGTGTGTAGTGTGTGTGTGTGTGTGTGTGTGTGTGTGTGTGTGTGTGTGTGTGTGTGTGTAGTGTGTGTGTGTGTGTGTAGTGAGTGTGTAGTGTGTATATAGTGTGTGTAGTGTGTGTGACACTCTAATGCCATTATCACACATACACACTATAGGAATGACTATGACATGTTAGTAACCTCCTGGTCTGAGACATAAAAGAAAGACAATGGGGACACACACACACACACACACACACCCCTCGCCCATGCTGGGATTAAACCCAAGACCCCCATGTTGCAAGGAAAGTGCAGAAGGTTCTAGCCTGTGCAGTGTTACATGAGGTCACTCTTTCCCCGCGCCTTTCGCACGCTGCCAGCTTTGTTATGCATGCTGGGACGTGTAGTCCGCCATCCTCATCATCAGTATATAGTAATCAATGGCGTCCCAGAAGTGGTCATTGCAGTGACATCACAGCGTCACTCCGGGGTGACACGCAGCGCACTCGGTTAGGTGTGGGAAGGGTCAGCTCTTACCTGTGGCCACACAGAGGCTGATCAGAGACAGGGTCACACGCAGGTACAGGGTGTCCATGTTGCCGCCAATGCTGCGACCTCCAGCAGCCGTATGACACATCTGCAGCCAGAGGGGAGGTGTGAGCGATGTCTGGCACCTGATTGGTGGGCCAACATGGGGTGACCGCCTATCACGTCTCAGCTGATGCAATGTGATAGAAACAAAAGCACTTGTAGGAAAGAGGAGTGAGGCGTGTGATTGGCTGATCCAGATGGTGTGTGGCTAAGGCTAATCTCATTGGCTGTGCTGTTATCAGGCCGCTGCAGCTCATTCACATATTTCCTGCTGTTTTCATTGAAAGGGAATTTCCTGAGCAGCAGCTGCAAACAGACGGGCAGGCTGATTCATTAATAACGCCAGGTAGCGACAGATGAGCGAGGATTTCAGAGCGCCTCAGTCGCCGACTGGCATTGATGAATACGTTATGTGATTCGCAGTACTACGCTGTATGGGAGCGAATGGTTGCGTCAGCTCAGTGCGACTGACTCACACCACATTCATCAAAAAAACAGCCTCAAACAGCGCCGGCGCTCAAAATCGGGTCATTGTAGCCCACAGCGCCAGAGGCTGTGTGATCAAAGTCTGTTTTTGAACATGTATCCACCAGTAACAAAGCGAAAACATATGGAATGACATTGTTATTACATTGTAACATGACACTTTAATACCAGACATGTAAGGATAAATCTGCATAAAAATATTAGTAATACAAAACGTTTTCAAAAATGTCATTTTCTTGCCCAGGAAACACGTCAGAAGGTTTGTGTTTTTTTTAGGGAAAAAAAAAAAATTGGGATCAGGAATGGATTTAAGGATCGTCCATAGAAATGTATGGGAGAGCGCCAGGTAGCGAGAGGTAAGACGTGGCGCTCTGCAAGGCTGAACCTGGGATAGTGATGAATGGGACGCTACATGGCGTTGTTCTAGTCGCTCACCAGATTCGGCTTCATAAATATGGCATTGCGTGCCCTGTCTGGCATTCACCTGCCGCTACCTGGCGCTACCTGCCACTGTCCCTTCATGAATAAGGCCCAGAGCTCCACTATGGGGCCAGGGCTGTAAATGGGGCCCATGCTCTCAGGGCAGATGGGAGTAATAGCTGGGGGGGGGGGGGCGCAGGGCACTTCTGTCATAGCAAAGAACACTGAAGATTGTTTCATTTTTAAGAAGAAACATATAAGTGTGACAGCAGAGACAATAGTCTCCCCTTATGTGTATACTGTATGTTCTCTGTATCTTATGTATATACTGTATGTTCTCTGTATCTTATGTGTATACTGTATGTTCTCTTTATCTTATGTGTATACTGTATGTTCTCTGTATCTTATGTATATACTGTATGTTCTCTGTATCTTATGTGTATACTGTATGCTCTCTGTATCTTATGTATATACTGTATGTTCTCTTTATCTTATGTGTATAGTGTATGTTCTCTGTATCTTATGTGTATACTGTATGTTCTCTGTATCTTATGTATATACTGTATGTTCTCTGTATCTTATGTGTATACTGTATGCTCTCTGTATCTTATGTATATACTGTATGTTCTCTTTATCTTATGTGTATACTGTATGTTCTTTGTATCTTATGTGTATACTGTATGTTCTCTGTATCTTATGTGTATACTGTATGTTCTCTGTATCTTATGTGTATACTGTATGTTCTCTGTATCTTATGTGTATACTGTATGTTCTCTGTATCTTATGTGTATACTGTATGTTCTCTGTATCTTATGTATATACTGTATGTTCTCTGTATCTTATGTGTATACTGTATGTTCTCTGTATCTTATGTGTATACTGTATGTTCTCTGTATCTTATGTGTATACTGTATGTTCTCTGTATCTTATGTGTATACTGTATGTTCTCTGTATCTTATGTATATACTGCATGTTCTCTGTATCTTATGTGTATACTGTATGTTCTCTTTATCTTATGTGTATACTGTATGTTCTCTGTATCTTATGTGTATACTGTATGTTCTCTGTATCTTATGTGTATACTGTATGTTCTCTGTATATTATGTATATACCGTATGTTCTCTGTATATTATGTATATACTGTATGTTCTCTGTATCTTATGTGTCTACTGTATGTTCTCTGTATCTTATGTGTATACTGTATGTTCTCTGTATCTTATGTGTATACTGTATGTTCTCTGTATCTTATGTATATACTGTATGTTCTCTGTATCTTATGTGTATACTGTGTGTTCTCTGTATCTTATGTATATACTGTATGTTCTCTGTATCTTATGTGTCTACTGTATGTTCTCTGTATCTTATGTATATACTGTATGTTCTCTGTATCTTATGTGTATACTGTGTGTTCTCTGTATCTTATGTATATACTGTATGTTCTCTGTATCTTATGTGTCTACTGTATGTTCTCTGTATCTTATGTATATACTGTATGTTCTCTGTATCTTATGTATATACTGTATGTTCTCTGTATCTTATGTGTATATTGTATGTTCTCTGTATCTTATGTATATACTGTATGTTCTCTGTATCTTATGTATATACTGCATGTTCTCTGTATCTTATGTGTATACTGTATGTTCTCTGTATCTTATGTATATACTGTATGTTCTCTTTATCTTATGTGTATACTGTATGTTCTCTGTATCTTATGTATATACTGTATATTCTCTGTATCTTATGTGTATACTGTATGTTCTCTGTATCTTATGTGTATACTGTATGTTCTCTTTATCTTATGTATATACTGTATGTTCTCTTTATCTTATGTGTATACTGTATGTTCTCTGTATCTTATGTGTATACTGTATGTTCTCTGTATCTTATGTGTATACTGTATGTTCTCTGTATCTTATGTATATACTGCATGTTCTCTGTATCTTATGTGTATACTGTATGTTCTCTTTATCTTATGTGTATACTGTATGTTCTCTGTATATTATGTATATACCGTATGTTCTCTGTATATTATGTATATACTGTATGTTCTCTGTATCTTATGTGTCTACTGTATGTTCTCTGTATCTTATGTGTATACTGTATGTTCTCTGTATCTTATGTGTATACTGTATGTTCTCTGTATCTTATGTATATACTGTATGTTCTCTGTATCTTATGTGTATACTGTGTGTTCTCTGTATCTTATGTATATACTGTATGTTCTCTGTATCTTATGTGTCTACTGTATGTTCTCTGTATCTTATGTATATACTGTATGTTCTCTGTATCTTATGTGTATACTGTGTGTTCTCTGTATCTTATGTATATACTGTATGTTCTCTGTATCTTATGTGTCTACTGTATGTTCTCTGTATCTTATGTATATACTGCATGTTCTCTGTATCTTATGTATATACTGTATGTTCTCTGTATCTTATGTGTATACTGCATGTTCTCTGTATCTTATGTATATACTGTATGTTCTCTGTATCTTATGTGTCTACTGTATGTTCTCTGTATCTTATGTATATACTGCATGTTCTCTGTATCTTATGTATATACTGTATGTTCTCTGTATCTTATGTGTCTACTGTATGTTCTCTGTATCTTATGTATATACTGTATGTTCTCTGTATCTTATGTGTATACTGTGTGTTCTCTGTATCTTATGTATATACTGTATGTTCTCTGTATCTTATGTGTCTACTGTATGTTCTCTGTATCTTATGTATATACTGCATGTTCTCTGTATCTTATGTATATACTGTATGTTTTCTGTATCTTATGTATATACTGTATGTTCTCTGTATCTTATGTATATACTGCATGTTCTCTGTATCTTATGTGTATACTGTATGTTCTCTGTATCTTATGTGTATACTGTATGTTCTCTGTATCTTATGCGTATACTGTATGTTCTCTTTATCTTATGTATATACTGTATGTTCTCTGTATCTTATGTGTATACTGTATGTTCTCTGTATCTTATGTGTATACTGTATGTTCTCTGTATCTTATGTATATACTGTATGTTCTCTGTATCTTATGTGTATACTGTGTGTTCTCTGTATCTTATGTATATACTGTATGTTCTCTTTATCTTATGTATATACTGTATGTTCTCTGTATCTTATGTGTATACTGTATGTTCTCTGTATCTTATGTGTATACTGTATGTTCTCTGTATCTTATGTGTCTACTGTATGTTCTCTGTATCTTATGTATATACTGTATGTTCTCTGTATCTTATGTGTATACTGTGTGTTCTCTGTATCTTATGTATATACTGTATGTTCTCTGTATCTTATGTGTCTACTGTATGTTCTCTGTATCTTATGTATATACTGCATGTTCTCTGTATCTTATGTGTATACTGTATGTTCTCTTTATCTTATGTATATACTGTATGTTCTCTGTATCTTATGTATATACTGTATGTTCTCTTTATCTTATGTGTATACTGTATGTTCTCTGTATCTTATGTGTATACTGTATGTTCTCTGTATATTATGTATATACCGTATGTTCTCTGTATATTATGTATATACTGTATGTTCTCTGTATCTTATGTGTCTACTGTATGTTCTCTGTATCTTATGTGTCTACTGTATGTTCTCTGTATCTTATGTGTATACTGTATGTTCTCTTTATCTTATGTGTATACTGTGTGTTCTCTTTATCTTATGTATATACTGTATGTTCTCTGTATCTTATGTGTCTACTGTATGTTCTCTGTATCTTATGTGTATACTGTATGTTCTCTTTATCTTATGTGTATACTGTATGTTCTCTGTAACTTATGTGTATACTGTATGTTCTCTTTATCTTATGTATATACTGTATGTTCTCTGTATCTTATGTATATACTGTATGTTCTCTGTATCTTATGTGTATACTGTATGTTCTCTTTATCTTATGTATATACTGTATGTTCTCTGTATCTTATGTATATACTGTATGTTCTCTGTATCTTATGTGTATACTGTATGTTCTCTGTATCTTATGTATATACTGTATGTTCTCTGTATCTTATGTGTATACTGTATGTTCTCTGTATCTTATGTGTATACTGTATGTTCTCTGTATCTTAGGATAGATGTGTGCTTATCCCAGGCATGATATGAGCATGTAGGATGAAACCAGCAAATTGAAATCAAATGAACAAGGTTGCTGACCATATATATGTTGTTTAATCCCTCTGTGTGAGTTGCTAAGTGCAACCTGAAAACAGTGACGAGGAGTGCCCCTTAAAGAAGTGGTGCTAAGCGTGTATTGATATGGTACTGCATCATAAACAAATCAGATGTGGCTAAATGAAGATTGTGTGGAAAGTGGTCTGGTTATCACAGTCCAGTATACTAAGGGTTAACACAGTGATTATCTGAGCAATCAAGCTAAAGGTGTGGAGTGCCGACATAAATGACACTGGTAGCACCCCCCCCTTCTTCACCCTGACGAAGCTCCATTCCAGTTTGATGTGCACGAGATGTGCGTGCCAGCATGCGGGGATGGCCGGTTCAAGTAATGGACTCATGAATGCTGACGGTATACGTTGGTGAGATCCCTGCTACACCACATGTATATGTGTTTTGCTGCGAGGCTGCGCAGTCAGAGCCTGAGATCCCCGTTTGTTTACATAGTGCCTCTGGTGACGTCGCCTGCGCTATTATTGTACAGCCACCTCTTGTGAACTTTTGGCCTGCGTGCATTAATCATGATCAACGGGATGCCATCATTCAGTAACAGAGCGTGGTCTTCTACTTAGTTTAACTTGGACATTACTTCCATTGTCACGCTCTGCGACTCCTCATCATTTCCTATGGGCTTTCGCCCCTGAACTTAAACCGGACCTTCAGCGTGATTTAATGAAAAGCCCAAACTCTTAAAAAACGGTTCCCCAGCATCTAAAATTAATATTTTGTTTTTAGTCACTAACTTATTATTCTTTCCCCCACTGGGCTGCAACTCTGTTCAGGGATTTAGGATATGGGCGCCGCCATCTTGACTCAGAAGCATCACACTTACTGAGGAGAGGAGGGTGGGATAAGGTACAGGGGGGCGGGTTATAGCTGTGCTTTGCTCAGACAGAGCAGAGCTGGGGTCAGGTAACGGTCAGCAGTCCCAGAATGCAGAGCAGCACAGTCAGGAGGCACTTCCTGTTTGCAGGCTGCCTGATAAGATGGCGGCTTCCATAAGCCGCCATCTTGGATGTTTAAAGGCTCATAACATGCAGTAGATGCAGGGAGGATGATTTTTAATGTGGACAATCTGTATGTACAGGGTGTGAGAAACATATAAGATAGACTCCTATTCAGAGTGAAGGTCCGCTTTAAAGCTGGCCAGCTGGTGTGAGTGATCTGTGTGCGTTTGGTTGCGTGGATCCCAGGCTTGTGGGTACAGTGGGGCTATAGCATTGGGGGCTGGGGTTCCTTGGCTTGTGGGTACAGTGGGGCTATAGCATTGGGGGCTGGGGTTTCCTGGCTTGTGGGTACAGTGGGGCTATAGCATTGGGGGCTGGGGTTCCTTGGCTTGTGGGTACAGTGGGGCTATAGCATTGGGGGCTGGGGTTCCTTGGCTTGTTGGTACAGTGGGGCTATAGCATTGGGGGCTGCGGTTCCCTGGCTTGTGGGTACAGTTGGGCTATAGCATTGGGGGCTGGGGTTCCCTGGCTTGTGGGTACAGTGGGGCTATAGCATTGGGGGCTGGGGTTCCTTGGCTTGTGGGTACAGTGGGGCTATAGCATTGGGGGCTGGGGTTCCTTGACTTGTGGGTACAGTGGGGCTATAGCATTGGGGGCTGGGGTTCCTTGGCTTGTGGTTACAGTGGGGCTATAGCATTGAGAGCTGGGGTTCCTTGGCTTGTGGGTACAGTGGGGCTATAGCATTGGGGGCTGGGGTTTCCTGGCTTGTGGGTACAGTGGGGCTATAGCATTGGGGGCTGGGGTTCCTTGGCTTGTGGGTACAGTGGGGCTATAGCATTGGGGGCTGGGGTTCCTTGGCTTGTTGGTACAGTGGGGCTATAGCATTGGGGGCTGGGGTTCCTTGGCTTGTTGGTACAGTGGGGCTATAGCATTGGGGGCTGCGGTTCCTTGGCTTGTTGGTACAGTGGGGCTATAGCATTGGGGGCTGCGGTTCCCTGGCTTGTGGGTACAGTGGGGCTATAGCATTGGGGGCTGGGGTTCCCTGGCTTGTGGGTACAGTGGGGCTATAGCATTGGGGGCTGGGGTTCCTTGGCTTGTGGGTACAGTGGGGCTATAGCATTGGGGGCTGGGGTTCCTTGACTTGTGGGTACAGTGGGGCTATAGCATTGGGGGCTGGGGTTCCTTGGCTTGTGGTTACAGTGGGGCTATAGCATTGAGAGCTGGGGTTCCTTGGCTTGTTGGTACAGTGGGGCTATAGCATTGGGGGCTGGGGTTCCTTGGCTTGTGGGTACAGTGGGGCTATAGCATTGAGAGCTGGGGTTCCTTGGCTTGTGGGTACAGTGAGGCTATAGCCTTGGGGGCTGGGGTTCCCTGGCTTGTGGGTACAGTGGGGCTATAGCATTGGGGGCTGTTGTTCCTTGGCTTGTGGGTAGAGTGAGGCTATAGCATTGGGGGCTGGGGTTCCTTGGCTTGTGGGTACAGTGGGGCTATAGCATTGGGGGCTGGGGTCCCTTGGCTTGTGGGTACAGTGGGGCTATAGCATTGGGGGCTGGGGTTCCTTGGCTTGTGGGTACAGTGGGGCTATAGCATTGAGAGCTGGGGTTCCTTGGCTTGTGGGTACAGTGAGGCTATAGCATTGGGGGCTGGGGTTCCCTGGCTTGTGGGTACAGTGGGGCTATAGCATTGGGGGCTGTTGTTCCTTGGCTTGTGGGTAGAGTGAGGCTATAGCATTGGGGGCTGGGGTTCCTTGGCTTGTGGGTACAGTGGGGCTATAGCATTGGGGGCTGGGGTTCCTTGGCTTGTGGGTACAGTGAGGCTATAGCATTGGGGGCTGGGGTTCCCTGGCTTGTGGGTACAGTGGGGCTATAGCATTGGGGGCTGTTGTTCCTTGGCTTGTGGGTACAGTGGGGCTATAGCATTGGGGGCTGGGGTTCCTTGGCTTGTGGGTACAGTGGGGCTATAGCATTGGGGGCTGGGGTTCCTTGGCTTGTGGGTACAGTGGGGCAATAGCATTGGGGCCTGGGGATCCTTGTGGGTACAGAGGGGCTATAGCATTGGGGGCTGGGGTTCCTTGGCTTGTGGGTACAGTGGGACTATAGCATTGGGGGCTGGGGTTCCTTGGCTTGTGGGTACAGTGAGGCTATAGCATTGGGGGCTGGGGTTCCTTGGCTTGTGGGTACAGTGGGACTATAGCATTGGGGGCTGGGGTTCCTTGGCTTGTGGGTACAGTGGGACTATAGCATTGGGGGCTGGGGTTCCTTGGCTTGTGGGTACAGTGGGACTATAGCATTGGGGGCTGGGGTTCCTTGGCTTGTGGGTACAGTGAGGCTATAGCATTGGGGGCTGGGGTTCCTTGGCTTGTGGGTACAGTGGGACTATAGCATTGGGGGCTGGGGTTCCTTGGCTTGTGGGTACAGTGGGACTATAGCATTGGGGGCTGGGGTTCCTTGGCTTGTGGGTACAGTGGGACTATAGCATTGGGGGCTGGGGTTCCTTGGCTTGTGGGTACAGTGAGGCTATAGCATTGGGGGCTGGGGTTCCTTGGCTTGTGGGTACAGTGGGACTATAGCATTGGGGGCTGGGGTTCCTTGGCTTGTGGGTACAGTGGGACTATAGCATTGGGGGCTGGGGTTCCTTGGCTTGTGGGTACAGTGGGGCTATAGCATTGGGGGCTGGGGTTCCTTGGCTTGTGGGTACAGTGGGGCTATAGCATTGGGGGCTGGGGTTCCTTGGCTTGTGGGTACAGTGGGACTATAGCATTGGGGGCTGGGGTTCCTTGGCTTGTGGGTACAGTGGGGCTATAGCATTGGGGGCTGGGGTTCCTTGGCTTGTGGGTACAGTGGGGCTATAGCATTGGGGGCTGGGGTTCCTTGGCTTGTGAGTGCATTTATTAAAGCAGATCTAAAGTAAAAATAATTTCAGGTTTCCGTTGAATCTCTGGGGGAATCCTGATTTAAAGGAGGTGTAAAGCGAAATTGTGTGATATTAAAAATCCATATAAACACATCGGCTAATGAGAGGAGCAATCACTTGTACACCCAAACTGAGTAACACTCCCGCCAAGCTTGTTGCTTGTTCTCCTGGAAGGAATAAAATCCAGGGGTGACAGAAAGAAACAAGCCTGGCTGCATAATTTTGGATGCTGGGTGTATAAGTGACCCCTCCACCTTCCGCTATCAAGCATATTTATATGGATCATTGGCCCTTTTTTCGCTATGGTCCTTCTTTAAGGTTACACAGCAGTTAAAGAGGGTCAAAACCAAAAAGAAATTTCTGCAGGTTGGTCATCAGCACCCCCCTGACGGTACCCGGTAAACAAGGCAACGCCTGTCTGCCCCATGACTGACCCCTATCAGCAACTAACCCACCATAAGACGGACACTCACCGCCAGGACCTCCAGCAGACATGTGCTTCAGCATCTAACCCACCCACCATAAGACGGACACTCACCGCCAGGACCCCCAGCAGACATGTGCTTCAGCATCTAACCCACCCACCATAAGATGGACACTCACCGCCAGGACCACCAGCAGACATGTGCTTCAGCATCTAACCCACCCACCATAAGACGGACACTCACCGCCAGGACCACCAGCAGACATGTGCTTCAGCAACTAACCCACCCACCATAAGATGGACACTCACCGCCAGGACCCCCAGCAGACATGTGCTTCAGCATCTAACCCACCCACCATAAGACGGACACTCACCGCCAGGACCCCCAGCAGACATGTGCTTCAGCATCTAACCCACCCACCATAAGATGGACACTCACCGCCAGGACCACCAGCAGACATGTGCTTCAGCATCTAACCCACCCACCATAAGACGGACACTCACCGCCAGGACCACCAGCAGACATGTGCTTCAGCAACTAACCCACCCACCATAAGATGGACACTCACCGCCAGGACCCCCAGCAGACATGTGCTTCAGCATCTAACCCACCCACCATAAGATGGACACTCACCGCCAGGACCCCCAGCAGACATGTGCTTCAGCATCTAACCCACCCACCATAAGATGGACACTCACCGCCAGGACCCCCAGCAGACATGTGCTTCAGCAACTAACCCACCCACCATAAGACGGACACTCACCGCCAGGACCCCCAGCAGACATGTGCTTCAGCATCTAACCCACCCACCATAAGACGGACACTCACCGCCAGGACTCCCAGCAGACATGTGCTTCAGCATCTAACCCACCCACCATAAGACAGAAACTCACTGCCTGGACCCCCAGCAGACATGTGCTTCAGCATCTAACCCACCCACCATAAGACAGACACTCACCGCCAGGACCTCCAGCAGACATGTGCTTCAGCAACTAACCCACCCACCGTAAGACGGACACTCACCGCCAGGACTCCCAGCAGACATGTGCTTCAGCAGCTAACCCACCCACCATAAGACGGACACTCACCGCCAGGACCCCCAGCAGACATGTGCTTCAGCAGCTAACCCACCCACCGTAAGACTGACACTCACCGCCAGGACTCCCAGCAGACATGTGCTTTAGCAGCTAACCCACCCACCGTAAGACGGACACTCACCGCCAGGACCCCCAGCAGACATGTGCTTCAGCAGCTAACCCACCCACCATAAGACGGACACTCACCGCCAGGACCTCCAGCAGACATGTGCTTCAGCATCTAACCCACCCACCATAAGATGGACACTGACCTCCAGGACCCCCAGCAGACATGTGCTTCAGCATCTAACCCACCCACCATAAGACAGACCAGGCATATCAGCACATGTCTACTAAATATACTTTTTACATGTTTTTAATTTAAATTTTTAAGAAAACCATGATGCGCGTGAAAGCCTCTTTCCTCCCGATTACAACGGTACCAAATATATATTTGTAGCCCCTGTTCCTGGCCAGGACACCCCAAAATCTGAAAAGAGAGCTTTACGACGTTCCTGGACGGGGGTACAGGTCTTTTGCTTTGCCTGCAAATGGGGGAAACGCCAGGCATGTGAAATTCACATGGTTGCCCCTTAAAGTTTGGAGAGGCAACCAAGTGAATTGCACGTGCTTAGCATTTAACCCTTTAAATGCCAAGCACGTCGTTTCTACGTGGTTACTTCCCCGACCGTTAAGTGCCAAGCACATAGAAACGTCATGCTTGGCATTTCCCCCTGCTAGTGTAAAAATAGAAAGAAAAAAAAAAAAAACTCACATTCGGTATGGATGCGAAGCTGGGGGTCTCCTCTTCCTATGGGGGGCATTCGATCCCCCCACCCTCGGGGCCGCCCCCCCTGTTTCCGCCGCTGACTTGTGGCTGTAAAAGAAAAAAAAGTGACATTCACTCACCTCCTCCCTCGATCCCTCCGGCCGGGTCAACTATCCCAAGTCCTGCCTCACTCCCTCCAGGGTGGTGGAGTTCCTGGGAATGTCTCTGGATACTTCTCAGGCCAGGGTGTTTCTTCCCCGAGCCAAGGTTCTTCTGATTCAGGAATTGACTCAGCGTCTCCTATCTATCCCTCGCCCGGCCATCCGGCTAGGGATACGACTGGTGGGATTGATGGTGGCATCGTTCGAGGCGGTTTCCTTTGCCCAGTTTCACACGAGGACGCTCCAGCTCCATCTCTTGGCGGCCTGGGACGGGTCCCCGCTGTCATTGGATCAGTCCTTTCTGATGTCCCCCCGGGTGCGGCGTTCCATTCGGTGGTGGCTGAAACCGAGCAATCTGACGAGGGGCAGGTCCTTTATGACTCCTCGTTGGGAGATGGTCACCACGGATGCCAGCCTGTCAGGTTGGGGGGGGGATTTTGGAAGGATCTTCAGTTTCAGGGACTGAGGGGGCCTCTGGAGGCTCATGATCCCATCAATGTTCTGGAGTTGAGAGCCATCAGGTTGGTTCTGGCTCACTTGACTCATCATTTACAGGGACTGCCAGTTCAAGTTTGGTCGAACAATCGAACGGCGGTCGCCTACATCAATCACCAGGGAGGGACTTGCAGCAGGCGTGCCCTCAGGGAAGTGTCTTTGATTCTGGATTGGGCAGAGTGCAATGTCCCATGCATCTCGGCAGTGTACATTCCGGGAGTGGAGAACACGGAGGCGGACTCCCTGAGCAGGGGGTCATCTCGCCGGGGGGAATGGTCGCTCAGCCCCAAGGAGTTTCGGTCGCTTTGCCACCGGTGGGGGACTCCGGAGGTGGACCTCTTTGCCTCTCGTCACAATCACAACCTTCCGCCATTTGTGTCTCTCTCGCGGGATCCGCTGGCTCTGGCAGCCATGTCTCTGAACTGGAGGGATCTGGGGTTTCTGTACCTGTTCCCTCCGTTTCCCATGGTGGGCAAAGTGGTGCGCAAGCTGGCCCTAGAGGGCGCGTCAGCAATTCTGGTGGCTCCAAGGTGGCCAAGACAGGTTTGGTTCGCAGACGTGGTAAGGTTGGCAGAGGATCAGTTAGATCTGCCCCTTCTGCCGGATCTACTCACTCAGGGTCGTCTGTTCTACCCCAATTTACCAACGCTGGCTTTGACGGCGTGGTTGCTGAAACCTCCATCTTGAAGGAGGAAGGTCTTTCTGATGCCGTCATTCAGACTCTGGTTAGGGCTAGAAAGAAGTCTTCTCTGCCATCTACTATAGGATTTGGAGGTCTTATATTGATTGGTGTGAGGTTAGGGCCTTGCCTTGCAGGGTGTTTTCTATCCCTTAGGGTTTTGGAATTTCTGCAACATGGTCTGGACCTGGGTTTGCAGCTTAGTACGCTGAAAGGGCAGGTTTCTGCCCTGGCGGTTTTCTTTCAAAAGTCTTTTACACTTCATCCTGTGGTTAAGACCTTTCTCCAGGGGGTTACGCATGTGCGGCCTCCTAGGAAGCCTTCGCTCCCAGTGTGGGATTTGAATTTGGTTCTTTCTGCCTTGCAGGGTCCTCCTCTTGAACCTTTGCAGGATATTGCTCTTTCTACGCTTACTCAGAAGGTTGTTTTTCTGGTTGCCATCACTTCCGTTCGGCGTGTATCGGAGTTGGCGGCTTTGTCCATTAAGGCCCCTTACTTTGAGAGGCATCAGGACAAGATTGTTTTCCGCTTCAAGCCAGATTTCCTTCCCAAGGCGGTCTCTGCCTTCCATCTTAATCAGGACATTGTCCTACCCTCCTTGTGTCCTAAGCCCAGCAATGACAAGGAGAGGGTTTTGCATTCTTTGGATGTGGTTCGCTGTGTGAAGTACTATTTGGTGGCTACTTCTCCTTTTCGTAGGACTGATGCCTTTTTTGTGGTGCCCTCTGGGCCTAGGAAGGGTTTGGCTCCCGCCAAGTCTTCTATTAGTAAATGGATTTGTCAGGCCATAGTTGGGGCCTATTCTGCCAAGGGGAAGGCTCCCCCTTTTCGTGTTACTGCTCATTCTACTCGTGCGGTTGGAGCGTCCTGGGCTTTTCAGCACCAGGCCTCTGTTGAGCAAGTTTGTAAGGCCGCTACTTGGTCTTCTGTTCACACTTTTTCCAAGTTTTACAAGGTTGATGTTCGGGCCTCAGCGGATGCTGTTTTTGGCCGCAAAGTTCTGCAAGCTGTTGTGGTTTAAGTTGTGCATTGTTGCCTTGTTTTGGATCCCCGCCCTTTATGGACACTGCTATTGGATGTCCCACATGTAATGAATGTGTTGAAGCGGGGTGTGTGACATACTTAGAATAATACCATTTTGTGAAATACCCACCTGTAAAATGGGTATTATAAGTATGTCACACACCCCGCTTCACCCGCCCTTCTCGTATTCTGTATCCTTTATATGGTGAACCTTTGTTACTGGTTATTTTGGCTCTTCCTGGTCCCTTTGTTTCCTTACTGCTATCTTAATACTGGGTAATGAGTGGGAGGTACCTTCTTTTTTTCCTCCTTTCTTTCTTTCTTTCTTTTTTTCCTCCTTTCTTTCTTTCTTTCTTTCTTTCTTTTTTTCCTCCTTTCTTTCTTTCTTTCTTTTTTTCCTCCTTTCTTTCTTTCTTTCTTTTTTCCCCTTTCTTTCTTTTGTTCCCTTTCTTTCTTTTTTCCCCTTTCTTTCTTTCTTTTTTTCCCCTTTCTTTCTTTCTTTCTTTTTTTCCCCTTTCTTTCTTTCTATTTTTCCCCTTTCTTTCTTTCTATTTTTCCTCTTTCTTTCTTTCTTTCTTTCTTTCTTTCTTTCTTTCTTTCTTTCTTTCTTTCTTTCTTTTTGTCCCCTTTCTTTTTTCCCCTTTCTTTCCTTCTTTTTTCCCCTTTGTTTCCTTCCTCCATTCCTTCTCTTTTCCTTTCTTCTTCATCTGATCAGCTTTAGCGCCCTTTAAGCGGGTGGGGGAGGGGGGTGTGGATGTATTTTCTCTCTCTTACAGTCAGGCAGGCTGCAGGGAAGTGATCAGCTCACATCACACGCCCTCATTAGAAAACGAAACCTGACAGTTTATTATTAGCTGATATACTGGAGCCTCCGCACCGTCACCTCACCACAGAACCTTCCGGATGAGGAGCCCACGCCTGACATTCCTCACCCTCTGGGGTGTCACAGGTGAGGCCCGGCGACACCCGCTTATATAGGCAGAGGGGTAGCTGGGCTTCTCTGCCACCCGGGGTAAAGATTCCCACCTGTGCTCAGGACCCCCCCTGACCTGCTGCACCCGGGGCACCTGCCCCCCCCCTGACCTGCTGCACCCGGGGCACCTGCCCCCCCTGACCTGCTGCACCCGGGGCACCTGCCCCCCCCTGACCTGCTGCACCCGGGGCACCTGCCCCCCCCCATCTGATCTCCCCCCTGGCTGCGCCCCTGGTATAGGGGAGATCTATAGGTGAGAGTCTGACGTGTGGGGGGGCGATGACATCATTATCTCTGTAAACACAACCGTAGCACACGACCGACGCCGAAAGAGAACCATTGTACCCTTATGTCCCCGCTCCCTGTCCCCCGCTCCCTGTCCCCCGCTCCCTGTCCCCCGCTCCCTGTCCCCTGCTCCCTGTCCCCTGCTCCCTGTCCCCTGCTCCCTGTCCCCTGCTCCCTGTCCCTGCTCTCATGCTGGTACTTGTAGTCCTGCCGTGCAGTGGCGCATCTTAACAGGTCGATGGCAGCACGCGCAGGGCGAGCTCTCCGCCCTGACGTTTAAGTATTTGCAGATAGGCTTTAGCGCTTGCCAAAAACCAACATTGCTATAAAGATAAAGCAATCCTTTAAAGTGGACCAACACCCTCCCCTGATCGGCCCAGGAATCTATAAGATTCCCGGACCGATCAGCTCCCTGACTGCAGGGCACCCCGATCGCTGTGAAAACCCCCCAGATCCCCGAAAATCCTACCTGATCCTCGTTCCAGCGGCGCATGCGCGGGCCGCCGCCTCCCACGCGTCCCTCTAGCAGGGCACGCACCCACGCTGGCTGTTTGTGAATGGGCGGCGCGGGCACGCTCCCTGTAAGAGGGACGCGCGGGAGGTGGCGGCGGCCCGCGCATACGCCGCGCTCAACTTGTCTGTCACTGCCTCTCCTTGTTCGGCGGCGGCGATTGGACAAGCGAGTCACGTGGGAGCGAGGTCAGGTGAGTTTTCGGGGCTTTCTACAGTAACGGGGGCCCCCTTACCCAGTAAACTAACAGCAATCACTGTAGTATAGAAAAAAAAAACATCTGTGAAACTCCACAGGTCGTCCGATCTCACTTACCCGTCCCCGCTCCTACGGCTCATGTGCAGCCCTTTCGTCCAATCAGCACGCTCGGATCTGCTTCCGCACCTCCGTCCAGGAGCTCATCTGATGTGAGCGGATCCGAGAGCGCTGATGGCTACATCCCCCGCTACCTTTTAACAGGGAGTGTATGGTGCCCGGCATTCACAAATTCCTGGTGTGGATACGTGCTCTGCTAAAGGGATAGCGGGGATGCGGCCGCTGCTCGTGCATGCGCCATTGGACCGGGAAAAAATACCATTTTGTGAAATACTCACCTGTAAAATGGGTATTATAAGTATGTCACACACCCCGCTTCAAGATATCCATAACATGTGGGTAGTACCGACCTGAAGAGGGCGTTCTGCAGAGATGATAGTAAAAAGAAAGCCCCTCCCAGATCCATAAATACCTGGGACCTCCCACTCATCACCCAGTATATAGAAGCAGTAAGGTAAGGGACCAGGAAGAGGCAAATATAAGTCATAACCACGCAAAGTTCACAAAATAAAGGATCCAGAATACAAGAAGGGCGGGTGAAGCGGGGTGTGTGACATACTTATAATACCCATTTTACAGGTGAGTATTTCACAAAATGGTATTATTCTAAGTATGTCACACACCCCGCTTCAAGATATCCATAACATGTGGGACATCCAATAGCAGTGTCCATAAAAGGGCGGGGATCCAAAACAAGGCAACAATGCACAACTTAAACCACAACAGCTTGCAGAACTTTGCGGCCAAAAACAGCATCCGCTGAGGCCCGAACATCCACCTTGTAAAACTTTGAAAAAGTGTGAACAGAGGACCAAGTAGCGGCCTTACAAACTTGCTCAACAGAGGCCTGGTGCTGGAAAGCCCAGGACGCTCCAACCGCACGAGTAGAATGGGCAGTAACACGAAAGGGGGGACTCCTCCCCTTGGCAGAATAGGCCCCAATAATGGCCTGACGAATCCATTTACTAATGGAAGACTTGGCAGGAGCCAAACCCTTCCTAGGCCCAAAGGGCACCACAAAAAAAGCATCAGTCTTACGAAAGGAAGACGTAACCACCAGATAGTATTTCACAACGCGAACTACATCCAAGGAATGCAGGGCCCTTTCCTTGTCATTGCTAGGATTAGGAAAAAGAAAAGGCAGAACAATGTCCTGATTCAAATGAAAGGCAGAGACCACCTTAGGAAGAAAATCCGGCTTGAAACGAAAGACAACCTTGTCCTGATGCCTTTCGAAATACGGAGCTTTAATGGACAAAGCTGCCAACTCAGAAACACGCCTAACAGAAGTGATAGCCACCAAAAAGGCCACCTTTTGAGTAAGTGAAGACAAAGCAACCTCATTCAGGGGCTCAAACGGAGGACCCTGAAGAGCAGAAAGAACCAGGTTCAAGTCCCAAACTGGAACAAAGGGCTTCCTAGGAGGCCGAACATGCGTAACTCCTTGGAAAAAGGTCTTGACCAAGGGATGAAGTGCAAAGGACCTTTGAAAGAACACCGCCAGGGCAGAAACCTGCCCCTTCAAGGTACTAAGCTGGAGCCCCAGATCCAGACCATGTTGAAGAAACTCCAGGATCTTAGAAATGGAAAACTCCCGACAAGAGAAAGACCTACCTTCACACCAGTCAATATAGGACCTCCAGGTCCGATAGTAAACAGTAGAGGAAGACCGCTTCCGGGCGCTAATAAGAGTCTGAATCACCACGTCAGAAAGACCTTTCTCCTTCAAGATGGTGGTTTCAGCAGCCACGCCGTCAAAGCCAGCGATGGTAAATTGGGATAGCGTAGCCGACCCTGGGTGAGCAGGTCTGGCAGTAGAGGCAGAACGAACTGGTCCTCTGCCAGTCTTACCAGGTCTGCGAACCAAACTTGCCTTGGCCACCTTGGTGCCACCAGAATTGCCGACGCGCCCTCCAGGGCCAGCTTGCGCACCACTCTGGCTACCATTGGAAACGGAGGGAACAGGTAAAGAAACCCCAGATCCCTCCAGTTCAGAGACATGGCATCCACTGCCGGAGCCAGTGGATCCTGCGAGAGAGACACAAATACCGGAAGTTTGTGATTGTGACGAGAGGCAAAGAGGTCCACCGCCGGGAACCCCCACCTGAGGCAAATCGAGCGAAACACCTGGGGACTGAGAGACCACTCCCCCTGGCGAGAGGAGGATCTGCTCAGAAAGTCCGCCTCCGTGTTCTCCACTCCCGGAATGTATACCGCTGAGAGACACGGGACGTGGCTCTCCACCCAATCCAGAATCAAAGAAACTTCCTTGAGGGCACTCCTGCTGCGAGTCCCTCCCTGGTGATTGATGTAAGCAACCGCCGTCGGGTTGTCCGACCGAACCTGAACAGGCAGGCCCTGCAACTGATGAGTCAAGCGAAACAGAACCAACCTGATGGCTCTCAATTCCAGAACATTGATGGGCTCGTGAGCCTCCTGCGGGCCCCATAGACCCTGAAACTGAAGATCCTTCCAAACACCCCCCCAACCTGACAAACTGGCATCCGTGGTGACTGTCTCCCAACACGGTGCCAGAAAGGATCTGCCCTTCAGCAGATTGGCAGACCCCAGCCACCATTGCAGCGAACGACGGACTCGGGGGGTCATCTGGAAGGACTGGTCCAACGATAGCGGAGACTTGTCCCAAACCTTCAACAGATGAAGCTGGAGCGCCCTTGTGTGAAACTGCGCAAAGGGAACTGCCTCGAATGAGGCCACCATCAACCCCACCAGCCTCATCCCTAGCCGAACCTTTCCAGAGTGGACACCACCACCCTGGTGTCCAACTCCGCTTGGTTGAAGGAAGAAGCCATAATCAGAAGATCGTCCAAATAGGGCACAATACGGATGCCCTGAACCCTGAGCAGAGCCATCACCCCCGCCAGCACCTTGGTGAACACCCGAGGAGCCGAGGTGAGACCGAAGGGGAGTGCCACAAACTGAAAATGCCGATCCTCCACCACGAACCTGAGAAACCTCTGGTGTGCTGGAAAAATCGGAACGTGTAGGTAAGCGTCTTTGATGTCTATGGACGTCAGAAAGTCTCCCTGACGAAGAGAGTGGATAGCCGAACGCAGCGTTTCCATGCGGAATTTCCGCAG
Organism: Gastrophryne carolinensis; assembly: GCA_027917425.1. Classification (NCBI taxonomy): domain Eukaryota; kingdom Metazoa; phylum Chordata; class Amphibia; order Anura; family Microhylidae; genus Gastrophryne; species Gastrophryne carolinensis. The sequence goes on along the minus strand of CM051234.1, from coordinate 18,211,559 downwards.
CCGGATGAACCTGTTGAGAAACTTCAGATCCAATATGGGTCGAACCGATCCGTCCTCCTTGGGTACCGTGAACATATTGGAATAAAACCCCCTGCCCTGGTCTGAGGGGGGCACTGGGCAAATGACAGCCATGTCCAGGAGACTCTCTACTGCCACCAGGAGCCCCTGCGCCGCCAGAGGTTCCGAAGGCATCTGAGACCTGAAGAATCTGGAAGGGGGGCGGAGCTCGAACTCCAGTTTGTAACCGGAAGACACCACTTCCCGGATCCATCTGTCCGAGACCTCTTGATCCCAGATCTGGGAGAAGAGTCGCAGCCGTCCTCCCACCCGCATGGGTGAGGGCGCCCCCTCATTGCTGAGCTGGCTTAGCAGCCGGTTTGGGCTTAGAGCCCCAGCTGTATCCTGGACGAGCACGTCCTCTGCCCCTGTTCCCGGAATCCCCTCTGGAGGAGGGGAAGACAAATTCCCTGCCAGATCTGGCCCCACGAAAGGAGGGAGTAAAAGAAGGCGCTCCCCGAAAGGGACGGCGTTGTTTCTTGCGTTGAGGTAACCTACCACCCTTGGTGACAGAGTCCAATTTCTCTCCAAAGAGCCGTAAACCAACAAAAGGTAGAGCTGTCAATGACTTCTTGGACATAAAATCGGCCGCCCACTGGCGCAACCACACCGATCGCTGAATAGTCACCAGCAGAGCCGACGTCCTACCACACATCATCAAGGTGTCATCCAAGGTGGCTAAAACAAAAGATAAAAACAACTCACACCGTTTAAGGCCAAGGAACTCGTCACTACCAGGGCACAGCCTGGAAGAAGTCAACAGATCCCTGACCACGGACCTGGCAGCCAACACCATTAGCGCCGAAGTGCAAACGGGCCGCATGGCTGACCCAACGCTAGCAAAACCATGACAAGCCATCTGGTCAATGCGTTTATCCTCCCCATCCTTGAGGGTGGAACAATCAGGAGAATTTAAAACCGAGGTGTTGGACAACCCCAAAACCGGTGTGTCCACCTCGGGGGGGGGGGGGGTGCCCAGCGCTTAACCGCATCCGAAGGAAAGGGATATTTCTTATCCCACCCCTGAGGAATGCCAGGGAGCCGAGCCGGCCGGTCCCATTCCTTAGCAATAATTTTATCAAAGTGTCTGAGTAGGAACTCCAAGCGCGGCCTGGATTCCTCAAACAACTCGCCCTTCTGCTGTGGCGCCTCCTCGGGAGGGGAAATATTCAGAACCTCAAACATCTGTACCAGAGCGTTAGGAGTATCCGAGGATCTCCCCAACTCCCCAAGCTCGGCATCAGCGCCAATAAACTGCTCATCGTCTGAATCATCAGAATCCTCATAAACCTCCCCTTCCTCTAGCGGGGAATAATCAGACCAATCCAGATTATTAACATCATCAAGGTCATCCACCGGCGGAGCCGGCGACAAGTGCTTTCTTTTAGCCGGAGCCTTACGGGCGACCGAACTGGAGAGAATTTTCTCAAGGTTGGCCAATCTGGCGCACATCTCAGATTGCAGCTCCCTGCCCATGACAACGTCACACGAGGTACGTATCAAGGTGGGAGGGGTAGATGAAGCGACCGGCGGTGCTGACCCAGAAGCCTGGGGTTCGGACTGCCGTGTAATAGTTTGCTGTGCACAAGGTATACACAGAAGTACATCGCTACATAGCGCTATCCCAGTCGCTAAACAGAATCTGCTTGATAAATGTGGAATTGCTGCCGTGTCCGGCGTTCACCAGTCGCTACCTCTCATTAACCAGGCGCTACCTGATGCTTTCCCTTCATGAATAAGGCCCAATATGTAAATGAAGCCACACTCCCTAATTGAGGGGTGGATAGGAGACAGAATGTAGCAGTTACAACAATAGAAACACCTTGAGTAGGCAATTTATTGCTGCAGATCTGCATGTTACACCTCAAAGAGGGACAAATGAGAACATTGAGGGACAGGGGGCTCAAAAGAGGGACAGTCCCTCCAAATCAGGGACACTTGGTAGGTCCGCATACTCGCCCCCCCCCCCCCCCGAGGCATCCCAATTGAGGATCACCCGAAAACTCACTTTATTCTAAGTATGTCACACACCCCGCTTCAAGATATCCATAACATGTGGGTAATACCGACCTGAAGAGGGCGTTCTGCAGAGATGATAGTAAAAAGAAAGCCCCTCCCAGATCCATAAATACCTGGGACCTCCCACTCATTACCCAGTTTTCCATCTCTGCAGACGGCGAGCAAGTCAGAAGATGATGTCTCCTCCTTGCACAGGGGGATTTCAGGTAGCCGGGATCACTCCCGGCCCGTTATTTATTTATTTCCGCTTGGACCCCTTTTTCCCTTTAGATTACATGCCTCCCAGTCTCGGCTGCTGGTCCGGGTGAGGGTATTTTTAGCACCTCTGGTGCTTAGGAGCAGAGCTCCACCGTGAGACCCTACATAAGAGGGTAGGCGGTTACACTGGGTAGGTGACCCCGGTTTGGGATGCCCCGTCCCCTGACACTTATCCCTGGGTGGCCCTTCCCAGTTCCCCCTTTTTACCAGTCCTATTACTCCGCTAGAGGACAGAACGCCCTCCTCAGGTTGGGGGTTGGGGGTCACTCTATTAGAGCTAGGTGTCCGTTCCTTATTAATGTGTGTGCGTGTTTTTACTTTTTTCTGTGTTTCTCGGGCACCGCGGCCACCATTGCCGCCGGGGCGCCAGTTTTCCTCTCATGATTGTGAGGAGAGCTGTCTCCTCACGTACTGTTAGCAGGGGGCGGGGCTGGGCCGTTGGCGCGATGCCGCGGCTCACCCCCCCCCCCTCAGGCTCTGCACTTTCAGACCGTTGCGGGAAGTGGGGCGGGTGCTCCGCAGCATCCCGCCTGGATGCTGCGGCCCGCAGACGCTCCTTATTTCTACCTTAACCGGCGCTGCGGGACATCCGCGGCGCCGGTCTCTGTGCTCGGCTCTGAGGGGAGCTTCTCCCCTCATGCTCACTACGTATGGGGGCGGGGCCGGGCTTTCGGCGCGTCGCCGCGCCCCGCCCCCCTCTGCTGCCGGCGCCGCTGCGGAGCTTCTCGCTCCGTGACTGGATGCAGACTGGGGGCGGTTCCTCGTATTTGCGCGGTCCGCGCTGACCACGCCCCTTTCTTGGCCTGTCTTCTCCCTCAGGACGGTGTGACTACGTAGCACTCGGCTACCAACGGCACTGTGAGTGGCCCTGTTGGCCCCTGTTTCTTCTTCTCTTTATTTCTTAGTCTTTCTATGGCACATACTTATTGGGTTTATTTGTGTTTTTCAGGTTGGATCATCAGGGGTATTTAGGGGGTTTCTCCCGGGCCTAGATCCCTGGGTTCAATCCTCCCACTCGGGACATTAAAGGGGCATCCCGGGTTGCTTACTGGCGTAATTCCCTTGGTCATAGCGACTACTCAAAGTTCACCTATGGAGGCATCCCCGGATACTGGGCTCGGGCCCCCTTCAGAAGTACATCGTCCCCAGTAATGGATACCCCACACAACATACACTTCCGGGGTTGCCCCGAAGGGGCCCCGAGCCCAGTATCCGGGGATGCCTCCATAGGTGAACTTTGAGTAGTCGCTATGACCAAGGGAATTACGCCAGTAAGCAACCCGGGATGCCCCTTTAATGTCCCGAGTGGGAGGATTGAACCCAGGGATCTAGGACCGGGAGAAACCCCCTAAATACCCCTGATGATCCAACCTGAAAAACACAAATAAACCCAATAAGTATGTGCCATAGAAAGACTAAGAAATAAAGAGAAGAAGAAACAGGGGCCAACAGGGCCACTCACAGTGCCGTTGGTAGCCGAGTGCTACGTAGTCACACCGTCCTGAGGGAGAAGACAGGCCAAGAAAGGGGCGTGGTCAGCGCGGACCGCGCAAATACGAGGAACCGCCCCCAGTCTGCATCCAGTCACGGAGCGAGAAGCTCCGCAGCGGCGCCGGCAGCAGAGGGGGGCGCGGCGACGCGCCGAAAGCCCGGCCCCGCCCCCATACGCAGTGAGCATGAGGGGAGAAGCTCCCCTCAGAGCCGAGCACAGAGACCGGCGCCGCGGATGTCCCGCAGCGCCGGTTAAGGTAGAAATAAGGAGCGTCTACGGGCCGCAGCATCCAGGCGGGATGCTGCGGAGCACCCGCCCCACTTCCCGCAATGGTCTGAAAGTGCAGAGCCTGAGGGGGGGGGTGAGCCGCGGCATCGCGCCAACGGCCCAGCCCCGCCCCCTGCTAACAGTACGTGAGGAGACAGCTCTCCTCACAATCATGAGAGGAAAACTGGCGCCCCGGCGGCAATGGTGGCCGCGGTGCCCGAGAAACACAGAAAAAAGTAAAAACACGCACACACATTAATAAGGAACGGACACCTAGCTCTAATAGAGTGACCCCCAACCCCCAACCTGAGGAGGGCGTTCTGTCCTCTAGCGGAGTAATAGGACTGGTAAAAAGGGGGAACTGGGAAGGGCCACCCAGGGATAAGTGTCAGGGGATGGGGCATCCCAAACCGGGGTCACCTACCCGGTGTAACCGCCTACCCTCTTATGTAGGGTCTCACGGTGGAGCTCTGCTTCTAAGCACCAGAGGTGCTAAAAATACCCTCACCCGGACCAGCAGCCGAGACTGGGAGGCATGTAATCTAAAGGGAAAAAGGGGTCCGAGCGGAAATAAATAAATAACGGGCCGGGAGTGATCCCGGCTACCTGAAATCCCCCTGTGCAAGGAGGAGACATCATCTTCTGACTTGCTCGCCGTCTGCAGAGATGGAAAACTGGGTAATGAGTGGGAGGTCCCAGGTATTTATGGATCTGGGAGGGGCTTTCTTTTTACTATCATCTCTGCAGAACGCCCTCTTCAGGTCGGTATTACCCACATGTTATGGATATCTTGAAGCGGGGTGTGTGACATACTTAGAATAAAGTGAGTTTTCGGGTGACCTCTGGGGTTTCACACAGCGGGGCATCCTCAATTGGGATGCCTCGGGGGGGGGGGGGGCGAGTATGCGGACCTACCAAGTGTCCCTGATTTGGAGGGACTGTCCCTCTTTTGAGCCCCCTGTCCCTCAATGTTCTCATTTGTCCCTCTTTGAGGTGTAACATGCAGATCTGCAGCAATAAATTGCCTACTCAAGGTGTTTCTATTGTTGTAACTGCTACATTCTGTCTCCTATCCACCCCTCAATTAGGGAGTGTGGCTTCATTTACATATTGGGCCTTATTCATGAAGGGAAAGCATCAGGTAGCGCCTGGTTAATGAGAGGTAGCGACTGGTGAACGCCGGACACGGCAGCAATTCCACATTTATCAAGCAGATTCTGTTTAGCGACTGGGATAGCGCTATGTAGCGTCTGATTCATCATTTTCACAGCCTCAGCGAACAGCGCCGGTGTTCAGCCTTGCACAGCGCCAGGTATGACCTCTCGCTACCTGTCGCTCTCCCATACATTTCAGGGGACGATCCTTTCCTTCTCTTTAAACTGGGTTTGTTTTTGTTTTTTTTGTTTTTTTTTTTTAAATCTCAAATAATAAGTGACCTCTTCTGGCCTTGAAAAAGCAGTTTTCTCATAATTTTTTCATTTTTTATATATTTCTTCAGAAATGACATTACAGCTCTGCCATTAAAGTGTTCATGTTACAATGTTGTTACAATGTAATTCCATATGTTTTCGCTTTGTTATTAGTGGATAGATGCTGAAAAACAGACTTTATACACACTGCCTCCTGCGCTCTGGGCTTCAGAGAAGCATTGTTCAGCGCCGGAGGTTTGTGAGGCTGTTTTTTGCTGAATATGGTGTGAGTCGGCCACTATGACCAGTCGCTAACATGCGCTCCCATACAGTGCTGTACTGGTCATATAGCGACTCCTCACAATGTATTCAACATTACTGAACAGCGACTGAGTCGCTATGAACTAGCAACCCACGGCCGAGCACAGCGACTACTAGCGGGCGCCCTGAAAATGCCTGCTACAGACGCTCATCTGTCGCTACCTGGCGTTAGTGATGAATCAGCCTGTGTGTATTTGTGTGAAGGGGGAGGGGGCAATGGGTTGAACACAGACCAGAGCATGTCCCCTCCATTGGTGTGGTCATGTGACTCCTGTATATCAGAATGCAGTAAAAGATGGAACATGATTCTTTGCTTCCCTGCATTCCCTACATTCTCTGCATCTCGCCCATTTTCCCCCTACACACATGACCTAACTTAAAAAAAGGGGGCGCAAGCGCTTAAAGTGCCTAGGGCGCCATGAACGCCAAATACGGCCCTGGGCGTGGCCTAATGAAACAACTGTCCCTCTGTCCCACCCTGAAAAGTTGGGAGGTATGAATAAGCCGAGACGGGGGAGGTAATAATAAAGGGCAAATCGGGGGTTTCACACACAGGGGGCATCCCTACAATAAAGCGGAACAAGACACAGGTAAGTGAAAACCCCTGGCAGGCTGATTCATGACTAGCACCAGGTATCGGCAGATGAGCGTCTGTACAGAGGCGCTAAGGGCGACCGCTAGTATACGCTGTGATTGGCAATCAGGCGCTGTAACAGAGCGTCTCATTCGCTGTAGTAACCTGCCCAGCATTGATGAATGAGATGTATGCTGGGCACTCTAACACCAGTACAGTGCTGCAGGGAGCGAAAGGTAGCGCCAGCTCATTGCGACCGACTCTCAGCAACTCACACCATATTCAACATAAAAAAACACACACACACAGTGTCGGTGCTCTGGATCTGGGCGCTGTAGCATAGAGCGCCAGACGCTGTGTGATTAAAGTCTGTTTTTGAACACGTATCCACCAGTAACAAAGCGAAAACACACGGAATGACATTGTTGTGACACTGTGACATTAACACTTTAGTGCCAGATCTGTAATGACAATTCTGCATAAAATATAAAAAAATCAAAAAAGTTTCCTAGGCCAGGAGAGGTGTCACAATGGTTTGAGAGAAAAAAAAATAAGAGCAAAAAACCCTGTTTAAACAGAAGAAAAGGAACGTCCATTGAAATGTATGGGAGAGCGGCAGGTAGCGACAGGTAATAACTGGCGCTCTGGAAGCTAGAGCGCCGGCGCTATACACTGAGCCGTCTCTATTAACACATTGAGTGAGAGTCGCTCAACAGATTCACTTTCATAAATGTGGTTTTGCGTACAGCGCCCGGCGTTCACCGTTCGCTACCTGTCGCTATCCCTTGATGAATCAACCCCAAAAATGCATTAATGTTTTTTAATTGCTCTGAACACAGTAACATATGTTTCCTTTTACTGAATGAGAAACATGTGACATGAGCAAGAGGAAATGCCGCTTCCTTTGTTTTTCCTTTTTTTCCCCTTCAGTGTAATTTTTTTTTTCATCTCTCTCATGAAGGAGAGAGAAACATTTCTGGGACTTTCCATCTTTCCGGGAACAGCAGTGAACTCGTTGTGCCGGGAATCTGCACGGCTCAGCGATGTTTGTATAGTGTGTTACAGAGACGTAGCTCGGCTTTCTGGAAACCGGGGGGAAAAATTCTGTATCTGGGGCCTCCAGCACACTTACACCCATTGGCTTTGATTTAATAAAGGGAGAAAAATATTCTCATGGTAGTAAAAGATTCAATTCATGAGAAAAAAGCCTGTTAGTGAATCACCAGATAAAGACAATGAAAGTCAATGGCAGCTTTTACTACAGTGTTCTCTACTTTTCTTAGGAGTAAAAAAAGTGCCATTGACTTTCATTGTCTTCTTAGGCCCTTATTTAAGAAGGGATAGCGTCAGGTAGCGCCTGGTTAATGAGAGGTAGCGACTGGTGAACGCCGGACACGGCACGCAATTACACATTTATCAAGCAGAATCTGTTTAGCGACTGGGATAGCGCCATGTAGCGTCTGATTCATCATTTTCACAGCCTCTGCGAACAGCGCCGGCGTTCAGCCTTGCACAGCGCCAGGTAGGACCTCTCGCTACCTGGCGCTCTCCAATACATTTCAATGGGCGATCCTTTTCTTCTCTTTAAACTGGTTTTTTTTTTTGTTTGTTTTTTTCTCCAAAAATCACAAATAATTCTGTGACCTCTTCTGGCATTGAAAAAGCAGTTTTTTCAATTTTTTTTAAATATTTCTTCAGTAATGACATTACAGCTCTGCCATTAAAGTGTCATGTTACAATGTTGTTACAATGTAATTCCATATGTTTTCGCTTTGTTACTAGTGGATAGATGCTGAAAAACAGACTTTAATCACACCGCCTCCTGCGCTCTGGGCTTCAGAGAAGCATTTTTCAGCGCCAGAGATTTGTGAGGCTGTTTTTTTGCTGAATATGGTGTGAGTCGGTCGCTATGAGCAGTCGCTACCATGCGCTCCCATACAGCGCTGTACTGGTCAAATAGCGACTCCTCACAATGTATTCAACATTACTGAACGGCGACTAAGTTGCTATAAACTAGCAACCCACGGCTGAGCACAGCGACTACTAGCGGGCGCTCTAAAAATGCCGCTACAGACGCTCATCTGTCGCTACCTGGCGCTATTAATGAATCAGCCTCTTACTGAATCACCAGATAAAAAGACAATGAAAGTCAATGGCAGCTTTTACTACAGTGTAGAAAGGAGGAAACACGTCTCTACTTTTCTTAGGAGTATAAAAGCTGCCATTGACTTTCATTGTCTTTTTATCTGGTGATTCAGTAACAGTGACATTCTCAGGCTTTTTTCTCATGAATTGATTTTTTTTACTACCATGAGAATTTTTTCCACCTTTATTGAATTGAGGTCTTTGTGGTACAAAACTTACTCTAAAAATTGACTATTTTCTGAATATTTAACTTGGTAATACAATAATATTATGCACCGCTCACATTTTGTATTCTTTAAAGAGAACCAAGCATGTAATTGCCGGCCCTGGAGTGTAAAAGACTCCTGGGATGACTGGACCCCTTGGGCATCCCAATTTGGGATATCCCACACTGTGAGCCCGGGGATGCACGGGGCTTGCAGAAATGTATGTTTCCAGGGTGATCCATGGGAGGGGGGGATATCGCAAATTGGAATGCTCCAGGAAAGTGGGATGGTTAAACTTCTGGGTTTTGGTTAACTTTAAAGTGGACCAAAACCCACAGCGATGGGGCCGGGAATCTATAACATTCCTGGGCCGATCGATTCCCTCCAGAATCAGGATGTCCCGCTGTGTGATAGCGCCCAGGTCGCCTCATACACTTACCTTGATTTACGGTCCAATGGCGCATGCGCATCCCCGCTATCCCTCTAGCAGAGCATGTGCCTGCGCCAGGCACGCTCCCTGTTAGAGGAAAGCGGGGGATGCGGCCGCCAGCGCGCTTGGAGCCGCTGGCCTTAGACGAAGGCTTAGAGCCTTATTCATGAAGGGATAGCGCCATGTAGTGCCTTGTAAGCAGCAGGGTAGCGCCACGTAGCGGCAGGTGAACGCTGGAGACGGCAATTACACATTTATGAAGCCGAATCTGGTGAGCGACTAGAACAACGCCATGTAGGAGTGAAGGTTCGGATTAATGTGGGCAATCTGTATGTACAGGGGGGAGAAACATACAAGATAGGTTCTTATTCAGGGTGAAGGTCCGGATTAATGTGGGTAATCTGTATGTACAGGGTGTGGGAAACATATAAGATAGGCTCTTATTCAGGGTGAAGGTCCGGATTAATGTGAGCAATCTGTATGTACAGGGGGGGAGAAACATACAAGATAGGCTCTTATTCAGGGTGAAGGTCCAGATTAATGTGAGCAATCTGTATGTACAGGGTGTGGGAAACATATAAGATAGACTCTTATTCAGGGTGAAGGTCCGGATTATGGCTGAACGGCCCCCCTCCCTCCCCGAGTCCAGGACCAGAGTAAGTGTGGTGGAGGCCCCTAGCCAGAAAATCTATGTCATTCCCCCAGTAAGTAGTTCTACGTTTCTTGTTAGATACATTAGTGGAGTAAGAGGGAAACAAGCTAGTTAGCAACATTATAATGAGGTCCTCTGCTAGACTTGGCCCCCTGTACTTTATCCCGCTCTCCTCTCCTCAGTCATGTGATGCTTCTGAGGCAAGATGGCGGCGCCCGTATCCTAGAGTCCTGAATAATAAGTGACTAAAAACTTGAAATATATTAATTTTAGATGATGGGGAATCAAGGGTTTGGGCTTTTCACGAAATGATGCTGAAGGTCCGGTTTAAGAATTAGTAACACAATTAGTCATTGATTTGTTAAGAACGTTGTGCAGGTTTGTGATGCCCCAAAATGTGACACCCCCCCCCGGTTATCCTGGAATGTTATCTTTGTTGGCACAGATGATAGCGCCACCGCTTGTGCCGGGGGGGGGGGGGCTTTGTATCATAAATGCCGATTCCTTGGTCATAGCCCCCACAGGACTTGTGTCAGCACCTGGCAAGGTGGGGCAGCTGCCGGGGGCCCACAGACAGGGTTGGCCTCCTTTGGGGTGTGTGACAGGGCTTGATCAGTGGTGGACTGGGAAGGCACCTCCACAGCTGGTGCCCACATCTCCTCGGATGGTGGGTTCCACATAACGGGGCGTCTCGATTTAGATTCTAGGGGAGGAAGTGCTGGGTTTTGTTCTGCTTTTAAGTTGCCCCACCCCAGCTGATTTCCTATTCCTGGAGCATCCCAATCTGTGATACCCTCCTGTGTGATACCCCCCTGGGATCGCTGGAATACCCACTATGCAAGCAATTCCACCCCGAGTGTTGGTCCGCTTTACAGGGGCATCTCAATTTGGGACGCCCTTGCTTGTGAAAGAACCCCCCTGGTTTGGCCGTTACCTCAAACTGCCCATCCCACAGTGCATTCACCAGTTCGAGGAAAGTAATGAACAAAGGGGGGGAGGGGGGGTCACACACAGGAGCATCCAAAATCAGGAGGATCTAGATTTGTTTAGTCTCCGAGGTCAGGTTTAAAGGGGTTTGCTGCACTTCAAATTCTTTTGGGGTATATTATTTATAAGACCTCAGTGTGACCACGGCAAATAAATTGATGATTGCTACATGATTGGAAAAATATACAAAATTCTTTATAAAAATTATCAAAAAGTTAAAATGGAGAGAAATAACATTATGTTTCTCTCCTCATCGGTTAAAGTGGACCAACACCCAGGATTTTCACTTCCACGGAGCACCCCTAAAATCTTACCTTATTGGCGACGGACAAGCGACGGATAAGCCGCCGGCGCCGCCTCTCGTGAGTCCCTCTTACAGGGTGAGCGTGACATCCGAAATCAGGATGCCCCGCTGTGTGAAACCCCCCAGAAAGCCCCTAAAAACGTACCTTATCAGCGACGGACAAGCTGCCGCCGCCGCCCCTTCCCCCTCCCGCGCGTCCCGCTAGCAGGGCGCACACCCGCGCCGGCCATTTGTGAATGGTGTGCGCCGTGCTAGCGGGACGTGCGGGAGGGGGCGGCGGCTTATCTGTCGCTTGTCCGTCGCTGATAAGGTACGTTTTTAGGGGCTTTCTGGGGGGTTTCACACAGCGGGGCATCCTGATTTCGGATGTCGCGCGGGGAGGGAGCTGATCGGCCCGGGAATCTTATAGATCAGGGGTGGGTGTTGGTCCACTTTAAGGTGTAACGACGCCTATTTAAAAAATGTATTCCTTTGAGATATACATGATGGAAACATTTTAACATTACATTTAGGCCCTTATTTAACAAGGGATAGCGCCAGGTAGCAACTGGTGAGCGAACGGTAATGACGCTCACCGCCACGAGAACGCCGGCTCCCCTCCGCAATCACACATTTATCAAGCCAATCCTGCTTAGCGCCAGATAGCGACTCATTCATCATTATTTCAGCCTCCCCCACACAGCGCCAGCGTCGGACCTTGAACAGCGACAGGTATGACCTCTCGCTACCTGGCGCTCTCCAATGCATTTCAATGGAGCAATCTTTAAATATTAATTAATTGTTATTAATGTTTTTTTTTTTTTTAATGTGAAAAATTCTGTGACCACTTCTGCAATGTTAGATATTTTTTTAAGGTTAAAAAAAAAAAAAAAAAAAAAAAATTTGTGCAGAATTGATATTGCAGGTCTGATATTAATGTATTCATATTACTAAATCTTTAGAAAAACTTGTTTTTTTTTTAACAAAAAATATGGTTGTTTTGGGGGTTAAAAAACTACTTTTAACACATCGCCGCCAGCGCTCTGGGGTTTAAACAAGCATTTCACAGCGCGAGAATTTGAGCGTGATTTGTTAATGAATATGCTGGGAGCCGTTCGCTATGGCCATTCGCTGTCATGCGCTCCCATACAGCGCGGAACCTGTCAAACAGCGACTCCTAACCCCGTATTCAACATTACCGCACACCGACTGAGTCGCTATCAACAGCCGAACAACGGCCAAGCACAGCGACTACTAGCGGGCGCTGTGAAAATAACGCTACTGTCGCTCATCTGTCGCTACCTGCCGCTATTAATGAATCGGCCTCCTATTTAAAAAATGTATTCCTTTGAGATATACAATGATGGAAACATTTTAACATTACATTTAGTTTCCTTACTTCATACAGTATAGTACAGGGGAAATTACACGATTCATGGATGGGGTTAGACACAGTAGAAATAGGACTAATTTCGCCCCTCGGGGATTCTTCTGCACCAATGTTCACCTTGTATTCTGAAACAGGGTTTATTGCCAATTCATGTCATGAATTTATTAGCCAAAAAAACAAACAAAAACAAAACCAATACAAAAAAGAAAAAGAAAAAAAATAAATAAATAAAATTAAAGGGGGGAGATGTGATGTGCCCTAAGTGGACAATTACACCATCCAAGTTTTGGTCCAAATAGCCTGATCTTTAGGGGGCATCCAGATTTGGGACCACAAAGGGGTCCACTGAGGACATGCGTCCCAAGGGCCCACATAAACCTGGAGTCGGCCCTGCCCCCCCAAAAACTCAAAAAATGGGCCCCTATTCTATGCTCCTCTTCCAGGTTCCCACTTCAATGACCTCCAGCAGCCAATAAGAGGCCGATTCATTAATAGCACCAGGTAGCGACAGATGAGCGCCAGTAGCGTGATTTTCACAGCGCCAGCTAGTATTCGCTGTGCTTGGCCGGGGTTTGGTTGTTGACAGCGACTCAGTCGGTGTGCGGTAATGTTGAATACGGGGTTAGGGGGTCGCTGTTTCACAGGTTCCGCTTGTATGGGTGCGCCTGACAGCGAATGGCCAGAGCGAACGGCTTGCTGCAGATTCATTAACAAATCACGCTCAAAAATTTCTCGCGCTGTGAATTCCTTGTTTAAACCCCAGAGCGCTGGCGGCGATGTGTGTAAAGTAGTTTTTAACCCCCAAACAACTTTTTTTTTTATATGTAAAAATTATACAAGTTTTTCTAAACATTTTGTAATATGAATACATGAATATCAGACCTGTAATATCAATTCTGCACATTTTTTTTTTTTTTTTTTTTTTTACTTTAAAAAAAAACCTAACATTGCAGAAGTGGTCACAGAATTTTTGACATTTAAAAAAAAAAAAACATTAATAGTAATTAATTATGATTATTTAAAGATTGCTCCATTGAAATGCATTGGACATCGCCAGGGAGCGACAGGTCATACCTGGCGCTGTGATGGGATTAGCAGCGGCGCTGTTCGTTGCAGTCGGCTACATGATGAATCCCGCGCTAGCTGACGCTCTCGCCGGCGCTAGCCTCATTTAGCGTGATAAATGCGTCATTGTGACCGCTGCCGGGCGTACTTGAGTCAGTAGCCGCCGTTAGCTGGCGGGACCTGGCGCTCGTCAGACACTACCTGGCGCTATCCCTTGATAAATAAGGGCCCAAGTATCCTCAAAAGGGCTATAGCAATGTGCTGGTGACAGTTATGCGGATACAGAGCTGGGGGAAGATGGAAGAGGTAAGTTTTTAGGACCCTGGTTTTGGGATTGAGGTAAGTTTTTAGGACCCTGGTTTTGGGATTGAGGTAAGTTTTTAGGACCCTGGTTTTGGGATCGTGGGCAGTGGCTACCTACCAGTGGGCAGCACCAGTTGTTCTCCCCCCTCCCCAGGCACAAGCAGCGGTCCGACACTCTTGGAAGGTGTGGGGCCGCTTTACGTCATGCTTATCAAACTTAAGTTGCCACATCTGTATTTTCGCCATACATCCTTTTATGGAGACACGTTGTAGGCTCAGTTGACCTTTATTAAACCGGACCTTCAGCATGATTTAATGAAAAGCCCAAACCTTTAAAAAAACTAATCCCCAGCATTAATATTTTTAGTCACTTACTTATTATTCTTATTATTCTTTCCCTGCAACTTGGGCTGCAACTCTGTTCAGGACTCTAGGATGCGGGCGTCGCCATCTTGCCTCAGAAGCATCACATATTGAGGAGAGGAGTGTGGGGGGGGGGGTATAGCTGTGCTTTGCACAGACGGAGCGGAGCTGGGGGTCAGGAAAAGGACAGCAATCCCAGAATGCAGTGCGGCTTATTCAGAAGACGCTTCCTGTCTGCAGGCAGCCTGAGACTTCACGGGCCGCCATCTTAGATGTTAAAAGATTTTTTTTTTTAAAAACGCAATAGCTGCAGGTAGGATGTTTTTTTTTTTTTCAATAATTTTTAATGAGCATGTATAGAACAACTCATACATCCATTATAATAATGTACAATATATTTTTCTGTTTTGACATAAGAATTACTTAATATCTTTATAATCTCTAATTAGTTAACTTAATTAATTAACATCTTAGTCATGATAATTACAGCATAATTACATAGAGGCTGATTCATTAATAGCGCCAGGTAGCGACAGATGAGCAACAGTAGCGTTATTTTCACAGCGCCCGCTAGTATTCGCTGTGCTTGGCCGGTATTCGCTTGTTGACAGCGACTCAGTCGGTGTGCGGTAATGTTGAATACGGGGTTAGGAGTCGCTGTTTGACAGGTTCCGCGCTGTATGGGAGCGCATGACAGCGAATGGCCATAGCGAACGGCTCCCAGCATATTCATTAACAAATCACGCTCCAAAAATTCTTGCGCTGTGAAATGCTTGTTTAAACCCCAGAGCGCTGGCGGCGATGGCTTAAAAGTAGTTTTTTAACCCCCAAACAACCATATTTTTGGAAAAAAAAAATACATGTTTTTCAAAACATTTTGTAATATGAATACAATAATATCAGACCTGTAATATCAATTCTGTACAAATTTATTTATTTATTTTTTTTACCTTAAAAAAAATATCTAACATTGCAGAAGTGGTCACAGAATTTGACATTTAAAAAAAATAAAATAAAAAATAATAGCAATTAATTAAGAATAAAGATTGTTCCATTGAAATGCATTGGAGAGCGCCAGGTAGTGAGAGGTCATACCTGTCGCTGTTCAAGGTCGCTCGCTGGCGCTGTGGGGTGAGGCTGGAACAATGATGAATGATTCGCTATCTGGCGCTCTGTCAGTCGCTAAGCAGGATCGGCTTGATAAATGTGTGATTGCGGAGGGGAGCCGGCGTACTCGTGGCGGTGAGCGTCATTACCGTTCGCTCACCATTCGCTACCTGGCGCTATCCCTTGTTAAATAAGGGCCTAACTGTGGTAGGATGAGTTTTAATGTGGGCAATCTGTATATAGGGGGTTGGGGGAAACATACAAGACAGGCTCTTATTCATTATCGATTCATCTCGTTCTCCCCTTTATTTCATTTCTATAGTGATTACGGCAATGAAGATCCGCGTCCATCACGTGGCCAGTGGCTCATCTCTACTCTTCACTGGGCTGAGGTTTAATTCCTACACGCTTTATGAGCTGATAAAGAAAGATAAAACTGTCATAGTAACCTATCATGGTTTCCCCATGGTGCGAAGGCCGTATATTGAACGAGTGTCTTTCTTCCTACATAACGGGAGCATCTCCTGGAAGGACGTGAGGAAGGAAGACAGCGGCATCTACCAACACTGGATGAATTTGACCATAGTGGAGGAAATACTTCTGCAGGTGATCGGTGAGTGCTCCTGAGAGGTGTCACCTGCAGACATCATGGGGAAAAGTATTATCTACTGTATATGGAAGCTACAAAGCACATGGAGGACTGTGTATACTCCACCCAGTCCATCCAGGGCCATATTTGGTGTTCATGGCGCCCTAGGCACTTCAAGTGGACCAACACCCAGGATTTTCACTATCCTGGGTGTTGGTCCACTTCCGCGGGCGCATGCGCTAGCGCTCGGCCAATCAGCGCGGACGGATAAGCTGGAATACAGACCGGACAAGAAGAGCGCGCCCACCGCCTCTCGCGCTTCCCTCTTACAGGAGGGGCCCCGTGCCGGCCATTCACGAACGGCCAGGGTGGGTGCGCGCCCTGCTAGAGGGAAACGCGAGGGGCGGCGGCCCGCGCATGCGCCATTGGAACGAGGAAAAGGTAGGATTTTTGGGGGTCCTGGGGGGTTTCACACAGCGGGGTGCCCCGTGGGCAGGGAGCTGATCAGCCTGGGAATCTTATAGATTCCCGGGCCAATCAGCAGTGGGTGTTGGTCCACTTTAAGTGTTTTCACCCTTATATACCCTTTATACCCTGAATCTTATAGATTCCCGGGCCAATCAGCAGTGGGTGTTGGTCTACTTTAAGTGTTTGCACCCCCTTTTTTAGGTTAGGTCATGGTCCATAGAGAAAAAAAAAAGTGTATAGGGGAAAGGGCATACCTCTCAAGTGTCCCTGATTTGGAGGGACTGTCCCTCTTTTGGGTGCATGTCCCACTGTCCCTCATTCTCATGTGTCCCTATTCGAGGTGTAACATGCAGATCTGCAGCAATAAATGATTTGCCTATTCCAAGTGTTTCTGTTGTTGTAACCGTTTTGCCCCATCTCCTACCCATCCCTCAATGAGGGGGCGTGGCCTAATTTACAAACTGTCCCACCCTGAAAAGTTGGGAGGTATGAAATGGGCTAGATGCAGAGTATGTGTGTGGAGGAGGGAAAGGGCACAAATAGGGAAATTTAGAGAAGCGGG
The DNA here is from genome assembly GCA_027917425.1 of Gastrophryne carolinensis. Lineage (NCBI taxonomy): Eukaryota > Metazoa > Chordata > Amphibia > Anura > Microhylidae > Gastrophryne > Gastrophryne carolinensis. The sequence goes on along the minus strand of CM051234.1, from coordinate 18,194,612 downwards.
CAAGCATGTTCCAACTTTTACTGCATTCTGACATTCGAGAGTCAAATGACCAGAGCAGTTGATGGGAAATGCTCTGGCCTGTGTCAACCCATTGCACCCCCCCTTCAATCAAATACACTCTGCGTACTTCTGTGGCTGGGGGTGCTTGTTAGGAGGCATTAATGTTCAGGATATAAGAGTTGTAATTTATTTTCTTTACTACAGGAGTAAGGGCAGCGCCCTCCCCCATTACAGGTTGCCACCCTAGGCACGTGCCTAGGGTTGCCTAATGGTAAATACAGCCCTGAGTCCACCCCAATAGGAGCACCACTAATAGATTTTTTAAAAAATACTTTATCATCAAAAGTTTATACGTACACATTTATACAAGGAACTAACAATTACAACCATAAAGACACAATTAAAAGCAGCTGTGTCTGCCCAAATATCCAAAAAATAATAACTTTAGGGAACAGTATCCACAAAAATTCCACCTGCTTACTGAAAGGAGTGGGGAAATCTATTTGAAATACATTTGTGCCGACACAAAGATACTGTGGGATATTCGGGCGAACGGTAGTGACACAGACAACAGTTCTCTCTCGGCAAAGCGGGTTTATTGCAGAAAAATGAAAGTATTCAAATGAAATAATACCGTATATACTCGAGTATAAGCCGAGTTTTTCAGCCCACTTTTTGGGCTGAAAAAAAACGCCTCGGCTTATACTCGAGTCCAGGGCCGGCCGCCGCCGCTCTCATTCATACAAACAAGCACACACATTCACACACTGACCGGCACTTCAGGCTGCTGCGCGCTGGTCGTCAATGGGCGGCGTCCAATGTTTTCATTGGACGCCTGCCATATGGGGCACGCCCACCGATGACGAGCGCGCAACAGCCAGGAAGTGCTGATGTGTGTGTGTGAGAATGACGACGGCGGCTGGCGAGGAACGGAGGAAGGGAAGGAGGGTAACCTCGGCCAAACCCTGACCCCCGACACCTGGGCATCTGAGAGCGGCGGCGGCGGCAGCAGCAGGTACCCACAGGGTTTCAGGGTGGGAAATAGGGACAATTTACTTACTTACAGTAGAAACACTTTGAATAGGGGAATGAATCATTTATTAATGCAGATCTGCATGTTACACCTCAAAGAGGGACAAAGAAGAACAACGAGGGACATGGGGGCATGAGCTTCAAAGAGGGACAGTCCCTCCAAATCAGGGACACTTGGGTGGTATGGTGTGTGTGTGTGTGTCCCTTTCTCTGTGTGTGTGTCTCTTTCTGTGTGTCAACTCCAATTCCAATTGAAAAAAGCCGCCTCGGCTTATACTCGAGTCAATAACTTGTTCCATTTTTTTGTGGTAAAATTAGGTGCCTCGGCTTATATTCGGGTCGGCCTATACTCGAGTATATACGGTACTTCTCCATTCATAGGTTGCAGCATCAATGCAGAAAGTCGAAACAAATGGTTACATCACCAAATAAAGGTAAATCCAGGGCTGGGGATTCCAGCAAGCTGTGGGTCAAAGGAAAGTCCAATCCAGATTGCAGGGCAAACCAGCCCTCCGCTTCTCACCTCCAACGGTCCAAGAGTGGGGCGCAGAAGCCATGTCCTCCGGCTTAATAGTCCAGTATTGTTGTTCACACAACATGCAGTTCAGCCTGAGCTCCCTCCATCAGGCTGGTCAAAGACCACTGACTGGCTCAGTGGGAGCCTTTTATTCAGGCTCCTTCCTGAAATCAATCTGACCAGGTGTCCAAGACCTGAGATCAGAAGAAACCTAGGAGTGGGGGATGTGACCAGGGTTCTGAAATCCTGGCATGGATCGTGCTCTATACAGCACTGTAGGGGAAACATATACTCCATCCAGGAGACTTCTCCACACACTTTACCACAATACCTATCTGGGTTCTCAGAGTATAAAGTGACTAGTGCTGTGCATAAATAACATAAAATCTAATAGAATAATCAATAATATTTACATCACAGTATATGTGCATACAAAGAACACCATCAGAATGCAGTACATAACTATTGTACAAAACGCAATATAAACCCTTGAAGAGTGATTCTAATAATTAAGGACACAAAAATAAGCCCCAAATGTGCAGAAGAACCAAAGCGAACACAATCAATCACAAAAATGAACAAGTTACCAGATCATGGAGCAACCCCAGCGGCGACAGCACACCTGTTACCAAGAAAAAATGTATAGGGGAAGACACAGTAGGGGGCGACACCTGCACACGCAGCTTCCCGTGCCGCTTCTGCTGGAAGCTTTTTAATTTCTACCCCTATGTAGGTCCAATGTAAAGTTTGATATACTGTATTTTTCGCCCTATAAGATGCACTATTTTTTCCCAAAACTGGTATTGGGTGAATGAGTGCCTATGGAAATGGGATGGGGCAATGCCACACTGCCTATGGAAATGGCATGGGAGAATGCCACACTGCCTATGGAAATGGGATGGGGGTATGCCACACTGCCTATGGAAATGGGATGGGGCAATGCCACACTGCCTATGGGAATGGGATGGGAGAATGCCACACTGCCTATAGGAATGTGATGGGGGAATGCCACACTGCCTATGGGAATGTGATGGGGGAATGCCACACTGCCTATAGGAATGGGATGGGGAAATGCCACACTGCCTATGGAAATGGGATGAGAGAATGCCACACTGCCTATGGGAATGGGAGGGGGGGATGCCACACTGCCTATGGGAATGGGATGAGGGAATGCCACACTGCCTGTGGGAATGGGATGGGGGAATGCCACACTGCCTATGGGGAATGGGAGGGGGAATGCCACACTGCCTGTGGGAATGGGATGGGGGAATGCCACACTGCCTATGGGGAATGGGAGGGGGAATGCCACGCTGTCTATGGGAATGGGATGGGGGAATGCCACACTGCCTATGGAAATGTGATGGAGGGGATGCCACACTGCCTATGGGAATGGGATGGAGGGGATGCCACACTGCCTATGGGAATGGGATGGGGGAATGCCACACTGCCTATGGGAATGGGATGGGGGAATGTCACACTGCCTATGGGAATGGGATGGGGGAATGCCACACTGCCTATGGAAATGGGATGGGGGATTGCCACACTGCCTATGGAAATGTGATGGAGGGGATGCCACACTGCCTATGGGAATGGGATGGGGGAATGTCACACTGCTTTAAATGGGCTTTTTTACCAAAACATTTGGAATACATTTTTTTTCTTATTTTCCTCCCCCAAATCCTATGTGCGTCTTATATGGCGAAAAAAATATGGTAATTTTTCCTGGTCACATGGCTATAAAGGAGAGTGTGACATTCTGGTGATTAGTGTAGCTCGGTCATTTCTGTGCTATGTGGGGCCGTGATCAATCTCCAGACAGAAGCCATTGAAAAGCAGTGATGCCCCAGTGTAATTAGTTAAGTGTTTAACAATCTGTACTGGTGACTATTATAGTGTGGTCCAGAGGAGTAACTAGGCCTTTCTGGCATCGGGGGCAAAGATTTCAAATGGTGCTCCCCCACCTGTTTTCAGGCCCTCTTTGGCACCCCCCTGACCTGCTGCACCTAGGGCAAGTTCCCCCCCCCCCCCCCACGCTCGCCCCTCGCTACGCCCCTGGTGCGGTCACTTTTTGTGCCGGGCCATGTTGTGGTGTGATTTAACGTGGAACAAAGATTTTCACTTTTTGGGGGTTTTGTTTCTCCCCTGATTTGGGATGCCCCGCTGTGTGTATCTACCCAGGTTTGCCTGTAAACTCACCTTTGCCTCGTTCCCATGACACATGTCCGCCCGCTCGCTTTCAGATTTCGTTTGCTGTTCTGAGCTCAGAGCGCCAAAGAAATCTGAATAGGACATGCGTCACCCGCCGCATTTCTGCTCACCTCTCGCTTTGCTCGTGCTGGCCATAAAGAAATGCATGGTGTGAGTATGTGCATACCTACCAACTTCTCTGGGTGGGAAAGAGGGACATTTGTCAAACTAGGCCACGCCCCCTCATTTAGGGATGGATAGGCGATAGGTTGTAACTGTTAAAAAAAATATATAAATGCTTTAAAGTGTTGATGGGGGGGATGCCCCGCTGTGTGAGACCCCCCAGGTCAACGAAGCAAACTCACCTCTTCCCGGTCCTACGGCGCCTGCGCAGCTGCTCGTCCAATCAGTGCGCTCGAATCCGCTCACGCTACCCTCTAACAGGGAGTGTACCTGCGCCGTCCATTCACAAATGTGTGGTGCGGGCACGCACTCTGGTAGAGGAATATCAGGGATGCGGCTGTGGCTCACGCATGCAATGTTGGACTGGAAAAGTAGGTATGGGCGACCTGGGGGGTTTCACACAGTGGGGCATCCCGATTATGGATGCCCTGGAGGGGAGGGAATTGATCGCCGTGGGTTTTGGTCCACTTTAAATAGGCAAATGAAACATTTATTGATGCAGATCTGCATGTTACACCTCAAAGAGGGACAAATGAGAACAATAAGGGACAGGGGGACATGGACTCAAAAGAGGGACAGTCCCTCCAAATCAGGGAAAGTTGGGAGGTATGTTGTGTCCCAGCGAAAGGCAAACGCGACGGAGATGTGAGGTGGGATCAGGCATAAGGTGGGTTTTATAGAGCTGGACATGTCAATTTAGGATGCCCCATAATAGGGGGGACCGCCACCCCAAAGGTCTTATAAACTCAATGGGGGTGGTTGCTCTATTTTAAGTTTGTCCTGCCCAAAGCACCAAGTGTGATATTCTGATGATTAGTACAGTTAGATCACTTTCTGTGCTATGCTGGGCCATCATAGGGTGTATTTTAAGTTTACCTTGTCCACACAGGGTAAGTATTATTTAATGATGTCCTGCTCACAGTGCAATTTAGAAGAGTGTGTTATTCTGGTGATTGCTATTGTTAAGGTCACTTTCTGTGCTATGCTGGGCCATCATAGGGTGTATTTTAAGTTTACCTTGTCCACACAGGGTGAGTATTATTTAATGATGTCCTGCTCACAGTGCCATATAGAAGAGTGTGTTATTCTGGTGATTGCTATTGTTAAGGTCACTTTCTGTGCTATGCTGGACCATGTTGTAGTGTGATTCACAGCACAATGCAGGTAGCGCAATATCTTGGAGATTAGTCTTGTTTTGTAGGTCATTTTCTGTGGTTCAGTTGGGTCATACTGGAGCATTTGATCCTCTGTGTCTGGATAGTTGTCACATTCAGCTGGGCACTGCTGGAGTGTGATTTAAGTGGCCACAGTGCCATGCAGGAGAGTGTGTTATCCTGGCTATTGTTAAGGTCACTTTCTGTGCTATGCTGGGCCATGATACAGTGTATTTTAAGTTTACTTACACCACACCATCATGTAGGAGAGTGTGCTATACTGGTGTTTCATGTTGTCACTTTCTTTGCTGTTTTGGACCATGTTTGATTATTATTTAATGATGTCCTGCCACAGTGCCATGTTATCCTAGTGATTGCTATTGTTAAGGTCACTTTCTGTGCTATGCTGGACCATGTTGTAGTGTATTTTAAAGGAGCACAACAGTTTGGGTGTACAAGTGACCCCTCCTCTCATTAGCTGACGTGTTTATATGGATTTTTAATATTACATAATTTTGCGATAGTGCTCCTTTAAGTTTAGGCTGTCCACACCATCATATAGGAGTGTGTGCTATACTGGTGATTCGTGTTGTCCGGTCACTTTTGGGCCATGTTTGAGTATTATTTAATGTCCTGCTCACAGTGCCATATAGAAGAGTGTGTTATCCCGGTGATTACTATTGTTAAGGTCACTTTCTGTGCTATGCTGGACCATGATAGAGTGTATTTTAAGTTTACCCTGCCCACACCATCATGTAGGAGTGTGCTATCCTGGTGATCCATGTTGTCCTTTGATGTTTTTGGCCATGTTTGAGTATTATTTAATGATGTCCTGCTCACAGTGCCATCTAGAAGATTGTGTTAATCCTGGTGATTGCTATTGTTAAGGTCACTTTCTGTGCTATGCTGGACCATTTTGTAGTGTGATTCATAGCACAATGCAGGGAGCGCATTATCTTGGAGATTAGTGTTGTTTTGTAGCTCATTGTCTGTGGCTCAGTTGGGTCATACTGGAGCATGTGATCCTCTGGGTCTAGATAGTTCTGTCACATTCTGCCCTCTCTGGGCGCTGCTGGAGTGTGATTTACTGCCCACAGCGCCATGCAGGAGAGTGTCATATCCTGGTGGTGAATGTAGTTCAGTCAGGAAAAATAAAATTAAATAATTTGGTCTTAGGGGTCAATCATGGGGCCCCAAAATCCCAATTTCCGGTAAAGTAAAAGGAGTAAAGGAGGCTTATAATAGGATATGTGTGGGGGGAGGATCATCCCCTCTATCAAGTGCATTGATGAGCATTGATTATTGAAAATTGATGATGGGTCACATAACAGCTGTGGACATAGACGTTGGGAGCCCGATGTGGCTGTATTGTATGAACACTGGGGTTACCGTCCCTGTGTGGGTTACATACATGTTGACATATTCTCTCTTATGAGCATCCTCAGACAATGTTCTTTAGCGGGTTATTTACGAAACGCTAACGTCACTTAGCGTCAGGTGATCGCCGTGGGCTATAGGTGAAAACCATATATATGAAAGTCAATCTGGCGAGCGCCTCTAATAGCCACATGTATCACTAACGGCGGTTCAGTGTAAAGCGCCGGCGCTCTAGGTTCAGCAGCGCCATGTAGCACCTGTCTCTCAGTAGCGCTCTCCCGTACATTTCAACGGTGTTTTATTTGGTTGTATATAAATAGCGTTTTCCTAAAGAAGTGTTTTACATTTTTGGTGATTGGTACCATTAAACCGGACCTTCACCCTGAATAAGAGCCTATCTTATATGTTTCCCGCCCCCCCTGTACATACAGATTGCTCACATTAATCTGGAGCTTCACCCTGAATAAGAGCCTATCTTATATGTTTCCCCCACACTGTACATACAGATTGCTCACATTAATCCGGACCTTCACCCTGAATAAGAGCCTATCTTATATGTTTCCCGCCCCCCCTGTACATACAGATTGCTCACATTAATCTGGAGCTTCACCCTGAATAAGAGCCTATCTTATATGTTTCCCCACACTGTACATACAGATTGTTCACATTAATCTGGAGCTTCACCCTGAATAAGAGCTTATCTTATATGTTTCCCCCCCTGTACATACAGATTGCCCACATTAATCCAGACCTTCACCCTGAAGAAGCGCCTATCTTGTATGTTTCCAACACCCTGTACATACAGATTGCCCATATTAATCCGGACCTTCACCCCGAATAAGAGCTTATCTTATGTTTCCCCCCCTGTACATACAGATTGCCCACATTAATCCAGACCTTCACCCTGAAGAAGAGCCTATCTTGTATGTTTCCAACACCCTGTACATACAGATTGCCCATATTAATCCGGACCTTCACCCTGAATAAGAGCTTATCTTATATGTTCCCCCCCCCCCCTGTACATACAGATTGCCCACATTAATCCAGACCTTCACCCTGAAGAAGAGCCTATCTTGTATGTTTCCAACACCCTGTACATACAGATTGCCCATATTAACCCGGACCCTCACCCTCAATAGCGTTTTCCTAAAGAAGTGTTTTACATTTTTGGTGACACATTAGGGTTGATTTAGAGCTCCTTTCTCATCATTTTTATGGAGGTCTCGCTACCGAACGAAAAATCATGCAAAAATGAAAACCTTTCACGCTAAAGTTCTCGCAGAAAAAAAGGCTTTGCTGAATCAGACGAGGGGGAAAAATGAACGAGAATCGAAATATTCACGCAAAAAAAAAAAAAAGGTAAGAAAGGGGCTCAGAATCAACCCTTTTGTGTGTCCTCTCCTGCCCGGCAACCAAACCCTTTTTATATTATTTATGCAGAATGATATGTGCAGGTCATTGCAGTGTCAGTGTTACATAATGGGCCTTATTCATGAAGGGATAGCGTCAGGTAGCGGCTGGTTAATGAGAGGTAGCGACAGGTAGCGACTGGTGAACGCCGGACACGGCAGCAATTACACATTTATCAAGCAGAATCTGTTGAGCGACTGGGATAGCGCCATGTAGCGTTCAGCCTTGCACAGCACCAGGTATGACCTCTCGCTCGCTGCCTGTCGCTCTCCCATACATTTCAATGGACGTTCTTTTATTCTTTTAACAGGGTTTTTTTTTTTTAAACTCAAATAATTCTGTGACCTCTCCTGGTCTAGAAAAAGCCATTTTTTTTCAAATATTTTTCATGTTTTATATATTTCCTCAGAAATGACATTACAGCTCTGCCATTAAAGTGGACCAACACCCACAGGTGATCGGCCCGGGAATCTATAAGAGTCCCGGGCCGATCACCTCCCTCCCCGCGGGACATCTGAGATCGGGATGTCCCGCGGGGTGAAACCCCCCCAAACACCCCAAACTCCTTACCGCCGCCTCCCTCGCGCCCCTCCAGACGTGCGCCCGCGCCGCCCGTCTGTGAATGGAGTGACGCGCGGGAGGCGGCGGCGGAGGAGCCGCTTGTCCGCGGCTTGTCCGTCGGCGCTGGGAGCGGGGTGAGGTGAGTTTTTCTTGGGGTTCGGGGGGGTTTCACACAGCGGGGCACCCCGATCGGGGGTGCCCCACCGAAGTGGACCAAGACCCAGGATAGTCAAAACCCTGGGTGTTGGTCCACTTTAAAGTGTTCATGTTACAATGTTGTTACAATGTCATTCCATATGTTTTCGCTTTGTTACTAGTGGATACATTCTAAAAAACAGACTTTAATCACACAGCCTCCTGCGCTCTGGGCTTCAGAGAAGCATTTTTGAGCGCCGGAGTTGTGTGAGGATGTTTTGTTAATGAATATGATGTGAGTCGGTCGCTATGAGCAGTCACTAACATGCGCTCCCATACAGCGCTGTACTGGTCATATAGCGACTCCCCACAATGTATTCATCATTGCTGCACAGCGACTGAGTCGCTATGAACTAGCGACCCACGGCCGGGCACAGCGACTACTAGCGGGCGCTCTGAAATGCCTGCTACAGACGCTCATCTGTCGCTAGTGATGAATCAGCCTGAAAGTGTCAGTGCTCTCAAAGTGCTAACTGCAAAGTATCCCATCCACTATACAGGAAAGGAAAACAGACATTTAAACATGCTCAATAAGCAGCAAAATGAAAGAATATCACCATTAGAACGGCTGGAAACAATCCCCACTGCGGCCTAGTGTCATCTATTCCCTACGCGTTCCGTGGGACACCCCCCACTTTTTCAAGGTTCCAGTATAACTCTATAAACGTTATAATGTTTTAGTTCTGCTTTAGGTTTATTTAGACAAGCTCCAGTGCATTTTGAAGAGGCAGAACGAAATATTCAACGTGTAAAAAAAAACACATCATGGCGCTTTATTTATTTGTTCCCAGATCCTGTGACTGAAGTGACGTTATTACAGAGGAATTTGCAGGGTGATGACAGCCAATGTCGGATCTACTTGAGTTGCCGAGCCCGAGGAGAAGGGCCATTACAAATGAAAATTCTAAAGAACCAGGTGGAGGTGGCTCCGAACATTGCCACCTTGTACAACGCCACCACCCTGCATCTGGATGGCTGGGACCCGGCTATTGATGGCGTGTACTCCTGCAGGGTCACCAATCGCGTCAGTTCTAAGATATCTGCGGAGACCAAAGTACAACACATAGGTAAGAGCCTATGGATCCGGACACTTGAGTATGTTGTATATTTACAGGGTTAGTCTATGTTCACATCCATATGTTGCACTAAGTGTTTTGTAATGGACAAGGCCAGATTATGATTGGTACCATTAAACCGGACCTTCACCCTGAATAAGAGCCTATCTTATATGTTCCCCCCACCCTGTACACACAGATTGCTCACATTAATCTGGACCCTCACCCTGAATAAGAGCCTATCTTATATGTTTCCCACACACTGTACATACAGATTGCCCACATTAATCCGGACCCTCACCCTGAATAAGAGCTTATCTTGCATGTCCCCCCCTACCCCGTGCATACAGGTTGCCCACATTAATCTGGACCCTCACCCTGAATAAGAGCCTATCTTTTATGCCCCCCCCCCTGTATGTACAGATTGCCCACATTAATCCGGACATGCACCCTGAATAAGAGCCTATCTTATATGTTTCCCCTCCTATACATACAGATTGCCCACATTAATCCAGCCCTTCACCCTGAATAAGAGCCTATCTTATATATTTCCCACACCCTGTACATACAGATTGCTCACATTAATCCAGACCTTCACCCTGAATAAGAGCCTATCTTATGTTTCCCACACCCTGTACATACAGATTGCTCACATTAATCCAGACCTTCACCCTGAATAAGAGCCTATCTTATATGTTTCCCACACCCTGTACATACAGATTGCCCACATTAATCTGGACCCTCACCCTGAATAAGAGCCTATCTCATATGTTTTTCACAGCTATAACCCTGCCCTCCTGTGCTTTTCACCCCCCTCCTCAGTATGTGATGCTTCTGAGGCAAGATGGCGGCACCCGTACAGAGCAGAGTTGCAGCCCAGTGGGGGAAAGTAAGTAAGTGACTGAAAATGTAAAATATATTAATTTTAGATGCTGGGGAATCGTTTTTTAAAGATTTGGGCTTTTTATAAAATGATGCTGAAGGATGTAACACACCTTTACGCAACTGTGTGAATCAACTCGCTGTTTAGTCATGTAAGTATATAAGTGTGCAAACACGTGGAGGCTAATTTAAGACTAACGTCGCGTATTGCCATGTGATCATCTGTGTAGCAGCGCTTAGAGCGTCCGCTGCAAGTGGTTGTCGTACGCTGTGACCTAGCGTATCGGCTGGACAAGTGACGCTGTAGCATCCTGTGCAGCAATGTGATGTCTGTAGAGGGCGCTGTAGAAGCTTCTCCCTGATTCACTGCAGAGCCAACGGAGAACGCTATGCAGCGTCCCAAGGTGGAAGTGCCCAGGATGACGTTACATCTAACAACAGGACAACGCTGCAGCGAGCGATAGGTAGCGCCGGTTAAGTGCGTCTGGCACTTGGTGCTGAAGCTGATATTTAAGAAAAAACTACACACAAGCAGCGACGGCGCTCTAAAACTGGGCGCTCTAGCATTGAGCGCCAGACGCTATGTGATAAAAGTCTGTATTCTTGGTGTGCCACACACCCCGCTTCACTTCTTAAATATTCATCCATTATTGGGTTAATCCACCGCAGGTGACGTAGTGCAGAGAGGAAGTCTTGTAACGAGCCCCCTTCCGGCCTATATATACCTGGTACCTCCCTTCAATCACCAGTATTTTTCTCTCTGCTTGCTGACAAGTCAGAAGATGGAAGTCTCCTGCTTACAGGTAGGCCGGGGTATTCTTACCCCGCCACCCCCCTTTTGGTCTATTTCTGCCCGGTTTGAGTTTGTATACCTTTATGGTGGAATGGAAGCCTCCCAGCCTAGGCTGCTCACTGGGCAAATGGTAGATGGCACTTTAAGTGCCTAGGAGCTTATCTCCTACCGCTCGACCTCATGCGTGGGGCAATGTGGCTATCCGGCATGGTGATCCGGAAATGGGATGCCCCTGTCCCGAGGGTCCCCGTAGCCCCTTTTCTCTCCCGTTACGGTCCCTTCTCCCTTCACTATGGGGGGGGGGGGTGTGAGTGTGTGCTTTTAGTATGTGTGTTTCACTTGTATCACTGCATTTTAACGTGTGTGTGTTCATGATTATGCATTCACTGTATTCAGCATGTGTATATATTTGGGTCTGCTTTAAGGGCAGGCTGCGCTGGGTAAGGGCTGGCCACTTCTCTTGCAGACTGTTGCTTTGTGGCCCCCTACCCCCTCTCCTCTCCCCTCTCCCCGCCTGGCTTTTTATGTTTTCATTTGAACAGCACCATGCGGTCTTTACCCTCCCCCCTCCGCCGCCTGGGCGCACGTGCAGTGGCCCAGCTGTGAGTGATTTCCAGCTGATCGGCGTAGAGGGGGGGCGGGTCCCGCTGACGCGCGGCGCCGACGTCATGCGGCGTCTGCGGCGGGCCCAGCGTTCTTGCTTCCTTCAAAATCAGGAAGTCGCGTGGGCGCACGGCCGCACTTTGTCTTCCGTGCTGGCTGCTGGCTGCAGACCTGTTCCGGCTGCTGCCTTTGTTGTCCAGGTAAGCGGCCCCTCCCGTTGGGGCCGTTAAATGGGGAATGCTTTCCTTGCAACAATATAGTGGGGAGTCTCTTTGTATTAAGGGGGCGTGATTTAAGGGCACTTTGGTGCCATGCTTATATGTTTGTTTATACACATGTGAGGATCTGATGGTTTTTTGCTTTGCCTTGCAGATCCTGGGATCCCTGCTTATGGTGGCCCTCCGGCTCTATGTGCCTGGCTAATTATTGGGATAGCTTTGAATGTATATATACATAGACTATATATAAATATATATATATAGTTTATTAAAGGGGACCTTAACTTAAAAAAATATATATATATATATATTTTTAAAAAAAAATAAAAAATCCTCCCTTCCGGGACATTACTAATAAAGGGGGCATCCCGGGTCGGCTTATGCCTTAAAAGTCCCAGTATTGCGAATACCATAAATCACCATATGGAGGCTTCCGTAAATTCCGGAAACGGTTCTGCTGAGCCGTTTGGGGGGTGCGTAGGTTGTGGGGTTCCACTCCCAGCTGATGTCTTTATTTGCATCCCTTGTGCAAAACAGACTATTGCGCGCCAGTCCGTTGCTTCGGCTGCGGGGCCATCGCATCCTTCATCATCTCCTACCTCTCCCTCCCTATTCCGGACCCCGCATGACAATGTCAAAAGTGGGGATTCGCATTCCGAGGCGGCAGCACAGCCCAGCCCCCGGAAAGTAATGCCCGTTAAAGCAGCGTTGAAGGCCGCTGCAAAACGAAGGCACCTGACTCCGGTACCTTCGGCTCCACAGGACCAGTTTTGTGAACCTGTGGAATGGTCCGATAGATCCCCAGACGAGGATGAATTCCCGTCGGAGTCAGATGAGCCGACAGGTCAGCTTGTGGCTGATGAGATTGGCGATTGGTCAGAGGGGGTTGTTTTTGACACCCCCTCTATTCTGGCTCAAATATTTAAAATTTTGAGTTTAGATGCGCCTGAGGCGGTCGCCCCGCCGAAGGGTCAGTTGTTTAAAGAGCCTCAGCCGCGTTTGGTTTTTCCCAGACAACACCACTTTGAGAGGGTGGTTTTTAAGGAATGGGAACATCCCACGCGGTTATCTGGAATTCCTTCCAGTTGGGAAAAGCGTTATCCTTTCCCGCCAGAATTGGTGAAGCTTTGGTCTGTCCCTCCGGACGTCGATACCCCTGTACTAGGGCTCTCCAGCTCGGCTATGGTACAATCTGCTGAGACCACTGTCCCCAAAGATGGGGAAGATCGTCGGATTGACCAATACGCTCGACATGGTTTTATCTATTCCGGGTCAGCGTTGCGCCCGGTATGTGCTTCAGCCCTTCTTCTATTGGCAATTAAGTCCTTAATTCAGGGGCTATATGAGGATCTTAATCCCGCTTGCAAACAGTTCACTGCGCTTAAGCAGTGTGAATCTTTTGTGGCTTATGTCCTGGCTGCTCAGGACGATGCGCTGACTGAGTAGCAAGGCAGCAGCTATGCTGGTGGCTATCCGCAGGTCAGTATGGCTGCGTCAGTGGTCAGCGGACACTGCTTCCAAAAAGGTGCTCACAGCTCTCCCCTTTTTGGGGTTGCGTCTGTTCGGGGAGAAAATTGATTCAGTCGCAAAGGGTGGTAAGATGCCACAACGTAAAAGGCCTCGTGGTCCCTTCAGGGGGGCAAGTTCCGGTAGGCCTTCCTTTCGAGGATTCAGAGCAGGCAAGGGTGCGTCCCTTCCCGCTATCAGTGGCGCAGGTTGGACTCGGGGGAGGGGCCGTGGCCAGCCCACTCAGTCCTGGGGCACCAAGCCCAAACCTGCTGATAAGCTCACTCAGCAATGAGGGGCTGCCCTCACCCGTGCGGGTGGGGGGACTATTGCGACACTTCTACCATTGGAACCAAGTGGTTCCAGGCAGATGGATCCAGGAGGTTGTGTCGCCCGGTTACGACCTGGAATTCGAGTCTCACCCTCCTTCACGGTCCATTCATGGGTCGGTTCATCCCGGCCTGAACTCTCATCAAGACGGAGTGTGTCTTTCTTTTGCCCAAATTCACACAAGAACGCTTCAGCTATTTCTGTTAGCGTGTTGGGACCAGCAACCTCAGTCGTTGGATCAGTCCTTCCAGTTGTCCTCCCGGGTACGGCAGTCCCTCCTGTGGTGATTGGTCTCGACCAATCTTGTATAGGGCAGGTCTTTCCTGACCCCCCTTTGGAAAATTGTCACCACGGACGCCAGTCTGTCGGGATGGGGCAGATTCTGGAAGGAGCTGCGGTTTCAGGGGCAGTGGAGGCCCCACTTACCCATCAATATTCTGAATCCGAGAACCATTCGTCAGGTGTTTGCTCTCCTGACTCAGTACGTTCTGGGCCTTCTGGTCCAGATGTGTTCAGACAATCGATCAGCAGTTGCTTACATCGGTCTTCAGGGAAGGACGCGCAGTCTGAGTACTCTCAGAGAAGTGTCCCTGATCTGGACATGGGCAGTGTTCCATGTTCCCTGTCTCTCGGCGGTTTACATTCCAGAGGTGGTGGAACAGGTAGCGGGCCGGTTGAGCAAGGGCTCTCCCCGTCTGGAAGAATAAACTCTCCATCCTCGGGTGGTTCGCTTATTGTGTCTCCAATGGGAGACCCCGGAGGTGGACCTGTTGGCCCCTCATCACTATCTCAGGCTCCCGAACTTCGTGTCACTCTCACGGGATCCTCTGGCAGTGGACGCCATGTCCCTGAACTGGGGAGTTCTGGGATTTCTATACCTGTTTCCTCCGATGCCCATGCTGGGCAGGGTTCTTCAGAATTTGGCTCTGGAAAAGGTGTACGCCGTTCTCGTGGCCCTAAGGTGGCCAAGGCGAGTGAGGTTCACAGACATCGCTCGGCTGGCAGTGGACCAGTTCATTCTGCCTCTTTGGTCCGGTCTGCGCACTCAGGGTCGATTGTGTTACCCCAATTTACCAGCGCTGGGTTTGATGGCCTGGCTGCTGAAACCTCCATCCTGATGGAGGAGGGTCTTTCTGATTCAGTCATTAAGACTTTGATCAGTGCCCGGAAGAAGTCTTCTTCCATCACCTACTATAGGACTTGGAAAGCCTATATCGCTTGGTGTGAGATAAGATCTTTTCCTTGTAGGGTCTTTTCGGTCTCCAGGATTCTGGAGTTTTTACAATCAGGGCTGGACTCTGGTCTCCAGCTAAGTACGTTGAAAGGGCAGGTCTCTGCCTTATCTATCTTTTTTCAGAAGCGTGTTGCGCTTAAACCTTTAGTTAAAACTTTTTTCCAGGGGGTTACGCATGTGCGGCCTCCCAGGAAACCATTACTCCCTGTTTGGGATTTGAATTTGGGTCTTTCTGCTCTTCAGGCTCCTCCTTTTGGGCCTTTGCAAGATATTGCTTTGTCTACCCTGACTCAGAAGATTGTCTTCTTGGTAGCTATCACTTCTGTCCGGCGTGTCTCAGAGTTGGCGGCCTTAACTATCCAGGCGCCTTACTTTGAGAGGCATCAGGATAAAGTGGTCTTTCGGTTCAAGCCAGACTTTCTTCCTAAGGTTGTTTCTGCTTTTCATTTGAACCAAGATATTGTTCTTCCCTCCTTGTGTCCTAATCCTAAGAATGACAAAGAGAGGGTTTTGCATTGTTTGGATGTAGTACGCTGTGTTAAGTACTACTTGATTATCACGTCTCCTTTTCGTAGGACGGATTCCTTTTTTGTTGTGCCCCATGGGCCTAAGAAGGGTTTGGCACCAGCCAAATCTGCCATTAGCAAGTGGATACGTCAGGCCGTTACTGCGGCCTATTCTGCTAAGGGAAGAGTTCCCCCTTTTCGTATCACTGCTCATTCCACTCTCGCTGTTGGGGCGTCTTGGGCATTTCAGCACCAAGCTTATGTTGAACAGGTTTGTAAGGCCGCCACCTGGTCTTCCGTTCACACTTTTCTAAGTTTTACAAAGTTGATGTGCGGGCCTCAGCGGATGCTGTTTTTGGCCGCAAAGTTCTGCAGACTGCAGTCATTTAAGTTATGCTTCACCTGGCCTTGAGATGCCCATCCCTTGTGGACACTGCTTTTGGATGTCCCAATAATGGATGAATATTTAAGAAGTGAAGCGGGGTGTGTGGCACACCAAGAATAATACCATTTTGTGAGTACTCACCTGAAAAATGGATATTGTTGGTGTGCCACACACCCCGCTTCACCCCCACCCTTTTCGGTATTTCCGAAGCATTTATATGGTGAAGCCCTTTTTTATTTATATATCAAAATTGATTTTGGAGGTTACCGATGGAATACTGGTACCTTGTCTTTCTGCTTTTTAAATATACTGGTGATTGGAGGGAGGTACCAGGTATATATAGGCCGGAAGGGGGCTCGTTACAAGACTTCCTCTCTGCACTACGTCACCTGCGGTGGATTAACCCAATAATGGATGAATATTTAAGAAGTGAAGCGGGGTGTGTGGCACACCAACAATATCCATTTTTCAGGTGAGTACTCACAAAATGGTATTTTCTCATCACATATCCACCAGCACCAGAGCGAATACACTGTAACTGTAACACTGACACTGCAATGTCCGACCTGCACATACAATTCTACATTAAAAAAAAAAAAAAAAAAAATTAAACACAAAGTGTTTGGTTGCCGGGCAGGAGAGGACACGCAATGATTTGCAACCAAAAATGTAGAATATTACTTTAGGAAAACGCTATTTATACACAACCAAATGAAACACCATTGAAACGTACGAGAGCGATACTGAGCAACAGGTGCTACATGGCGCTGCTGAACATAGAGCGCCGGCGCAATAAACTGAGCCATTGCTAGTAATACATGTGACGCTACATGACGCTATTAGAGGCGCTCACCAGATTGACTTTCTCGTTCAATAATTTTTATTGGATAATATAGGATTATACAACAATATTCCAACTTATTGTGGAATATATCAATAATGATAATAATAATACCTGGTGGTATTAAACAATATTAAAGCTCAATAAAGCTTATAATAAGCAAACTTCAATTACTTGTCAAGTTCAATAATAATAAAATAAAAAATAATAATAATAAAGAAAAAAAAAAGGGGGGGGAGCTAAAGAAAGAAGAGTGATCTAAAAGAGAGGAGGAGGGAAAAAGGGAGGAATGTGAAGGTGAAGGGGTGGAGTCAGTTGGGGAGGCTGTAGGGAGAAGACCAATACTTCCACAAGATCATATACTTAGGCCCTTATTTAAGAAGGGATAGCGTCAGGTAGCGCCTGGTTAATGAGAGGTAGCAACAGGTAGCGACTGGTGAACGCCGGACACGGCACGCAATTACACATTTATCAAGCAGATTCTGTTTAGCGACTGGGATAGCGCGATGTAGCGTCTGATTCATCATTTTCACAGCCTCAGCGAACAGCGCCAGCGTTCAGCCTTGCACAGCGCCAGGTATGACCCCTCGCTACCTGTCGCTCTGCCATACATTTCAATTGACGATCCTTTTCTTCTCTTTAAACGGGTTTTTTTTTTTTTTTTCAAAAAAATCACAAATAATTCTGTGACCTCTTCTGGCATTGAAAAAGCTGTTTTTTCATAATTTTTTCATTTTTTATATATTTCTTCAGAAATGACATTACAGCTCTGCCATTAAAGTGTTCATGTTACAATGTTGTTACAATGTAATTCCATATGTTTTCGCTTTACTAGTGGATAGATGCAGAAAAACAGACTTTAATCACACCGCCTCCTGCGCTCTGGGCTTCAGAGAAGCATTGTTCAGCGCCAGAGATTTGTGAGGCTGTTTTTTTTGCTGAATATGGTGTGAGTCGGTCGCTATGAGCAGTCGCTAACATGCGCTCCCATACAGCGCTGTACTGGTCAAACAGCGACTCCTCACAATGTATTCAACATTACTGCACAGCGACTGAGTCGCTATAAAGTAGCGACCCACGGCCGAGCACTGCGACTACTAGCGGGCGCTCTGAAAATGCTGCTACAGACGCTCATCTGTCGCTACCTGGCGTTAGTGATGAATCAGCCTCCCCGAAGGCTGGTATCGAAGTCTGCTGGCAGTCATTCTTGAATCCAAGGCTCCCACACTTCCCGAAATCTCTCCAGAGTGCCGTTGTGTAATGAGGACCTTTTCTCCATGGACATAATGTAAGCAACTGTATTCTTAAACTCTCTGAAACTAAGAGGCTGATTCATCATTAGCGGCAGGTAGCAACAGATGAGCGTCTGTAGCGGCCAGTGCCATCTCAGAAACACTTTCACATTTATTTCTATAGAATTTACTGAGGCACCAGATTGACTTTCATATATATGGTTTTCACATACATCGCCCGGCGGTCACCTGACGCTACGTGGCGTTAGCGTTTCTTAAATAACCCCCATAGTCTGATACCCAATCAGACCAAAACCAAGAAACGAGTCTGTAAAACGGGTTAAATGTATTAATATCAAAACATATATTCACAATATTAACATCTCATCCAAAATATATACACATGGGATCAAATGCTCACAGATGGCTGCACTTAGCTGGACTATGAAGGTGTTTAAATAATAAGACACTCCATCTAGTGGCCGAAATAAGGTATGGCGCTACAAGTGCAATTCTGTGACACTCACCTTGTTTTCTCTTCTACATCCATTCCAGGCCGTCAGCTTCAGTAATGAACGGGTTAATTCCTGCCGGGAGGGCATGGACTGCAAGACAGAAAGGTATGGTATATAGGGCCGGGAGGGCATGGACTGCAAGACAGAAAGGTATGGTATATAGGGCCGGGAGGGCATGGACTGCAAGACAGAAAGGTATGGTATATAGGGCCGGGAGGGCATGGACTGCAAGACAGAAAGGTATGGTATATAGGGCCGGGAGGGCATGGACTGCAAGACAGAAAGGTATGGTATATAGGGCCGGGAGGGCATGGACTGCAAGACAGAAAGGTATGGTATATAGGGCCGGGAGGGCATGGACTGCAAGACAGAAAGGTATGGTATATAGGGCCGGGAGGGCATGGACTGCAAGACAGAAAGGTATGGTATATAGGGCCGGGAGGGCCCTATAAACTTCCAGCTGCCCCAACACAACTCTGTAATTGAAAAGCAGTAGCACCACGGGTCGGGAGCCTAAGGTAGCTATGATCCACACCCTTCTCCGTTTATTTTCTTTATCAATTTATCTTTTTTATTTTCAATGCTGAACACACTCTTTACATATATACAGACCCACCAGGACTAGGCATCTAAGGAATAGAAAACTGTAACCCGGCAGAAGGAAGGGACTGACGGCCTGTAATGGATGTAGAAGAGAAAACAATTCTAAAGGTGAGTGTTATGACCGTAGTGTTAGAAAGACCCGACATAGGAGCGTCTACTACCAAGAGACCATGACTAAATCCGAGGGAAAAGGATACCTCGTATCTAAAACCTTAGGAATGGGAGGCGGCTTATTTGGCTTCTCCCATTCCCCCCCCTCCCGAACCATATTGGAAAAATTAGACTGTTTAGGGAAAATGCGTCTCGGTCTTTTGCGCTTATATAAGTCTCCCTTCTTCCCCTTGGGAGCTCTGGGAAGCGAAATATGCAGAACCTCAAAAAAGGCCAATATCTCGTCCCTGAACAGACAATCCTCCACAGAAGAGGAATCAAGAGCCGAACAACTGTCTTCCCTACTAGAAGGAAGCTTGCCCTCAGACAACTCTTCCTCATCCTCCTCAGAAACTAACGATCCATATAAATCCTCCTCAGAAAAGCCATACCTTTCTATCTTGCAGTCCATGCCCTCCGGGCAGGAATTAACCCGTACATTACTGAAGCTGACGGCCTGGAATGGATTGGGAGAGAAAACAGGTCATTGTAAGTGAATTAAAAAAATGAATTCAAAACTCAATAGTAGATCCATAGTAGTACCAATATGTATCAATAGTTGGCCTGTTGTCTGCAACTTCTACTGCCATCAGCTTTTACACAGAAAATGAATCCCTGGTGCAGTGTTATTATGAACAGAAGTGTATCACAAGCTAATATATAACAAGCAACAAATGTTTCAATAAGCAAGTGCCACCTGGTGGCTGAGATGTGGCATTGAGAAATGCCGGCAATCTCAGGATAGTGCAGAAGGAAAATGACATTAAAGTGGACCAACACCCAGGATTTTCACTATCCTGGGTTTTGGTCCACTTCGATGGGGCACCCCGCTGTGTGAAACCCCCCAGAATGCCCGGAAACACTCACCACGCGGTGCCAATCAGAGCGCTCAGAGCCGCTGTGGTATGCACGTACAAGCGGCGTCCAACCACAGAGTCTCTGAGCGCTGGAGGCCGCGTCTCGCGCTTCCCTCTTACAGGGAGCGCGCCTAGGCCGGCCATTCACAAACGGCGGGCGCGCGCCCTGCTAGAGGGAAGCACAAGCCGCACCCTCGGCCCGCGCATGCGCCGTTGGAACGGGGTTAAGGTAAGGTTTCTGGGCTTCCTGGGGGGTTTTATCCCGCGGGGCACCCAGATTTCGGATGCCCCACGGGGAGGGATCTGATCGGCCCGGAAATCTTATAGATTCCCGGGCCGATCCCCCCTGGGTGTTGGTCCACTTTAAGTGTAGTTTCAACAGTATATAGTGGATACAGATTCACTACTGCCTAGTTACCTAACACAGCGCCATAAAACTGTTAGTAAAGTATGCAGCCTGACATAAAGCACATTCCAATAGGGCATAAAGGTTTACCCTGTGCCAAGCCTGGAACACTCACAATGGACGTTTTGGGGTAGTGACACCCCTATTTTCAGTGCATAGGCTGATGATAACAGGACGATACATATTGGTACTACTGTTGATGTACTATTGAGTTTTGAATTCATTTATTCTAAGCATACAGCACGTCCTGCTCCAGATATAGTAATAACATGTGGGTAATCCTCCGCCTGAGGGCGCGTTCACTGCAGACATGTAGAAAACAAGCTCCTCCCGGCCCTACATACACCGAGGGATCTCCCACAAATCCCCAGATTTCTCTGCAGTGCTGAACTGCGAAGACATGAAGTATCACGCTCTCGCAGGCGAGCGGGGCTTTACAGCCTGAGGTCCTGCGGGACTATTTCCACCCAGCCTCTTTGTGAAGAATATGCCTCCCAGCCTGGGCTGCGTTGGTCGGGTGAAGGTAGGCAGCACCTTGGGTGCTTAACGGAGCCATGCTCCACCGCAATCCCCCACCATAGGGTAGGCGGTTTAGGCAGATGGTGAGCCTCTAGTGGATGCCCCTCCCGCATTATTGCCCCGTACCCCGGGTAGCGCTGGACCCTGTGTAAAGGGTCGCCATCCTTCCTTATTTCCCCAACTAGTTAAAAAAGGGGGGGGGGTATGTGTGTGGCGGTCCCAGTGTATCAGTATGTCACGCTTATGGCCTTATTTCTGCCCTTAATTAACATTGAGATGTCAGAGCCACGCTGCTTGCACTTTATTCGGTTTTCGGCTGCTGCCGTATGTCTTATACTTAGTTTGCTGCGTCGTCTGGATGCTGTGGCGCCTTTTCCTTACTAGATTTAACGGTTTTCTACGAATCCCTAAGCGTGTGGTTGTATCCTTGCCTTTGCTATTACCTCAGAGCTTCGCGCTTTTTGGAGTGGGCGGGGTCTTGATTCGGTGCGCTCCGCGTCACGGCAGAGATATTGAGCCCGCCCTTCGAGGTTCGCTGGGCGCCATTTTGTTGAGCTTTGCGCGCGTGGTGGCGGTCTCCTCCTCCACTTGATCTGTAAGTACCCTCGCGGGCGACTCCCTCTTTATATGTTTTTCCAGCTGCGCATGGCCCTGACATCTCTTTCACATTTATGTCTTTCAGACGCTGAGCACCGGTGGCTTCTCCCGGCCTCCTATATATATATATATATATATATATATATATATATATATATATATACATTTCCTACAATTCTCCCACATTGATCAGCGGGTCGTTGGGGCATCCAGGGTTGCCTATTGCATAAATCCCTACGGGCATACTGTGCCTAGATAATCAGCATATGGAGGCATCTCAGGATTGTGTGACCGGGGTCCCTCTGGGACAGGACCGGCTGTGTATAGCGTGTGGTCTCCCCCATGCTGATGCTGACAGGGCACGGGTCTGCGCGCCATGTGCCGAGCAGACACTGGACCTGCGAGTGGCGCCTGTGGCTGCACCTCACTCCTTCTCTCCCCTTTCCTCTTGCCTAAATCTCACTCCTGTTGAGTCATGTACAAGCGGGGAGTTACAACTTGACATCTCTCCTAGACGGCCTAAGCTTGACCAGATTGTTGAGGGGTTGTCCGGCCGAGTGGGTCCTGGCAGACAACGGCCCTTGACACCCCCGGCGTCGGCCTTTGCTATGGGCTCGGAGGAGCCCTCTTCTCTGCGTGATAGTGCTCCATCTGAATATGGAGACCTGTTCTCTGACCCGGGTTCCTCTGATGAGAGGCCGAGGAGTCATGATGATGCTGGCCAGGATGACTGGGGCCAGCTTGACATTGATGGTATGTTGCTCAGGATTTTTAAGGCCCTATCTATTTTGCTCCCTGGTGCGGTCCCCAGGCCGAGAGGGGAGCGCTTCCATACGGCGTCTGCGCGCTTGGAATTTCTCGAGCAGGCTCACTTCCATGCTCTCATACTCAAGGAGTTGGAGTGCCCCACTAAACTTCAAGGGACCCCAGAGGATTGGGATTGGAAATACCCTTTTCCCCCTGAGATGGTTGATTGTTGGTCTTCGTCTCCAGTGGTAGACGCACCGATTATTGGGGTTCCTAACCCCCTTTCTTTACAGCTCCGGCTTACAGCACCCTTCGGGACGCCGAGGACCGGCACATTGATAGGCTGGCTTCCCACGCCTTTGCTTGTGCAGGAACGGCGCTGCGTCCTGTCTGTGCCGCGGCCATCACTGCAGTGGCCGCTAGAACCCTCATAAGATGCTTGAGCATCAACCTGAAGATTTACCCTGGGAGGTGTTTAATGCACTCTCCAGTTGTGATATTTTTGTTAAATTTATCCTTTTAGCTCTTGATGACACCATCAAAATGTGTGCGAGGACCTCTGCCCCAGTGGTAGCTATACGTCGCCTGCTCTGGCTGCGACAGTGGGGGGCTGACGATGACGCTAAAAGGACTCTGACAGGGCTCCCCTTTAGAGGGCAACGCCTGTTTGGGGCTTGTCTGGATCTATTTGGAAAACAGGACAATTCACCCAATCTTGGGCGGCCGTCCTGGCCCCCCTCGGAGCAGGGTTACCCCTCCACCTCCATATCATAGTGTTAAACAGGAACCAGGGATGCCCTTTTCGGGGTCTGGTTCAGTCTCCTGTCCCAGGAGTGGCAGACAACGCCCGAGGCCTTCCGGCCGGGCCAAGTCCGAATCCTTCATCAAAACCCCCCAAGCATGATGGGACGCCCTCACCCGCCTGGGTGAGGGGAGGGCCACAGCTCCTTGCTCCTATCAGGAGGCATCTTGCCTCGTTCTGGTGGATTTGGGAGGTAGTTCCTCCGGATGCGGGACAGTGTTTGCTGGGTGGTCCTTCCCTGAGTCGGTCAGGGAGCCTCCGGTCCCCTGTTTTTCTTCAGGTGTGGGTGCAGGCCTTCCTTGGCCTGCTAGGTCTGGGCTCCTTGGCAGGACGCCCTTAACGGATAGAGGCAGGGGCCTCTACACCAGTTTGCTCCTCATTCCCCTTGAGGACAAGGGGGTCGCCCATTCTAACCCTTCTTGGGTTCAGCGATTTGTATCCATAGGCATCCAGGCTTGGCGTCTGAGTTGGGCCATCAACGCCCTATAAACCACGGGGCCTCTGGCCGTCCGTGGAGTGCTAAGATCCTTATTTTGGCTTCCAGGTGTCTTCTGGACACTGAGGCCTTTACAGCTTGGTGTTGGTGGTCATCACCGCCGATTGTGGCCGTGTTATTGGGCCCCTCTTACGCTCCCTGTGTTCGCTAGGCTCGGATGGGAGTGATGTCTCGCATGAGACCAAGGGGCAGCCACAAAGGGACCTATCAGGTCTTCCTTCTTACTCACAAGAGGGAGTTGGTTGGATGGACTTTAGTCGCCCCAGGTCCTATTTTGCTACATCCTCCAGTTTCCTAGGATTGCATTCGGATTCGGTTCTGGCTAGTGCCTTTTTCTTGGCAATAAGGGAATTTCTGGGGCAAGGTCTCTGCCCCTCTTTGCTGTCACCTTACTTTAACCAGGCAGAATTGCACCAGGTGGGGCCGTTGGTGGCTGTTCAGATGATGTCCCTCATTCTCAGTGCCCTTGGGCTCTGAGGCACCTTAGGTTATTAATTCTGGACAAGGGTCCAGCACCTTGGACCTAAGTCTGTGCACTTTCCTCCTAGTCGAGGTGGTTACTCTTCTGATGGTTAAATCAAGGAGTCCATCAGGGGGCATCCCCTCCCTTCTTGCTTCTTCCTGTTGATGGTCACCATGGGTACCAAGTCTTGCAGGTTGACAGGGGGGGCTTGTTTCTTCTGAAATCCCTCGTGGTTCCAATGGGCCGTTAAGGGGTCCATTTACCTATTGTTTTTGTTGACACAGCGAGCCTTCGGGGGCTCTATCTTGCTGGACGACTACTCTTCAGAGCCTGTCCATTTGGGGGCTCTTGGGTCTGTCGTAGGTCAGTGGCCTGCCCTTTTTTCCTGTGAAAGTCTCGGGACAGGTTGTTCCTTCCAGGAAGGCTCTGATTCTGATCTAAGTGGGAGTTAACATTCCTTGCATTTTATTGGTATTAGCTCCGATGGCAGGAGGTTCTATATTGTCCCATATATATATATATATATATATATATATATATATATATATATATATATATATATATATATATATATATATATATATATTATATATTATATATTATATATTATATTTATATATTATATATTATATTTATATATTATATATTTATTTATATATTATATTTATATATTATATTTATATATTATATATTTATTTATATATTATATTATATTTATATATTATATTTATATTATATATATATTATATATTATATTATATATATATTTATATATATTATATTATATATATATTTATATATTATATTATATATATATATATTGTTCCTACTGGTATGGCCCTGTTGGGCCTCGTCACTATCGTGGGGTTCTGCCCTTGTTTATTGACCCTGAATTGGTCTGACCTTGAACATGTGGGTTTAGTAATTTCTGGCTGGACATTATACTCTATATGTCTTATCTTCTTTCACCCTGCTAGGCGGGGTTCCGCACAAGATTGCTGAAGAAGGGGAGAACTGTTATGCTGGGGGCCCTGGATATCCCAGTGGGGTGTGGTCCGCAGAGGCTTCTGCTGAGGACAGTGGGCCTGTACGCTCTCTCATGAGGGCTGTTCTGCATACTCAGGCAGGTGTTGTTCTCCCCCTTTTATTCCAGACCTTTCTGCCTCTGGGCTACTGTCTTGATTACTATGTGCTATGGGGATCTGCATCCCTCAACAGGTGTTGGAGATTTTCCTGGTCTGTCTCTTGTCCCTGATAAGGATTTATGCCCTTGGGGCTTGTAAGTGTCTCCATCCTTATGTACCGGATCTTGACGGCCTCCATGGGTATAGGTGCCCTTTGGTTTGGTCTTACTCAGTTGGATTTGTCCTTCTGATCCTAAGAGTAAATGTTTCGGCTCGTGCTGATTCTTGTTAGTGTTGTTTCAGTATTCCTCCCTCTCTTGCCTGAGATCAGGGTTCATATTCCCCGTTGGGGAGAGTTCTAAGGTTGCCATGGCTACCCTTTTTTCTGGCAGTAGCATGGTTAGGCTGTTACTCTGGCCTACTCTTTTAAGGGAAGATTCTTCTTCTCTCTTGGTTTTTGTTCTCTTCCTACTTGAGCTTGTCTTGCGCCTTTCAGCACTAGGTTGAGGTTAGAGCATGTGCTCATGTTGCTCTTGGTAGCATGGTTGAGGGTGACAGCGCTTTTACAGTTGGCTGTGCCTTTTTTCATGGGGATCCCACCCTATTTTACGGACACTGCTATTGGATGTCCCACATGTTATTACTATATCTGGAGCAGGACGTGCTGTATGCTTAGAATAATACAATTCTGTGAAGTACTCACCTGTAGAATTGGTATTATACGCATACAGCACGTCCTGCTCCACCCCACCCTGGTTTCACTTTGTTCTGGATCCCCTGTATGGTGATTGTTATCATTGATATTATTGCCAGTTTCTGGGTGGTTGGTTTCTCCCGGCTTCTCCTTCTCACTGCTTTTCAATGCTGGGGATTTGTGGGAGGTCCCTCGGTATATGTAGGGCCGGGAGGAGCTTGTTTTCTACATGTCTGCAGTGAACGCGCCCTCAGGCGGAGGATTACCCACATGTTATTACTATATCTGGAGCAGGACGTGCTGTATGCGTATAATACCAATTCTACAGGTGAGTACTTCACAGAATTCACTTACACTGACCTAATTGTCTGCACTTGTAGAGCCATAACTTGTATCTTATTTGAGTCTATGCCCCTCGTTGTTCTCTGTCCCTCTTTGAGGTGTAACATGCAGATCTGCAGCAATAAATGATTCATTTGCCTATTTAAAGTGTTTCTATTGTTGTAACTGTTACATCCTATCTCCTATCCATCCCTCAATGAGGGGGCGTAGCTTAAAAAAAAATTGTCCCTCTTACCCACCCTGAAAAGTTGGGAGGTATGCATTAGCTTTATGTAAAAGTTACAGGGGGATGTCAGTGAAACCACATTTAATGGGGGTTGTTTGTTGTATTTTTCTCCAGGAAGCTCCTCTCAGATGACAAAGATTTATTGGAAGTTCAGTATATTGCTCTTCTGGCTGATTCTTCTTATATTGAATATAACATTATTCATATATAAATTAACCCATTCACAGAAGGAGGAGAGGAAACGACACCAAGCGACCAATGAGGGTAGGTGAATGTTCTGCATGAAGGTGATAGTTTGGACCATAACCTAGGATTTTGACTACCCTGGGTTTTGGTCCTTGGCCCTGGGGCACCCTGATCAGGGATGCCCCGCTGTGTGAAACTCCTCAGGTTGCACCTTTCTCCGGTCCCTAAGGCGCATGCACGGCCTCATGTCCAATAAGCGTGCGCAGATCCGCTCCCGCTCACTCAACGTTTAAGACTCGGCTCCAGTCCTGTTGAGCGGACCCGAGCGCACTAGTGGCCACATCCCCCACTACCTTCTAACAGGGAGCGTGCCTGGTGCCGGCCATTCACAAATGCCCAGTGCGGACATGTGCCCTGCTAGAGGTATAAGGCGCTAAATAACCACCACTGAATAATCCCTAAATAACCACCACTGAATAATTTGCTGCGAACTCCCTGTCC
This sequence comes from Gastrophryne carolinensis, assembly GCA_027917425.1. NCBI lineage: Eukaryota > Metazoa > Chordata > Amphibia > Anura > Microhylidae > Gastrophryne > Gastrophryne carolinensis. The sequence continues at coordinate 18,167,183 of CM051234.1, read as the reverse complement.
TTACCATGTGACTGATTTATCACCAATACCATATGTAAATATGTTAAAATGTATAATAGTATAATAATATATGTATAATATGTTAAAATGGTCAATTTTTATATTTAATGTTTATACCTCTAACGGGGGACCTCCCTTCCAAGAAGCATTGCTTATATGTATCCTGTACGTACTTGGCGGTCAATAAAGTATTCGTAGTATTCGTAGGTATAGCAGTCAGTGTCACCACTGGCACATGCACCGTTGGATGGTGGAGAGATTAAGTTTACTGTGTGACCTGCCATGGTGGACAAGGCTGTATTTACCATTAGGCAAACCTGGGCCTGTGCCTAGGGTGGTCACCTGCAGGCGGGGAGACGCAGGCGTTACTGCTATAGTAAAAAAAGGGGGAAAAAAGCTGTTTCTGAATTAAAGTGGACCAACACCCACCACTGATCGGCCCGGGAATCTATACTGTAAAGGAAATGAGGTTCTATCCTAGAACAGAAAACATTTACACATCGGAATAATAGATTCACCCATCACTTCTTGCAGTAGGCGGGGGTCATGCAAATCATCTCTGTGCCATGCAAGGCACTCAGAAAGAGTGTGCAATGCCAAGGATTAGTTTAAAATGTATACGCCTTCCACTTGTGGACATGTGTTTCAGAGTTTGGGGCTCTCATCACCACAAGGCTGGAAGTATTTAACTGTATGTGAGACTCATTATTCTGACTCACCAGATGGCAGTAATGTGGATCCTGTAGACGGCTTCACCTTGTCTGTGTGTGACTGTGACGGATGTGTTCTTACTTCATAAGGCTTGGCAGATAGCTTACTCGGCTGGTGATGAGTCACGTAGAATAAGGCCCTTATTTAAGAAAGGATAGTGTGAGGTAGCGCCTGGTTAATGAGAGAGAGAGCAACAGGTAGAGACTGGTCAACGCCGAACACGGCAGCAATTACACATTTATCAAGCAGAATCTGTTTAGCGACTGGGATAGCGCCAGACACGGCACACAATTACACATTTATCAAGCAGAATCTGTTTAGCGACTGGGATAGCGCCAGACACGGCACACAATTACACATTTATCAAGCAGAATCTGTTTAGCGACTGGGATAGCGCCAGACACGGCACACAATTACACATTTATCAAGCAGAATCTGTTTAGCGACTGGGATAGCGCCGTGTAGCATCCGATTCATCATTTTCACAGCCTCTGCGAACAGCGCCAGCGTTCAGCCTTGCACAGCGCCAGGTATGACCTCTCGCTACCTGTCGCTCTCCAATACATTTCAATGGACAAACCTTTTCTTCTCTTTAAAGTGGACCAACACCCAGGATTTTGACTATCCTGGGTATTGGTCCACTTCCCCGGGGCACCCCGATCGGGGGTGCCCCGCTGTGTGAAACCCCCCAGAAAGCCCCAAAACTCACCTCTCCCCGCTCCCACGTGGCCGCGCCGTCCAATCGGCGCCGACGGACAAGCTGATTGCCAGCGACGGACAAGCAGCTTGCCCTTCGGCGCCTTCCGCGCGTCACTCTTGACGTGTGCGTGCCCGCGCCGGCCATTCAGAGACGGCCGGCGCGGGCGCGCGCACGCCTAGAGGGGCACGAGGGAGAAGACCAGGTAGGTGGATTTGGGGTGTTCGGGGGGGTTCACCCCGCGGGACATCCCGATCTCGGATGTCCCGCGGTGTGTGAGGTGATCGCCCCGGGAATCTTATAGATTCCTGGGCCGATCACCTCAGGGTGTTGGTCCACTTTAAACCGGGTTTTTTTTTTTTTTTTTTTTTCAAAAAAAATCTCAAATAATTCTGTGACCTCTCCTGGCATTGAAAAAGCTGTTTTTTTCACATTTTTATGATTTTTAAAATATTTCTTCAGAAATGACATTACAGCTCTGCCATTAAAGTGTTCATGTTACAATGTGGTTACAATGTAATTCCATATGTTTTCGCTTTGTTACTAGTGGATAGATGCTGTAAAACAGACTTTAAACACACCGCCTCCTGCGCTCTGGGCTTCAGAGAAGCATTTTTCAGCGCCAGAGATTTGTGAGGCTGTTTTTTGCTGAATATGGTGTGAGTCGGTCGCTATGAGCAGTTGCTAACATGCGCTCCCACACAGCGCTGTACTGGTCAAATAGCGACTCCTCACAATGTATTCAACATTACTGAACAGCGACTGAGTTGCTATGAAGTAGCGACCCACGGCTGAGCAAAGCGACTACTAGCGGGCGCTCTGAAAATGCTGCTACAGACGCTCACCTGTCGCTACCTGCCACTAATGATGAATCAACCTCTAAGTTCCAGAAGCTTTATTTCAGTGCAGAACCTCTGTAAACAATTTAATCTTTCAAAAAATCATAGCCAATATCTTCTTGCCTGGCTCCCAAATGATAAACAATGATATCTAATATCTCCTGGAACCAATATGGCCAAATATGCAAATAATTATTAATTAAAAAAAACATCAATATAAATATCAATGATTTATACAATAATAACTTCTGCCTGGCTAAGCCAGATGTATGTAAACAATGTAATAACTAAAATATTAATTATATATATACCCTGCCTGGCTCGACTAAAATAGGCAAATAAATATATAAATATTATTGATAACTGACCAATGGTAATGCAATGGATACATGCAAAAGGAACTTTTATATCTGGCGAATCAAAGAACATTGAGACGAATGGTAAATAAAGAGATATATTGTTGGTAAAATAACACAAGATGCAATCAAATCTTACAAAACATTTACATATATGACCACATAACACATATACAGTGGTTAAGGCAGACTTAGGAGCATTACCTGACAAGCGACTGATACAATTACCCTCCTAGCAGGGGAACCCAAAGCTCCCAGCCTCGGCATTCTTTCTCCTCCTAGGGCGCTTTTCCTCCAGCTCTCTCTCGGGCCCTCGTTCCTAAGGCCTCCTCCCTCTCCCAAGGCCCTCTCTCTGTCAGTTTTACCCTGATCTTCCGTTGATGTCCAGTCTTGCCCTGCCAGTTTCGCTAGCCTGAAACTTGTAGAAACCCGCTTTGCTGAACTCTCAGGTGGGCAAGTATCGGAATTTCCCAGACAATGAAACTGAATTTGAATATTTTCAGGATCTGCCCCCCCCAAACTTTTAGGCAGCAGGAAACTTGTGATGTACACCCATAACAACAGCAGGTAAAAAGACTGTAGACAGCAGGAAGGAGCAGCATGTGTGCACTGCTTGTATGTCAAACTAGCAATGACGGAAGGGCGAGGGGGACAAGGGAGGAGCTACTTTCATCATAGCTAAACTAAGGGAGCCAAGAAGGGCCAAAAGTAGTAAAAGGCACATTGCTCAGCTTATGTAAATAAACACTATATTAAGCCTGTACCCTGGGTAAAACAAAACGCACATCGTGGGACATGACACTTGCTATGCTAATAAAACTGTATACTTGAGGTTAATTGTTGTTCTTGTTTCAGATGCCGCGGTTCCCCTTATTGCCAGCGTCACCATTAGAGTTGCGGACATACTAAACTCATCGCTAAAGGAACTCGCTGGGATTTACGCCAGTTTCGCTTATGGTAATGACCACAGTCCTGATATCAAAAAACCCTCTGCACAGCTGCACAATTCTGATGACAATAGTGTTCGCTATTTTCTGAGTGTTCAGAAGGTCAAATTGTTTTTTTCTAATGACCCTGCTGAGCATAATCCAATCATGGCCGCTGCCTCCTCGGCCTCCTCGGCAATCCATTGTTTTCATATCAGAGTCTTATTGGATGATACAGTTTCTACATTAAAAAAAAAGCTAAAACATTCTCTCGTGTCTTTATTGTGTTTCAGGTGACATTTACCCGATCTTGTTCAGCCTGTCGGTGTGTTCTGTTACATTACGAGTATTGTGGTACCTTTACATTTACCATGGATTCTGTAAGTTTTGAATCGTTCAGTATTCCGTTATTTTGTTTGCCGTTCCTTTATTTGGGATAGAGAATGACGCTGATCTCACTAGCTGAACATTGTTTTTCTCAAAAAATTTACGCGACGGTTCAGAATGTATCAAAAGCTTTATTACCTGGCAAATGAAACTAGTATTTTATGTTATTTTTGAACTTCTTACTGCTCCAAGATTACCAATTGGGTATATACAGCGGAGACGACCTTCACAGTGATCTCTCCATCACAGCAGCACAATGCACACATCACAGAAAGCTGTGAGCTATCTGTGACCTATTTACATTTCACCATCATAGCAGCACGATGCACACATCACCGAAAATGGGACATCTACTCAGTTTATCCAACCCACTTAAAGAGGAACATTGGATCGAAAGTAAAAAGGCTTCGATCCCCCTCCCCCCCCATCGGTCTCTACTTCCCTTTTGGATGTCATCTGCCTGCTTCAGGGCCTGATCCTCTGCCCCCCAGCACTTTAGCCGTTCTCTTCAAAGTCCTATGCCACTCAGCGAAGGCTCGCAGGATTTCAGACGGCCCCATTGTATCCCTGGAGACCCTTGTGAGGGCTTCTCGGGGTGCCGCATACCCTGGTGATGGCTTCTCAGGGTGCTCGAAGACCCTGGTGATTCCTTCTTGGGGTGCTGGAGACTCTGGTGATGGCTTCTTGGGGGGTCCCTGGTGACGGCTTTATGGGTACTGCGCGGGCACAAGATCTGGGGATGCTCGCAGTGCCTGATGGTATGCAAGATGAAGCCACCCGTCTGGAGGTTGCCCGGAATCCGAGAGACCCAGTAGATGGATCCCCTGACAAGGTGAGTAAATAGTGCCCAAAGGTAAAACCGTGAGGGGGGTGCAGCAGATCAGTGAGGTTTGGAGAGGGTTTTAACCTCCTCCAATGTTGCACTTTAACATACATACTCTGTTCAGCCCTTTACGAATAGAGGTGTGCTACAGAGGCGATAATCTTTACAGAGCTTTTCCATCCCAAAGCAAAATGCACACATCACATTTTAATAAAAGGCTTATGACTGCTTCAGAAAATAGCACAGCTGATTACAATAGAAACATAGAAACAATCAGGATAAATACATTATTTATGCCAAAAATGCAACACAATAGACCTCTCAGCAGGCAGAATGACTCATCTTGTTTGTTATAGATCCAGCAGGAGGGAGAGATAGCCCATCCCAAGATTAACATCACATCTCAATATAGAGCTCTCTGAGCTCTGTCGTCTCTATGTATTTTTGGACTCAATTGGATTTTTCTTTTGTAGTGGGCCTCTGCCTGGCCTGTGGCAGAGGCTGTGATTGGTGTGGGGTGAGGTGCACTTATTCATTAGTCACTGCCGGTCTCCATGAATGACACTTCTTGTAATCAAACAACAGTCTCTTTATTAAGGTCTTCAATTCAGCATAGGAGCACATTTCATTACAGATGATACATCTCAGCAAGTATATTCCACATTTTCCTTCAGCACTCCACTTCTAATTTAGACTCTGGTCAGACTGCTCTTAATTCCATAACTAAGGAGCACAAGACTTGTTAGTTTGTTAGGCCTTTGGGCTGCCACTCCCTTCGCTCTGCCATAAACTGGACTCTCTCATCACTGCTGCTCCTTCTCCTCAGCTGGGCGCTCCCTTATATAACCTCTTGCATGCTACTACTGCAAACTATGTATCTACCAATGGCAGAGAAGGTAATGCTGCTAATGCTATCTGGCTTAGATGCACTAGACTATTTAATATTACATTGTCTCATTCCTGGGGTAACATTGCCATCATGTGGATTTATGATGCAATGACACCCAAGTCCTGCTATTTAATCTATTACTCATTAAAGTCACTATCACTATCAAGGCCTACGCCATTGACAGGGTTCTAATCCTATTTAACTGTACTGTTTTAATCTGTACCTACCCATCACACTTATTTATTAATATAAATATATTTGTGTTTAAAAATGAAAAATTCCCCATAGAATGATTCAAATTCTTGAAAGCAGAGGCACCTTTACCTTTAAAGTCTTAAGTCCAAAATTAATCCAACAGGGTACAATGTCTAGCTGTGGCGCTGTGTTGTCCAACGTTTCGGGGCCCGCAGCGCCTCTTCATCAGGGACAGACAAACAGCCAAGACACCACCCATAGAGGGTTAAATAGCTCCATTGAAAAATCCCACCTGACATAATCAATGAATTCCATGTAATTACTTTGTACATGAATGATGCAAATATATGCTTCGAACATTTATGGAGTGCTGGCTTTCTCTGTGCATAGAATGAATCAAGCTCTATGTATTGCTCTCAGCATATGCACGCTAACATTGCAATCACCAAATATTGTCTACGTTTGGCTAGTGAATAAAAGGTAATAAAATCTAACAAGACATTGTTATATCTCTTACCAGCACTGATCCAAATTCTTGGTTTCTGTATTCATTCCTAAGGGAGATTCTCCTATAAAAGATCCACCAGCTTCCTCATTGCGATGACCTTGTCCAGTGTGTTCAGCCTGTCGTTATTACTGGCCATAGTGCATAACATTGACAACGAATTCCGTAAGTACATCATAAACTCCTCCATACCACCAACCAGGCCTCAGATACCAATTTAGCAGATAAAGGGATTTTTTTAAGAAATGCTAAGGCCACATAGTGCCAGGCGAGCATGAGGTGAATGTCATGTCCCAGTGCAAAAGGTGTATTTATCAACAATAAGCTACTTGTGGTGGCCCTATCTCGCCACCTCTATACTATGACCCAATTACCCATCCATGTCCCCATCATAGTTACATAGTTACATAGTTAATACGGTTGAAAAAAGACATATGTCCATCAAGTTCAACCAAGGGTGTTGGGGTAGGGGAAGTTATTTTTTATTTTATTTAATAGGTGGAAGTTATTTTTTATTGTTTTTGTTTTTTTTTTTTTTTAACTGATAACCGCTAATAGTAATTGTTAATGTTATTTTCTTCTAAATAAGCATCTGATCCTTTTTTGAAGCTGTCAGCGGTTGATGCTGTAACAAGCTTCTGGGGGAGGCTATTTTATAGATTTATAGTTCTTATGGTAAAAAATGATTGTCGCCTCCGGAGACTAAATGTATTTTTTTCCAATGGAAGGCAGTGTCCCCTTGTCTTTAGAGAGGATTTTACCTGAAATAGTGTTCCCCCTTTTTTTTGTATGGGCCATTTATATATTTATACAAGTTAATCATTTCCCCTCTCAGTCGTCTCCTCTCAAAACTAAACGGATTAATCCCCGTAATCTTTCCTCATAACTAAGATCTTTCATTCCTCTTATTAGTTTGGGAGCTCCTCTGCTCCCTTTCCATAGTCAGAGCGTCCTTTTTATGAATGGGTGCCCAGAACTGGACGGCATATTCCAGGTGAGGGCGCACCAGTGCCTTATAAAGAGGCAAAATGACATCCCTATCCCGTGATTCCAGGCCTCTATTAATGCATGATAGTATCTTCGTGGCCTTGGAAGCAGCTGCTTGGCATTGCATGCTGTTATTTAGCCTGTGATCTACTAGTACCCCCAGGTCCTTCTCAACAAGTGACTCTCCCAGTTTTACTCCCCAGAGGGCATATGTGGCCTTCAGGTTGTTAGACCCCAAGTGCATTACTTTTCCACTTTGAACTTCATTTGCCAAGTGGAGCCCAGACACTCAATGTGTCCAAGTCAGCCTGAAGCTTGTGAACATCTTCAATATTCTGCACTGTGCTACATATCTTTGAGGCCGATTTAGTAATAGCGCCAGGTAGCGACAGATGAGCGACTGTAGCGTTATTTTCACTGCGCCCACTAGTATTCGCTGTGCTTGGCCGTTGTTCGCTTGTTGATAGCGACTCAGTCGATGTGCGCTAATGTTGAATACGGGGTTAGGAGTCGCTGTTTGACAGGTTCCGCGCTGTATGGGAGCGCATGACAGCGAATGGCCATAGCGAACGGCTCCCAGCATATTCATTAACATATCACGCTCAAAAAATTCTTGCGCTGTGAAATGCTTGTTTAAACCCCAGAGCGCTGGCGGCGATGGGTTAAAAGTAGTTATATAACCCCCAAACAACCATTTTTGGTAAAAAAAAAAAAACAGCTTTTCAAAATATTTTGTAATATGAATACATTAATATCAGACCTGTAATATCAATTCTGCACAAAATTTTTTTTTTTTTTTTTTACCTTAAAAAAAATATCTAACATTGCAGAAGTGGTCACACAATTTTTGACATTAATTATTAACAATTAATTATGAATAATTAAAGATTGTCCCATTGAAATGCATTGGAGAGCGCCAGGTAGCGAAAGGTCATACCTGTCGCTGTTCAAGTTCGCTCACTGGCGCTGTGTGGTGAGGCTGGAATAATGATGAATGATTCGCTATCTGGCGCTCTGTCGTTCGCTAAGCAGGATCGGCTTGATAAATGTGCGATTGCGTAGGGGAGCCGGCGTTCTCGTGGCGGTGCCTGTCATTACCGTTCGCTCACCATTCGCTACCTGGCGCTATCCCTTGTTAAATAAGGGCCTTAGTGTCATCTGCAAAAATAGAGACAGTGCTTCTAATTCCAACTTCTATGTCATTTATAAACAAGTTGAATAATAGTGGGGCCCAGCTCTGAAGCCTGGGGTACACCGCTTACAACTGGTAACCATTCAGAGTAGGGATTATTACCCACAACTCTCTGCACACGATCCTTCAGCCAGTTTTCAATCCAGTTACAAACTGTATTTTCTAATCCTGAAGATCTCAATTTCCCAAATAAGCGTCTATGAGGGACAGTGTCAAATGCTTTAGCAGAATCCAGGAAAACTTTTTCCACAGCCGCCCCTCAGGTTGGTCCAGATATAGGCCAATATTAGAGATGAGCGAACTTTTGAAAAGTTCGATTCGGCCGATTCGCTGAAATTCACAAAGAAATTCGGGTTCGGCCGAATCGAACTTTTACGAAGTTCCCCATCAAAAATGCCGGCATGGTGGGAGCCGACCGGCAGGCCAGTAAAGCCGGCCGGCGGGCCGGTAAAGCCGGCCGGCCCGCTCCCACCATGCCGGCATTTAAAAAAAAAAAAAAAAAAAAAAAAAAGCATTTTTGCCGGCATGGTGGGAGCGGGCCGGCCGGTTCCGCGCTGACAGCGGAACCGGGCGGCGGGCCGGTAAAGCCGGCCGGCCCGCTCCCACCATGCCGGCATTTAAAAAACAAAACAAAAAAAAAAAAGCATTTTCGCCGGCATGGTGGGAGCGGGCCGGCCGGTTCCGCGCTGACAGCGGAACCGGCCGGCCCGCTCCCACCATGCCGGCATTTAAAAAAAAAGCAAACACTTACCTGCAGGTCCGGAGCGTGGAGGCCGGCGCCGCTCTCAGCTGTCATCTGAGGGCGCGTCATCAGAGGCGCCCTCTGATGACGCGCCCTCAGATGACAGCTGAGAGCGGCGCCGGCCTCCACGCTCCGGACCTGCAGGTAAGTGTTTGCTTTTTTTAAAAATGCCGGCATGGTGGGAGCGGGCCGGCCGGTTCCGCTGACAGCGGAGCGGGCCGGCCGGTTCCGCTGTCAGCGCGGAACCGGCCGGCCCGCTCCCACCATGCCGGCGAAAATGCTTTTTTTTTTTTGTTTTGTTTTTTAAATGCCGGCATGGTGGGAGCGGGCCGGCCGGCTTTACCGGCCCGCCGCCCGGTTCCGCTGTCAGCGCGGAACCGGCCGGCCCGCTCCCACCATGCCGGCAAAAATGCTTTTTTTTTTTTTTTTTTTTTTTAAATGCCGGCATGGTGGGAGCGGGCCGGCCGGCTTTACCGGCCCGCCGGCCGGCTTTACCGGCCCGCCGGGCGGCTTTACTGGCCTGCCGGTCGGCTCCGCTGTCAGCGGGCCGGCTTCGCCGGCCCGCTGACAGCGGAACCGGCCGGCCCGCTCCCACCATTCCGGCATTTTTTTTTTTTTTAATTTCAGGAAAAATTCGATCGGCACGAACCACAAAATATTCGGGTTCGGGCCGAATCGAATATTTCCTGAAATTCGGATCGAATCCGGGTTCGTCCGGATCGATTCGCTCATCCCTAGCCAATATGATGTATTCTTTCATTTGGGGTTAGACACTCCCCAGTGTTTTAACAGCCTTTATATATCTAACGTCACTACTACCATCGCTCATAATATTATATAAATATAGTTATCTTTATTTCACACGTTAGGTATATTACAAATATCAAAGTGCATTTACATTAGTTAAATAATTGTACATTCTACAATTGTACATTCTTTTTTTTCTTTTATTAGACATTCAGTATTGCCAATAGGAGAGGGGTATGTCATTTTTTTGGGAAAGTGGCTGGAGTGGCCCTCTAAAGTGCCTAGGGCACCGTAAACACCAAATACTGCCCTGCCGAGATAGTACCCGAGACAAAGGGCTAAATGCTATAACACAAGACTGTGCTAAAAATAACAATCTTATAATAATGATGACATCAAAGTGACATACAAAAAGTGTAAGATTAGCTCACAGAGAAACACATAGACATAATATACAGTGAGAATGGCAATGTTGATGGCTAGGTGGCGCTATGGTACATATGCTAGGGAAACACGGTGCTTAAATTGGACCAAAACCCAGGATAGTCAAAAGTTTTTACCCCATCAACAACAAAAAAGGCACAAAAACTGATACTACTGCCACCATGTTTCACAGATAAGGTTTACGAACATCCAATACAACTATACACAGGGCAGTGCATGTGGTAGCTTGTAGTTCCACAGCATTTGTGGATATATTAAGACAGGGACAGGAAGGGCAATGAGATCAAAGCCTTTTACAGTATATATGAGTTGATGATCTATTCTAAACCATAGTTCCTCCAAATGTTGTTATACAGCGTAAAGGTGTCACATGTTTTATGGGTTCTATAGGCCCAAGAAGGCCCAGAATGCACCCACCTATTGCAAACAAACCAAAGGAATGTTCATTGTTTGGAATAATTGTTGGAATAGAATTTCTGTACTTGTAACCAATTATTTCTTTGTTTTTTTTAAAGACAACTCTTCGTGCAATGTATTCAACAAGTGGGTGAACATTCTATATGCAATGATCATTATGATACTGCTGATTGAGATCATCCTTTTAGGTAAGTCAATCCACTGTGTACAGAGGCGAAAGAGCTCAAAAAAACAAATATTGGGATCTGAGGTTAAAACTTTGGGATGAGCTATCTCTCCCTCGTGTTGTGACTGTACAAACAAGATGAGTCATTCTGAAAAGCCTGCCAGTTCCCTGCTGCGGGGTCCATTGTGTTACATTATTTAAGTCAAATATCAGTTCACTTATCTTAATTGTTTCTATTGCAATTAGTGGTGATACTTTCATGCAGTCATGAGCCTACTTTTGGAAAGTAGATAGTTCACAGTGCAATGTGATGTGTGCATCATGCTGTGGGGTGGTAAATATTTTCTCCTCTGTATATCTGTATTTAATTACTGACTAAAGTTATGGATAGATAGGTCCGAAGGCTTTAGACAAGGGTGCCCAGCTATTCAGGTTTCTTTTAAAATAAAAGCTTAAAGTGGACCATCACCCTCGGGTGATCAGCCCGGGAATCTATAAGATTCCCGGGCCGATCACCTCCCTCCCCGTGGGACATCCGAGATCGGGATGTCCCGCGGGGTGAAACCCCCCCAAAACCCCCAAACCCCCTTACCTTAGTTTCGGCGGCGGCCGGCCGCCACCGCCTCCCTCGCGCCCCTCTAGGCGTCTGTGAATGGCCGGCGCGGGGGCGCGCGCGTCAAGAGGGACGCGCGGGAGGCGGCGGCGGAGGAGCCACGGACAAGCGGCTGTCAAATCGCTTGTCCGTCGGCGCGGAGAGAGGTGAGTTTTTAGGGTGATCGGGGGGGTTTCACACAGCGGGGCACCCCGATCGGGGATGCCCCACCGAAGTGGACCAAGACCCAGGATAGTCAAAATCCTGGGTGTTGGTCCACTTTAACATAATTAAAATACGTGGAAGGAAAATTAGATAAGTTATTTTGCAGATTTTTCCCCTTTTTTACTGTTAAAAATTCTGTATCCCTTGCTCCTGGGCTACCAGTTTGGTGAGCTAGACATTGGGGCTCGCATTTTCAGGGTCTGGGCATATCAGCCTCTATGCTTTTCAGTCTTCACTGGAAGAACTTCAGGCCTGTGCATCAGAGTCCTCCATACCCCTGTGTCTAGTTAGTTACTTGGGCAGGGGTATTAACCTCCTTTACCCTCGTATAGGGGTCCTTGGGAGTGCTGTCTTCTCCTTGGCTTGTGGCTGTTCCTCCTCTGGCAGTGTCCTCTACTTCTGGCTGTGAGCTCTGGTATTTGGTCTTTATCGCCATCAGTGCCCCAATCACAGGTGCCACACCAGAGCAATGACGCTCGGCCACTGAAAAGGGGCTTTTATACTTCAGTGGTGTGGCTTCTGGTAATTCCCCCATCATCACGGATCTATCACAGGGAATCCCAAGATCCACTATAGCCTGCTTAAAGTTCTTTATAGGCTTCTGGCTCGTTTGTCAGTCTTAAGAGATCTTCAAGCAAGTCTTTGGGAACAAGGAAGTGGTCGGTGATTAATAAAAGTAGATTTTTGAGTTTGAAGTTGAGTTTTTTGTTAATGAAATTTTTCATTCAAGTCAGGTATTTGTGTTTTTTTTTTATCATTGGCACCTACTTTTGAACTAGTAGGTGGTTTCAGGGACAAGGGTCAAACGATAAGACGGTGAGCAAGCCACCTTACGTGCACATGTGCGGAAATAAAAAGCCCATTTCCCATTAGCATTGGCCATGCGGCCTCCAAGCTCTGCTTCCCCATGGTAGCCAGGGGGAGGAGGGACGTTTTTTTTTTTATTTCAGTAGCTGCTAAATATTTTGACTAAATGCAGCTGCTTTTTGGGTTTGATATCTAAATGGACAATATCCAGGTCACATTAAATCGAACTTTCAGCATCATTTAATGAAAAGCCCAAACCCTTACAAAAACTATTCCCCAGCATCTAAGCATTTTTAGACACTTACTTTTTATTCTTTCCCCCGCTGGGCTGCAACTCTGTATGTACAGGGTGGGGGAAACATACAAGATAGGCTCTTATTCAGGGTGAAGGTCCGGATTAATGTGGGCAATCTGTATGTACAAGGTGTGGGAAACATACAAGATAGGCTCTTTTTCAGGGTGAAGGTCTGGATTAATGTGGGCAATCTGTGCAGACTGGGGGAAAATGCAAGATATGCTCTTATTTAGGGTGAAGGTCCGGTTTGACCTGTCACATTTGTTCCGAAGTTACATAAAGATTTTGAACTAAATGTATTTTTTCTTCTCTCTTTACAGTCATGTATATGAGAAAAGTGTGCGTTGAAAGAAAACAACTCAAGACAAGAGAGTGTTCAGATCTTGCTGGTGAAAATAAGAACCCTGCACTCAAGAAACCTATCTCTGACCCAAACGGCAATAAAGAAGCAAAAGATCAGGAGTCTGTCGGTGTGGGGGTTACGGAGGGATCTCCAGAAGAAGAACAGGACAAAAGTCACAGCAGAACAGATCAGATCCAAAATCAAGGGAATTTGATGGATCCAGAGAGCGGAGAAGGACAACGCTTCCCTACAGAAAGGAATGAAGTGGCCCTCGACCACGATCAAGTAGCAAACGGCTGACAGATGTGTAGAATGGCTTTTTTTCAGGTCTATACAAAAAGTGAATATGTTCCATATCTCCAGTCGGTGATATTTCACCATTGTGGTTAGGACTTTCCACGCCCAAGTGGCGATATACATGGCGTAGACAATTTCGAACAGGAAGGCGTATATGTCCTCCTTAGCCTTTACCTGTTTCTCTCTACAACAATTCTCTGTAGCACGCAGCTTGACCTGCAGGTGGCGCTGTTCTGCAGAGCTCCCGGGAATCAGCCAGCACCTGTGCTAATTACTGGCTGGCCTTTATATGCTGATGCTGCCATGCGGTCAGTGGCTCAGCATTGAACTCTGTCGTCAGAAACCTGAACTCTGGATCTAAGAACTCTGAACCCGGATTCCTGTAACCGGACCTCTGAACCCAGAACTCTGCACTTGAAACCTGAAACCTGGATTTCCTTTTCAGCCCTCTGTTTCCCCCCTGTTGCCCTGGTTTCCCTCTTGGACTTTGGACTTACCTTTGGTCTGACCTTCGGACTTTGGACTGGATCTCTCATGCATGTATGTTACTTCACTGCACACTGTTTTATGTATAGCACATTGAGAGTGAGAGTTGTTTTTTCACAATAAACATGGTTTGCTGCACAAATATATATATATATGTCTCTCAGCCTTGTAGTACTCAAATTACTGGTCGGTCACTCTTCGTTAGTGGATTTCTCCCTTGAGAAATCCCTGACAGAATGCTGAGCCCACATAAAAGACCAAGAGACTGTAAGGCTGAGCTGGCTTTGGTGTGCCGAGGATGTGCAGGGTCCTAGGGCCAGCCTTAGATTTTCCTTTGAGTCTGCATTGCCTTTTAGCTTTAGTTTGCCATAGCTTGTATTGGGGCCCAACCTTGTTTTAGTAGTTTGGGGCCCAGTTCTTGTCTGTCTAGTATTTGTCTCTCCTGTGTTTCACCCTTTCCCAAGTCTGCGACCACCACGGGATTACCCGGGGCATGTGCATCTTCACCTTCAGAAGCTCTGCCAAAGAAGTAGGTGGATTACAGGCTCCTCGAGTACCAGGTCCCCTACGCTCTGGGTAATCATCAGTTTGCCCTGGTGGTGCAGGCGGGTTGTCTGTCTGTTTGCGTGTGGTTTCCCTCTTGGACTTACTTTTGGACTGTATTTCTCATGTTTCTCATGATTTCTCACTGCACACTGTTTTATGTATAGCACTCTGAGTGAGAGTTTTTTTCTTCACAATAAACAGTGTGCTCCATATACATAGTCTCTCTGCCTTGCAGTACTCAAATTCTGGTCACTCTTTATTAGTGGATTTCTCCCTTGAGAAATCTGTGACAGAATCTAAATCTATGGGTCACCCCTATTCATTGTGGAGTTAGGGATTGGTAGCCGGCACACCTAAGTAAGAAAATTAGAAGGGGAGCTATACAAGATCCAGAGCGTCTCACCACTTGACACTCTAAAACAACATGCAACAAACAAATGGGCCGGATCAAAAGCACACCACAAACACAACAGTTGATTTGCAATTAAAAATGTATTAGGGTATCAAACATGTGTTAAGACAGTGATAAGAAGTCTGTGGGCAAAAAAAAGGATACAGCGAATACATCTGTGTATGAGGAAATCAGGATGTCATCAGGAGCGTTTGATCACCTCAGTAAGAAAGAAAAATTTATAGTAATATCAGCACTAGGTTATACAGTAGTGATTGGAGATACTATAGTAAGGTAACCATGCATTACCAAAGGAGTCTATGAGGTGATGCTGTCACGCAGTGCAGATAATAATTGTTTTACTGACCAGAAATGACTTATTCCTGTGATATTTGAATTGTGCATACTTATGGTATTTCCTTGACCAAATTCTGTAGCCTGCCTCTCATGCCTTTTCATCAGGATCGTGACAGTAACACCTCATAGACTCCTTTGGTAATGCATGGTTACCTTACTATAGTATCTCCAATCATTACTGTATAAGTTAGTGCTGATATTACTATAAATTTTTCTTTCTTACTGAGGTGATCAGACGCTCCTGATGACATCCTAATTTCTTCATACACAGATGTATTCGCTGTATCCTTTTTTTCGCCCAGAGACTTCTTATCACTGTCTTTACACATGTTCGACACCCTAATAAATTTTTTTGTTGCAAATCAACTATTGTGTTTGTGGTGTGCTTTTGATTCAGCCCATTTGTTTCACCCCTATGCATTGGCATTGCAAAACAATTATTGGCAAATAAAATAGCTCCCAAAATATGAAGTACAAAGTGCAAAGCATTGTAGAAAAGCTCAATCATTCTAATTAGCGAGTCATAAAAACTTGATTCCAAATTTCAACATTTTAAAAGAAAATGGTTAAAAGAAAAGTTCACTTTCATGGACTTTTCCAAAGACTCCAGGACCAGGCAGTGCCAAGGGGCACATAAAATCTACCAATGGATCGAAAACACATTATAGACACAAGTTGAATTGCAATTAAAATTGTAATGAAGACTCATAAACACAAATCTTACAGGTACCATGTGTGTACAATTCAGTGAGAAAAGGATACAATATGTTGGCTTTCGCATATGGCTCCCGGGGATTCATCAGGACACCTCAGAAAAAGAACAATGCAGAATAATGTACCACTAGCATATACATTATAGGCTATAATACAAAAAAGATTTTTTTCCCAATGCACCACTAGTTATTTCTCAATGATATATGAATATAGGTGTGCCTTAAAGGAATCCCCCAAAAAAGAGTATATCCAAATCTAAGTACACAATATGTGTGGCCCCAGCTACCACCAGGGGCGTCCCCAGGCACCACCAAATAAATTACTAGATCAAAGGTATATCATAAGTAATCAATATTTATTAATGATTACAAAAGTATCATCACAAATATATTAAAAACAAAATACTAGTAGCAGGGACACAGACAATCATCCCTCTTCCTCCTTGTGCAAAATATATAAATCCCTATCACACAATATAAATTGCAATATAAATAAAGTTGCTGGTGCAATATAAAGGTGCTAAGTGCTAACAAAAGTGCTAGGTGCTATATTCAAAAACCTGTATAAGTTTGTCCCATATAAAAAGAGAGAACAAATAACCAATCAAATTGCCCCAAACTGGAATAAATTCATAAATGATAAAAAGTGCATAAGATATCACCAAATCAGAGGTTGAGAGTTGTCCCTGCTAGTAACTGGCGTCCTGATCCCCCACGCGTTCCGTGAGACAAGCTCACTTCTTCAAAGGTGCCAGAGAATAATGCCTGCTTCACATACCCTTTTTATATGTAAAAAGGTGGCTGGAGAGAGCTCAATTAGCAGGTGCTGCTCGTTGCCAATCAGGGCGGCGCTCCAGCACACGGCGGCCCCGGCCGGCAGCCACACAATGCGCAGGAGACGCCACCAATCAAGGACAGCTATCCAAACTATGGATGTCATCGCCCTCCCTCCCCACCGCCCACCCCCCAAACCGCCCAGCCAACCGCGCCGATGCACAACATTGCTACGGCAACGGACGCCAAGGCAGGGGGCGGGGAGGGAACACGAGCACACTGAAAGAGCTCATTAATAGTACCCAGCTGGGTGTGAAGTCAGGCAGTTACAATTAAAACCCCCCTAATAAAAACAATAATCTTTTATTTGTATCTATCTTACTCTATCACTACAAAAGATATATACGTGCATCTATATAAACAACATACAATGTATATAAAAAACTTTTATCCAAACATGGCTATACAATTTATCCACTAACACATAGATGCAAGATGCATATGCAGAGGCAAGATCAATTTTATAAAATTATACATATGGATCTGGATGGATCTGAGCAAAGTTAAACATGCACACCCATATATATATTGAGACAAGTACTCAGAGCAAAATAGCAC
This sequence comes from Gastrophryne carolinensis, assembly GCA_027917425.1. Classification (NCBI taxonomy): domain Eukaryota; kingdom Metazoa; phylum Chordata; class Amphibia; order Anura; family Microhylidae; genus Gastrophryne; species Gastrophryne carolinensis. Next base: position 18,149,716 of record CM051234.1, on the reverse strand, counting down.
CCATATAATTAAAATTGAATAATCAAAATAGGACATACACATGCCAATATAGGTAAGATCAGAACGATCAAATCAAGAAGGAGAGGATACATGCAATCCGGCAGGAGGTATATAATTAGGATTGGCAACCAAAGCTAGATCCCATGTGTGAGGTGCACACATAATATAGAAAGATATACATGGGCACCATCACAAATATATATATATAACTGACGGTGCACACATGAGTGTACACACAATCCATTGTACATAGTGTTAGAAGACCACACATAGGATCCAGATTGGTGACCACAAAAGAACCTATATGGTAGATATTAATGATATAAACCAAAAAGTAAATAAATAAATAAAAAATAATTAATTAATAAAATAAATACAATGAATAAACAGATTCCATACAATCAAATATAAATAGATAATTCATTATTTAAATAATAAATACACTAATTCATGTGATCAAAAATAAATAATTAACTAAAATAAATTAAATGGCCCAATTCCATATAGTCAAATGTAAATAAATAATTAAAATTAAATAGATAAACTTCATATAGTGAAACATAAATAACATAAAATGAAAAGAAAAATGACAGGAAAAAAAAAAAAAAAAAACCCACAACCCGTGAAAACAAATGTCCACTTGATAGATCCGCTGGATGCTTGAGGATCGATGTTGTAGTAATCCAGTGTATAAATCGATCACCTCAATAACTCTTATCCAAAAGCCTCCCAACGATCTCCTCAGGTCCTCAACCATACATGGAAATCCTCGTGATTAATTAGTTCCCGACCACCATACGACCATATGATCCAATAGTAATCACACCCGTGATCAAATATCTAATAAAAAATATATATATATAAACAAGTGTGAGATAACAACATATAACATAAATGTACAACCATATATGTGTAAATCAAAAAAAAAAATAATTGTAATTAATTTTTTTTTTTTTTTTTTCATATAATTTTTATTTATCAATAGCATACCACTGTCACCAGTGAAACATATAGTTGCAAAGTGCCATACAATGCACTACAAAGTCAGTTATATCAACCTGAGTTAAATATATTACATTAATGCACATAGAATATGTAAGATTCTATCATAGCTCTAGAAAGTAACAACTCAAATTATCCGTTATCTCTATGTATCAACACTTTGTGAGAAGAAGACACTAGGTCATCTTCATGGGCAAGAGGGTGCACGCCCAAGGAAGGAGGGAGGGAGGAAAAAGGGGAACGGGTGAGGATGGATGAGGTTTTTAAAAAAAAAAAAAAAAAAAAGGGGAAGAAGAAAAGAAAGAAAAAAGAAAAAAAGGGAAAAATTTAAATAACTAAATAATGACAGTTTACACCACTAACAAGTTAACATCGAAGTTAGCCGACTTAAACTCCTGGACCCATGGAGTCCACATCTCTCGAAATCTATCCAGCGTACCATCTCTGATTGCATCATTTCCATCTTTTCCATCGACATAATATAATGCACTCTATTCTTAAAATCACCAAATGACAGATTAGGGGTCATCCAAGCGCCCGCGATAGTAAGTTTGGCCCCCGTCAGGATGTGGTAAACTAATCGTTTCTGGTTCCTTGAACTATGCCCTATGGACCCGTTTAGCAAGGCTACCCAAGGGTTTAAACTGATACGTCTCTTTAATACTTTACCTAGGGCTACAAAAACTTTCCTCCAAAATCCCACTACTCTGGGACATTCCCACCAGGTATGGCAGAACGATCCTTCAACAGCACAACCCCTAAAGCATAGTCCCGCTGCTCTCCCTCTAAAATGCCCTAGTTGCTTAGGGACTAAGTACCAACGCATGGCCACTTTGACGTTAACCTCTATCGCCCACACTGACGCCGATGGTACAAAAGAAGCCATCCACATTCTCTCCCATTCCTTCAACTCCTTTTCTTCCCCTAGGTCCTTTTCCCATTTCTGTCTATATGGCACAATTTTCCCCTTTTCGACCTTAGATATCTCACAATAGATATCAGAAACCAGTCCCCTCCCTCTAGGGTCCAACTTACACCTTCTCTCAAATAAAGTAAGCTGTGAACCTGTGTCTACTCCTTTCATCATAGAACTCACATAGTGTTTAATCTGAAGATAACCAAAGAGGTCTTTAGGTTGTAATTGGTATTTTAGCTGTAACACCTGAAACCCTGCCATCCTCGACCCTTCCAGACAATCTAACAGACAGTTAACCCCTGCCTTTTTCCAATTGCTAAACCTACTCGGGTCCATAAGAGCAGGAGTAAACATCGGATTACTCCATAAGTGCATTAACGGTAGATGGGGAGACGCCAATCCCTTAGAGAACTGCAGGCCATCCCATATTTCTAACTAGTGGGATATAATAGGATTATCCAGTTTACCCCTAAGTTTCCTTGGAAGCCAAAACATAGCAGCGCACGGCGTTGGTTTACAAAGTTCAGATTCAATCTGGACCCATATAGGAGCCTCTACCTCAGCGTGATATGATACCACTTGAGCTAGTTGGGCAGCTTGGTAATATTTAGTAAAATTAGGTACCCCCAACCCACCCTGAGTCTTAGACATCATCATGATGCTCCCAGCCACCCTAGGCCTCCTCTCTCCCCAGATAAATGCCATAATTCTAGACTGCAGCGCCTGCAAAAAATTTTGAGGGATTTTAACTGGCAGTGTTCGGGCTAAATACAAGAACTTAGGTAGAATGGACATTTTAATGGCCGCTATCTTACCAAGCCATGACAATTTGTATCCTTTCCATCTATTTAGAAGTCCAAGAAGGTTCTGTCTCAGAGGGCCATAGTTGGCAGCAAAGAGGGATAAATATTCACTTGTTAGCTTAATTCCAAGATACTTAATTCCAGCTTCTTCCCACTGAAAACCAAAGGAACGTTTTAAACTAGCGCACAACTCTGAGGGGATGCTTATATTTAAGGCTCTTGATTTTGGCATATTCACCTGAAGGCCCGAAACTAGCTCAAACTCCTTTAACCTCGTCATAATACCAGGAAGGGACACACTAGGGTTCGACACCACTACCAGCACGTCGTCAGCAAAAAGACTTAACTTATGTTGAGTTTTCCCTACCTGTATCCCTGAAATATCCGGGGATGACCTAATCAATTGTGCCAGGGGTTCCATTGCTAACGCGAACAAAAGGGGAGACAACGGACACCCCTGTCTGGTGCCTCTCTGTAACGAGAAGTCTTCAGACTTGGAGCCATTATATTTAACATAGGCCCTAGAGGTTGAATATATCCTCTCTAACATCCCTAAAAATTTAGGACCAAATCCCCACTTGCTCAACAGGCCAAAAAGATATTCCCAAAGCACTGTATCAAAAGCCTTTCTAATGTCTAAGGAAAGAAGCATAGCCGGGGTTTGAGCAGTTTTGGCCAAATGCACCAGCTGGACCACTTTCCTTATGTTGTCCCCTGCTTGTCTGCCCGGAATGAATCCCACTTGATCTTTATGAATCAATCTAAGCATATAACCCGACAATCTGTCAGCAAGAATTTTAGTTAATATCTTCATATCGACATTGATAAGCGATATTGGTCGGAAATTAGACCACACTGTATGGTCTGAATCCGGCTTTGGCACCATACTTATAGAAGCAGTAAGGGAATCTCTTGAGAAGGAAACCCCACTACGCATCTTATTAAAGCATGCTGTCAATTTAGGCGCCAACACAGATCTAAATGTCTTATAATAAGCCGCCGAGAAGCCATCCGGTCCCGGCCTCTTATTAATTTTCAGCCTATCGATAGTATGTTGGACCTCCATTTCACTAAATCCCTCCTCAAGAGATTCCCTCAGCTGCAAGGGGAGTTCAGGCAGGGGGACATCAGCCAGAAACCCGTTTACCTTATCAGGCCTAACCGGAGTGTCATTGGAGTATAATTTCGATAGCTGCTCTCCGAAAACTTTGACTATTTTATCTGGATTACTCGTGAGCTCACCCCTCTCGTGCTTTAATCTGATAGGCGTATAGTTCTGATCCGGGAACTTAAGTCTCTTGGCCAATAGCGAATCCGGCTTGTTGGCCTTACAATAATATCTATGTTTTATCCACCTCAGTACTTTCTCAGCTTTGCCTGCAAGAGCTAAATTAAGCTCCTGAGTCACCTCAAATAACTTAGAGCGAATATCGGGGGACATTCTTTGTTTTGCCTCTTCCGCAACTTCCTCATATTTCCTCTCTAGTTCCTCAATGCATGCATTTCTCTCGCGCTTTTTCTTGGACGCAATCTCTATCAACCGACCCCTAATGACTGGCTTATGTGCCTCCCAACTAAGCACTTCAGACGTCTCTGGGTTTTCGTTAAATTGAAAGTACTCTGGTAGGGCCTCGGTTACCTCTAGAGCTACTTTAGGGTCCGATAAGATAGCAGTATTAAGAGACCATGTAAAACCAGATATTCCCCAATTTGACAAATCCATAGTCATGACTAGGGATGAGCGAATCGATCCGGACGAACCCGGATTCGATCCGAATTTCAGGAAATATTCGATTCGGCCCGAACCCGAATATTTTGTGGTTCGTGCCGATCGAATTTTTCCTGAAATTAAAAAAAAAAAAAATGCCGGAATGGTGGGAGCGGGCCGGCCGGTTCCGCTGTCAGCGGGCCGGCGAAGCCGGCCCGCTGACAGCGGAGCCGACCGGCAGGCCAGTAAAGCCGGCCGGCGGGCCGGTAAAGCCGGCCGGCGGGCCGGTAAAGCCGGCCGGCCCGCTCCCACCATGCCGGCATTTAAAAAAAAAAAAAAAAAAAAAAAGCATTTTTGCCGGCATGGTGGGAGCGGGCCGGCCGGTTCCGCGCTGACAGCGGAACCGGGCGGCGGGCCGGTAAAGCCGGCCGGCCCGCTCCCACCATGCCGGCATTTAAAAAACAAAACAAAAAAAAAAAAGCATTTTCGCCGGCATGGTGGGAGCGGGCCGGCCGGTTCCGCGCTGACAGCGGAACCGGCCGGCCCGCTCCGCTGTCAGCGGAACCGGCCGGCCCGCTCCCACCATGCCGACATTTTTAAAAAAAGCAAACACTTACCTGCAGGTCCGGAGCGTGGAGGCCGGCGCCGCTCTCAGCTGTCATCTGAGGGCGCGTCATCAGAGGGCGCCTCTGATGACGCGCCCTCAGATGACAGCTGAGAGCGGCGCCGGCCTCCACGCTCCGGACCTGCAGGTAAGTGTTTGCTTTTTTTTTAAATGCCGGCATGGTGGGAGCGGGCCGGCCGGTTCCGCTGTCAGCGCGGAACCGGCCGGCCCGCTCCCACCATGCCGGCGAAAATGCTTTTTTTTTTTTGTTTTGTTTTTTAAATGCCGGCATGGTGGGAGCGGGCCGGCCGGCTTTACCGGCCCGCCGCCCGGTTCCGCTGTCAGCGCGGAACCGGCCGGCCCGCTCCCACCATGCCGGCAAAAATGCTTTTTTTTTTTTTTTTTTTTTTTTTAAATGCCGGCATGGTGGGAGCGGGCCGGCCGGCTTTACCGGCCCGCCGGCCGGCTTTACTGGCCTGCCGGTCGGCTCCGCTGTCAGCGGGCCGGCTTCGCCGGCCCGCTGACAGCGGAACCGGCCGGCCCGCTCCCACCATGCCGGCATTTTTGATGGGGAACTTCGTAAAAGTTCGATTCGGCCGAACCCGAATTTCTTTGTGAATTTCGGCGAATCGGCCGAATCGAACTTTTCAAAAGTTCGCTCATCTCTAGTCATGACCACACAATCATGGTCCGACCATGATATTGGACAAATTTTGACTGACTTTACCGTCACTAAGGCCCTCTGAGACAGAAATACGTGGTCAATCCTTGACCATACATTATGGGCATGCGAAAAGTGAGTAAAATTTTGTGTCCCTGGGTGCAATTCCCGCCAGGTATCTGCTAGAGCGAACTCGTCCAGTAATCCCCGAAATTGTCTAGAGGCGGCCGCATATGAAGTACCTACTACTTTTCCAGCCAAGGATTGCCTATCTAAATACGGATTTAAGGTGAGGTTCGAGTCTCCACATATTATCACGTTGCCTTGCGCCACCTCTCTAACTACCTCAAAAACATTTTTAAGGAACGCTACCTGTCCTGAGTTGGGTGAATAATAATTAGCTATGGTAACCTGAGTTTCCTGCAACAATCCCACCAAAATCACAAATCGCCCTTCCGGGTCTTTTATCTCCCTGTGACAATGGAATGGTGCCCTTCGTTGAAAACCTATCAAGACTCCCCTCTGCTTAGTGTTTGCATTTGCCAAAAATACCTGAGGAAATGATGAATTCAAAAGACGGGGCTGGGATGATCTCGAGAAATGCGTCTCCTGCAAGCAGATGACATCCGGATTCAAGGCCTTAATCCTTCTAAAAGCAGAACATCGTTTATTTGGAGAATTGAAGCCCTGGACATTTAATGATAAGACCTTTACCATTATTAATAATTATTTTTAAGGTACCAAAGTACCACTTTACACTTTACAAAAGAAAAAAAAAAAAAAAAAAAAAAGAGGAGGAAAAAGGAGAGGGAAAAAGGTCAAGGGAAGATCAAGGGAGGGAACCAATATCTATTTTAAATGAGATTCGGTCGATTAAGCACTACACTCGTGGCGCTAGTAGTATCAACACTCCCCACTATAGTGCTCATCCGATCAAATCAGCTTGCTGGCCGGCACCTTCTTCCACCCCTAGAGTAGGCAAAAAGAAGTCTGCCTGTCAGCCTAGCCACTAATTCTGATCATAGAACTATTAGACTTAAATTTTGAAAGTTACCATTAAAACTACCAAAAAATCACAGGGAAAAACCCTCTGATTGTACGAGAGTACGTCATACAATAGCCGACGGACAGGGGGGCGTCAATAATCTCAAACAAATCCGCTTGGAGGTACAAAAACAGTATTTGTAAAATTTACAAACATTAATTGACCCGCTAAGGTATTTACACCAACCCACTAAGCAAGGATCCGTGCAAACACCACAGCTACCATTAAACAGACCCTAGGATCACGCCCTTCAGGTCAGAGCCAGGGCAGTAAACTGTAAAAGTAACAGAACTTTAATAAAATTCTCCTAAAAGCAATCCAATGGGTTATATTATCCATGTCTCATTACACCTACACGTAAACCAAACCCAAAAGGGAGAGAGCATTATTCAGGCGTTTTCAAAAGCCAGTGATGAGCTGCATCCCGGTCGCGGAACCCCACGTTTTTGCCGTTTTCCAGACCTCTGGGACTTTGGTGAGTCCTCCCCCACTCTGGAAGACTTCATAGAGACCAGTCTAGATATGCCAGCAGCCGCCATCTGTGCCTTTAATTCCTCCACGTTTACTGCAGAGAAGGTTGCATCTTTATGTGAAAAAGTAAGGCGGAAGGGGAAACCCCATCTGTATTTTATCTTTTGTTCCTGAAGGATTAGTAACAGTGGCTTCATCTCTCGCCGCTTTGCCATGGTGCTTGCCGATAGATCAGAAAAGATTTGGTATTTATATCCCTGAAATGACAGATCAGTATTTTGCCTCGCCGCTCTCTGGATCATTTCCTTAGATGCATAGAAATGAAATTTGGCGATAATATCACGAGGGGGATCATTAGGCGAGCTACGTGGTCTTAAGGCTCTGTGCACTCGATCTATCTCTAGCCTCTCAGCTGGCACGCCCGGGGCCAGTTCATGACACATAGCATTAATTGCCCCTCTAAGATCCTCTACATGCTCAGGGATGCCCCTAAATCTCAGGTTAGAGCGCCGATCCCTGTTTTCCATGTCCTCCAGCTTCGTCGCCAAAGCAATATTATCTATTTTAAGCTGATTGATTTCAGTATCGAGGACCTCCTGGGCAATCTTAATGTTACTTATTTTGGCCTCCAGAGTTGACAAACCACCTGCCACCTTTTCCAGCTCACTGGACATATGTGCCTTAATCTGCGCTGTATTAGTGAGCAGAGCACTCTGCAGCATACTTTCAAAACGACTGAGCAAAGAACTGCTCACCTCTATTTGAGCCTCAGGGCTGGTCAGTCCCATCCTACCTCTCTGCTCTTCTTGGAAAGATGCCTCTGAAAGCTCTATTGCGTCAAGGTCCTCTGGGGAGATGTTGTCCGCCATTTTGGATGCAGCTCCGCAGGAGATGTCTTCTGTCTCAGACTCTCGCCATAGCGCCTCTCCTCCACTGCTCTCCCTCTCACTGCTACAGCGCACAACTCCGGTCTGTATGCCTGTGCTGCCTCCGCCGCCTCCGCGCTGTCACCAACGCTTACAGCCCCCTTCTTCTGCCGTCGGGCACGGAGCGATATCAGGTAGCTACCATCTTCGCACCGCGCGCATGCGCACTCCCTCTAATTATTTTTTATATATGTAAAAAACATATACACACACTTTATTAATGATAGTATATATGTTTTCCATATGTCCAATTTATCATTATATCAATCTTTATATGAACACTGCTCAATCAGCAACCCCATTATCTACCCAGGAAGCATTGGAAGGATGCTTCCTCATTCAATCCCAATGGCGCAATTGTATCAAGTCTATGCATCCACTTCAATTCACATTGTAACAATCTTCTCTTAAGATTACCTCCCCGGATTCCTAATTGAATCCTCTCCAATGGAATAACCTGCAGTTCAGTTTCTTGGCTATTGTGTTTCCTAAAAAAGTGATCTGCTATAGGTGTGATGATTTTATTTTGCTTGATGTCTCTATCCGCTAAGCGGATATTTGATAAGTGTGCCTGTATCCGCACCTTGAGCGCATTCTGTGTTTTCCACCACATCCGTTCCACCTGATTCTCCACCACATCCGTCCTCACTAAATGCCGACAAATGTTACAGTGGCCACATGGATAGCTTCCCTTTAATTTTTCATCTTGCAGCCAAGTGGATGGCCTAGTAAAATGACTTCGACACAGAATATTTCTTAAATTGGGAGCTCGTCTTGCCGTCAAACGGACTCTACGATCAATCAAACCCTGCAAGGATGAGTCAGATCGTAATATGTTCCAATGTTGATCTAATATATTCCGAACCATCCCCCAACTACTGCTATACCTAGTAATAAATCTTACATGGTTATCCTTGTCTCGAGTCCTTGGTCTTAATAGGGTATCTCGATCAATTCTCGCAACTTGCTGGTAAGTTTTGGATATTGGTTGTTTTGGATATCCTCTTTCCAAAAATCTCCTCTTCAAATCACCAGCACAAGTTTGGAAATCATCCTCCTTTGAGCAATTGCGTCTCACCCTCGCAAATTGACCCTTCGGGATACCTCTCCTCTGATGGCTAGGGTGGAAACTTTTATAGTCCAATAGACTATTCACTGCTGTATCTTTCCTGTAAAGGGTGGTGGAAATTGTACCATCTGGTTCCAAATTTAATTTCAAATCCAAGAAATTGACCTGTCGGGTGGACATGGAATATGTTAAGAATATATTCATATCATTCCGATTCAACTCTTCTAAAAATTCCTCACATAGGGTTTGGGGTCCCTGCCAAAGTAATAAGGCATCATCAATGAACCGAAACCATCCACTGATGTAAGGTTGGTATTTTGCCATTGGTTCCCCGAATAAAATTTCTTTTTCCCACCACCCCAGGAAAAGGTTCGCCATGGAGGGCGCACATCGTGCCCCCATAGCGACCCCTCTTCTCTGGAGGTAGTGTTTGCCATCAAAGACAAAATGGTTATGTCCTAAGACAAACTCCAAGAGTTCCAGAATAAATCGATGTTTGATCTTATTAGTACTGGTCTCCATATTCAGGAAATATCCAGATGTTTTTAAGGCCCACTGATGTGTAATATTGGTATATAAGGACTCTATGTCAGCCGTTACCAGAATAGTATCCTTCGGCCAGCAAGTATCCTCCAGTCTACCCATAAGGTCCAATGAGTCTCTAATATAGGACGGGAGAAATTGTACAAACCCTTGTAGATGGAGGTCTATAAATGAGCTAGCTTGCTCCGTTAGACTACCTATTCCCGAAATAATAGGTCTTCCCGGTGGTTCTGACATATCCTTATGGACCTTTGGTAACAAATAGAAGGTCGGAATGGTAGGGAAATCTACTCTCAAAAAGTCATATGTATTTTTATCAATGACACCTTCCCCAATAGCTCTATCCAAAATACCTATAAATAGTTTTTTGAATTCCTCTAATGGGTTACTTTGTAGCTGTATGTAATTTCTAGTATCAGTTAATTGCCTCCGGGCCTCCTTCAAATATTGTTCCATTCCCCAGATTACCACATTCCCCCCCTTATCCGCTTCACGGATAATAAAGTTTGGATTAGATCTTAAAGATTGCAGGGCATTCCTTTCTTCCTTTGTTAAATTATCTTTGTACATATTGGGAGTCGGGTTAGGTAAGTTATGAATAGCTTCACTTACCATCCGAAAGAAAGTCAGAATTGCCGGTGAGGCATTAATCGGGGGGGTAAATGTAGATGGTTTCTTGAGTTTATCCATAAGATTGGACCATTCCTGTATGGCCCGTATCTCTTGTGGCGATGTTTCAAATGGTTCAGAGTCTTTCACCTCATCTGAGGGACCCCGGGGGTTAAATGATCCACTTGTTGGATTCACATCAGTGGCAAAGTACTGTTTTAACAGAAGAGTTCTGCAAAATATAAAGAGATCCTTAGAAAGCTCGAATCTATCTACTCGATTTGTGGGGGAGAAGTTTAAACCCCTACTCAAAACTGACCTTTGCGCCGGTGTAAGTTCATATTCAGACAAGTTGATGATCTCAAGAGTCCCTGCCTTATTCTGATTTAGAATCTCTGCCGTTTGGGACGTTGGGATGTTAGCCTCATTGGGTCCCAAGATGTTCTTTCCCGGAGCCGATATTTGTTCTCTCTTTCTATATCTGCACTTCTTCCGCCCCCTCCTCCTCCTCTTCCTCCTCTCCGTTTTTCCCTTAAGTCCTGCTCCCTCTCGCTGTCTGAGGATAAAAAATGTCCCTCTTGTGATGTATTAGAGAGGTGACTGGAGGTTGAGGGGCTCCTACTACCAACGGGTTGTGCAGAAATATTGCCCCAAGAATTGCCCCGTCCATTTCCATTATGTCTCCATTTGTAGATCCTATGTCCTTCTTTGTCACTCCTATCCCTTGCCATTTTAGACCGCTTATTTTGTATAATGGTCTCCTCATATCAGTCTAAATCCCTTTTCAGGGTGTCTTGATAGTCTTGGAAGGATTCTTCCGCTGTGCAATCTGCTAATTTCTGATACAACTTCTGTAGGTCCTCTTTAATCTTATTCAAAATTTCCCTATCATGTTCTATTAACATATTCATAAGGGCCATTGAACATGTGAGTAGGTGTGTTTCCCATGTTTGTTTGAATGCATCATCTACTTCCCATGCTGGAAAAAACTGCATTCTAAGACCCCTGGGGATCAATTGCTGATCCCTATACCATTCTAAAGTATTTATATTCCACCATAATCTGATGTAATGCTTGCGGGTTTGTTTTAATTGTGTAAATATAGCTTTCACATCCCTATTGGTTCCAATTCTCTCATCCTTATCAATATCCAACTAATTTTTAAAACGATTATTCCAATTAGCCTCTTCTGCATCAAAATTTAAGACAAAGTTACTAGCCATGTTAATGAGTGTGCAATTTGGGAAGCCTCCACCACCAAATTGGGAGTGGAGGTGCTGGAGAACTGCAATCCAAAAAAGAATTTTTTCCCAATGCACCACTATTTATTTCTCAATGATATATGAATATAGGTGTGCCTTAAAGGAATCCCCAAAAAAAGAGTATATCCAAATCTAAGTACACAATATGTGTGGCCCCAGCTACCACCAGGGGCGTCCCCAGGCACCACCAAATAAATTACTAGATCAAAGGTATATCATATATCAAGTAATCAATATTTATTAATGATTACAAAAGTATCATCACAAATATATTAAAAACAAAATACTAGTAGCAGGGACACAGACAATCATCCCTTTTCCTCCTTGTGCAAAATATATAAATCCCTATCACACAATATAAATTGCAATATAAATAAAGTGGCTGGTGCAATATAAAGGTGCTAGGCTATAATAGGTAAACAAATATTACCATATGGATCTATGAGGTGGAGTTGTCAAGTTTCTGATTAGGGGCAAGTAAAGCAAATAAAGGGGCCGTGAGCTCTGCAACGTGGGCTATTTGTAGCGATCACTACTTACCTCCTATCCATTGGTAATATTGTTCCTTATTATGCTTCTATGATCATTGTATTCAGCGTCATGGTTAATGCTTGTAATTTATCAGTTATATGACTTGTGTTGGCTGCTTCCTGGCATGATGCAGGGCAGACATTATTACTCACTGACCAGAAAGTTCTCCTTTTTGCAATGATTGCCACATGTATTGTGTATTTCTATAACTACTATTATACTGGACACCCTGCTTTACTTGCCACTAATCAGGAACGTGACAATTCCACCTCATAGATCCATATGGTAATATTTGTTTACCTATTATAGCCTATAATGTATATGCTAGTGGTACATGATTCTGCATTTTTCTTTTTCTGAGGTGTCCTGATGAATCCCTGAAAGCCAACATACTGTATCCTTTTATCACTGAATTGTACACACATGGTACCTGTAAGATTTGTGTTTATGAGACTTCATTACAATTTTAATTGCAATTCAACTTGTGTCTATAGTGTGCTTTCGATCCATTGGTAGATTTTTATATGTGTATAGTTGAGGTGTTTTGTGGTGTGACACCTCGGATTCTATTAGCACCCGTACATATATCCTATATATCTGGTGTGCCGACTACCACCCTTCTAACATTAGTGCAAAAGGGCACCCAACAATGCTCTTACCTGGCCTCTGTTCTCATGCCACCGATTATCCTCACATAGCCTGAGTTTGTGAAGCCAGGAGTTGTGCTTCCCGTCTCCTGCTGGTGGGTGGACATGAACTCTGTACGGCCACGCTCCCATTGAAAAAATTCGGGGCCATCATATACCGGAGATTCCGTGTACAGAGGCCCCAGTTGTTTTTAATGGAAGGCAGCCATACCTAGGCCACACACAGAAATTGCAGCTCCTGCCTCAAATTGTAGATGTGGGTGGATGATCAGCGGACCAAGAGCAAGGTAAGAAGATCGTATTTCGCCTCTGCCACTGCCTGGCCCTAGAGTCTTTGGGAAGAGTTTACGAAGGTGAACCTTTCCTTCAGATGGTGCCGAAAGGAGCTTTTAGGGGAGTCCCAAAAAATTAAAATGTTTTTTGTACATATTTAGATGTTTAGGTGAAAAAGTGTTTTGAATTTGTAGAGTAATTCCTAACACTTTAATAAATGGCCCCATCTTAACATGTAGATGGAAATTTCAAAGGTTCTTCTCAATTAACGTTCAAGTTCATTTCCAGTGGCATTTGCTAAGAATAAACTCTCCTCCACACAATGGGTGTTGGTACACTCAGGGAGGGTATTTCAATTCCAGCCCCCCCCCTCCCTTGATCCCTCACTTACTAGCAAAACCCCTAAATATTACCGTTCACCTCACTCCCACGACAAAATGTGGCTTGCGATTGGCCAGTGCCGGTCACCTGTCCTTTTCTGTTTCCACTTTGCTGGCTTCTGGCTGAGAATGTGGTATGTGATTGGCTGCCGGCCAATCACACAGCCAAATTTTGCCAGGGAAGTGAGGTCACTATTAGGGTCACACTTAAGATTTAGAAAGATTGGAAGAGGTTGATTGAGGAGGAGCCTAGCAATTGGGATGTCCCCCTGGAGCTGACCAACACCCGTATCTTGTAAAAAGGCTATATAGCTATAGCTATCGAGAGATGTATTCAAGAGAGTAGTGATTTTATATTATGTACCAAATAAATATATTAGTATATTTTTTCGACTAGTGACATGAGCAAGATTTTTGGGCCAAGACCTTTTTTCTTTCTGGGGACTGGTCCATCCCCATAGTTGGATTGTCTGTAATAAGGTCCAGTCCTCTATACCAGCTCGGGAATTTTATTGGTGGGACACACAAAACATCCTTCCTTTTTCTTATACTGGCCAACCTTCACTTAGAGCGGCAGACCAGTCCCTATGCCCCAGCCCCTGTGCCCCAGACATACCTGGAGAAAGACCAGGCTTGTGGCAATGGACATCAGGATGGTGGGGCACCACTTCATCACATATAACTTCATGACCCCCCCCCCTTAGCAAAAACCAAGCTCCTTTGAAACCCGATACCTTTCCATCTCCACCACCTGACTAACAGACAAAGTAACCTATACCAACACAGCGACCTCCTATCAAAGGTCAATCTATACCACCAACAGAATTCCAATACAATTCACTTATACCACCACCTGACTACCTATCCAAGATCAATCTATACCACCACCAGACTTCCAATACAATTCACTTATACCAACACAGCGACCTCCTATCCAAGATCAATCTATACCACCACCAGACTTCCAATACAATTCACTTATACCACCACCTGACCTCCTATCCAAGATCAATCTATACCACCACCAGACTTCCAATACAATTCACTTATACCACCACCTGACCACCTATCCAAGATCAATCTATACCACCACCAGACTTCCAATACAATTCACTAATGCCACCTCCTAACTGCCCATCCAATATAATCTATCGCACCAACAGGCTTTACTATAAGTAACTATATTTGCCAATGCCAACTGACCCCTTGTCCAAATTAATCTATACTACCACCAGACTTCCAGTACAATGCACGTATACCACCTTCTAACTGCCCATCCTGAATAATTGATATGACCAACAGGCTTTTACTACAATTTATTTATGCTACCACCTGACTGCCCATCCCTATTTATCTATAGCACAAAAAGGCTTCCACTATAATTTACTAATACCAGTACCTGACCACCATTCCACATAGATCTATACCACCACCAGACTTCCAATACAATTCACTTATACCAACACAGCGACCACCTATCCAAGATCAATCTATACCACCACCAGACTTCCAATACAATTCACTTATACCAACAGAGCGACCTCCTATCCAAGATCAATCTATACCACCACCAGACTTCCAATACAATTCACTTATACCAACACAGCGACCTCCTATCCAAGATCAATCTATACCACCACCAGACTTCCAATACAATTCACTTATACCAACACAGCGACCACCTATCCAAGATCAATCTATACCACCACCAGACTTCCAATACAATTCACTTACACCAACTCAGCGACCTCCTATCCAAGATCAATCTATACCACCACCAGACTTCCAATACAATTCACTTACACCAACACAGCGACCTCCTATCCAAGATCAATCTATACCACCACCAGACTTCCAATACAATTCACTAATGCCACCTCCTAACTGCCCATCCAATATAATCTATCGCACCAACAGGCTTTACTATAAGTAACTATATTTGCCAATGCCAACTGACCCCTTGTCCAAATTAATTTATACTACCACCAGACTTCCAGTACAATGCACGTATACCACCTTCTAACTGCCCATCCTGAATAATTGATATGACCAACAGGCTTTTACTACAATTTATTTATGCTACCACCTGACTGCCCATCCCTATTTATCTATAGCACAAAAAGGCTTCCACTATAATTTACTAATACCAGTACCTGACCACCATTCCACATAGATCTATACCACCACCAGACTTCCAATACAATTCACTTATACCAACACAGCGACCTCCTATCCAAGATCAATCTATACCACCACCAGACTTCCTATACAATTCACTTATACCAACACAGCGACCTCCTATCCAAGATCAATCTATACCACCACCAGACTTCCTATACAATTCACTTATACCAACACAGCGACCTCCTATCCAAGATCAATCTATACCACCACCAGACTTCCAATACAATTCACTTATACCAACACAGCGACCACCTATCCAAGATCAATCTATACCACCACCAGACTTCCTATACAATTCACTTATACCAACACAGCGACCTCCTATCCAAGATCAATCTATACCACCACCAGACTTCCTATACAATTCACTTATACCAACACAGCGACCTCCTATCCAAGATCAATCTATACCACCACCAGACTTCCAATACAATTCACTTATACCAACACAGCGACCTCCTATCCAAGATCAATCTATACCACCACCAGACTTCCAATACAATTCACTTATACCAACACAGCGACCACCTATCCAAGATCAATCTATACCACCACCAGACTTCCAATACAATTCACTTATACCAACACACCGACCTCCTATCCAAGATCAATCTATACCACCACCAGACTTTCAATACAATTCACTTATACCAACACAGTGACCTCCTATCCAAGATCAATCTATACCACCACCAGACTTCCAATACAATTCACTTATACCAACACAGCGACCACCTATCCAAGATCAATCTATACCACCACCAGACTTCCAATACAATTCACTTATACCAACACAGCGACCTCCTATCCAAGATCAATCTATACCACCACCAGACTTCCAATACAATTCACTTATACCAACACAGCGACCACCTATCCAAGATCAATCTATACCACCACCAGACTTCCAATACAATTCACTTATACCAACACAGCGACCTCCTATCCAAGATCAATCTATACCACCACCAGACTTCCTATACAATTCACTTATACCAACACAGCGACCTCCTATCCAAGATCAATCTATACCACCACCAGACTTCCAATACAATTCACTTATACCAACACAGCGACCTCCTATCCAAGATCAATCTATACCACCACCAGACTTCCAATACAATTCACTTATACCAACACAGCGACCTCCTATCCAAGATCAATCTATACCACCACCAGACTTTCAATACAATTCACTTATACCAACACAGCGACCTCCTATCCAAGATCAATCTATACCACCACCAGACTTTCAATACAATTCACTTATACCAACACAGCGACCTCCTATCCAAGATCAATCTATACCACCACCAGACTTCCAATACAATTCACTTATACCAACACAGCGACCTCCTATCCAAGATCAATCTATACCACCACCAGACTTTCAATACAATTCACTTATACCAACACAGCGACCTCCTATCCAAGATCAATCTATACCACCACCAGACTTCCAATACAATTCACTTATACCAACACAGCGACCTCCTATCCAAGATCAATCTATACCACCACCAGACTTCCAATACAATTCACTTATACCAACACAGCGACCACCTATCCAAGATCAATCTATACCACCACCAGACTTCCAATACAATTCACTTATACCAACACAGCGACCTCCTATCCAAGATCAATCTATACCACCACCAGACTTCCAATACAATTCACTTATACCAACACAGCGACCACCTATCAAAGATCAATCTATACCACCACCAGACTTCCAATACAATTCACTTATACCAACACAGCGACCTCCTATCCAAGATCAATCTATACCACCACCAGACTTCCATTACAATTCACTTATACCAACACAGCGACCTCCTCTCCAAGATCAATCTATACCACCACCAGACTTCCATTACAATTCACTTACACCAACACAGCGACCTCCTATCCAAGATCAATCTATACCACCACCAGACTTCCTATACAATTCACTTATACCAACACAGCGACCTCCTATCCAAGATCAATCTATACCACCACCAGACTTTCAATACAATTCACTTATACCAACACAGCGACCACCTATCCAAGATCAATCTATACCACCACCAGACTTCCAATACAATTCACTTATACCAACACAGCGACCACCTATCCAAGATCAATCTATACCACCACCAGACTTCCAATACAATTCACTTATACCAACACAGCGACCTCCTATCCAAGATCAATCTATACCACCACCAGACTTCCAATACAATTCACTTATACCAACACAGCGACCACCTATCCAAGATCAATCTATACCACCACCAGACTTCCATTACAATTCACTTATACCAACACAGCGACCACCTATCCAAGATCAATCTATACCACCACCAGACTTCCAATACAATTTACTTATACCAACACAGCAACCTCCTATCCAAGATCAATCTATACCACCACCAGACTTCCAATACAATTCACTTATACCAACACAGCGACCTCCTATCCAAGATCAATCTATACCACCACCAGACTTTCAATACAATTCACTTATACCAACACAGCGACCTCCTATCCAAGATCAATCTATACCACCACCAGACTTCCATTACAATTCACTTATACCAACACAGCGACCTCCTCTCCAAGATCAATCTATACCACCACCAGACTTCCAATACAATTCACTTATACCAACACAGCGACCACCTATCCAAGATCAATCTATACCACCACCAGACTTCCATTACAATTCACTTATACCAACACAGCGACCACCTATCCAAGATCAATCTATACCACCACCAGACTTCCAATACAATTCACTTATACCAACACAGCAACCTCCTATCCAAGATCAATCTATACCACCACCAGACTTCCAATACAATTCACTTATACCAACACAGCGACCACATATCCAAGATCAATCTATACCACCACCAGACTTCCAATACAATTCACTTATACCAACACAGCGACCACCTATCCAAGATCAATCTATACCACCACCAGACTTCCATTACAATTCACTTATACCAACACAGCGACCTCCTCTCCAAGATCAATCTATACCACCACCAGACTTCCAATACAATTCACTTATACCACCACCTGACCACCTATCCAAGATCAATCTATACCACCACCAGACTTCCAATACAATTCACTTATACCAACACAGCGACCTCCTATCCAAGATCAATCTATACCACCACCAGACTTCCAATACAATTCACTTATACCAACACAGCGACCTCCTTTCCAAGATCAATCTATACCACCACCAGACTTCCAATACAATTCACTTATACCAACACAGCGACCTCCTATCCAAGATCAATCTATACCACCACCAGACTTTCAATACAATTCACTTATACCAACACAGCGACCTCCTATCCAAGATCAATCTATACCACCACCAGACTTCCAATACAATTCACTTATACCAACACAGCGACCACCTATCCAAGATCAATCTATACCACCACCAGACTTCCAATACAATTCACTTATACCAACACAGCGACCTCCTATCCAAGATCAATCTATACCACCACCAGACTTCCAATACAATTCACTTATACCACCACCTGACCTCCTATCCAAGATCAATCTATACCACCACCAGACTTCCAATACAATTCACTAATGCCACCTCCTAACTGCCCATCCAATATAATCTATCGCACCAACAGGCTTTACTATAAGTAACTATATTTGCCAATGCCAACTGACCCCTTGTCCAAATTAATTTATACTACCACCAGACTTCCAGTACAATGCACGTATACCACCTTCTAACTGCCCATCCTGAATAATTGATATGACCAACAGGCTTTTACTACAATTTATTTATGCTACCACCTGACTGCCCATCCCTATTTATCTATAGCACAAAAAGGCTTCCACTATAATTTACTAATACCAGTACCTGACCACCATTCCACATAGATCTATACCACCACCAGACTTCCAATACAATTCACTTATACCAACACAGCGACCACCTATCCAAGATCAATCTATACCACCACCAGACTTCCAATACAATTCACTTATACCAACACAGCGACCACCTATCCAAGATCAATCTATACCACCACCAGACTTCCAATACAATTCACTTATACCAACACAGCGACCTCCTATCCAAGATCAATCTATACCACCACCAGACTTTCAATACAATTCACTTATACCAACACAGCGACCTCCTATCCAAGATCAATCTATACCACCACCAGACTTCCATTACAATTCACTTATACCAACACAGCGACCTCCTATCCAAGATCAATCTATGCCACCAACAGACTTCCAATACAATTCACTTATACCAACACAGCGACCTCCTATCCAAGATCAATCTATGCCACCAACAGAATTCCACTACAATTCACTTATAACGCCATCCGACAGCCTATCCAGATACCACCAACAAGCTTCCACTACAATTCACTAATGCCACCTCTTAACTGCCCATCCATGCGATGCTGCAAGCAGTGGCTCCCTCACAGATGACACTCAGCTTCCCTGCTACCGTCTGAGCAGCATTAAGTGAAAGGTATGGATATTTTTTTAACTGTAAGTTTCATCGTTATGGCGGGGGTGGGTTGACTTGGCTCTGGCAGATAACTGTGTTATGGGGCCCAGTGATGATCCCAGGCAGGTGCGTCGCATAGAGGACACAGAGCTGAAGTCGGGCGGGAGAATTAGGCAGAGCATGAGGTTTAATGTGCTCAGTGTGTATTGCCCCCTCTCCTCTCCCCCCCTTCCTCCTCCTGTGTTCTGAAGGCCAGGGCTGTCAGCATGGACGGCACACTGCTTCTTCCTCCCAGCAGCCCCCGGCCCTCCTTACGCTCTCCCCCTTTCCTCCTCTCCTGCTGATGATGTCGCCATGTGAAGACCTGGGCTGCAGGGACTAAAGGCTGCTCTTCCATCACACTGCTCCTCCTCCCTCCTGTGTCCTGCTGATAAGAAGACATCGATGAGCTGCAGATGGCCTTTAAAGCAGGTTAGAACCAAAAACTGTTCTATAAAGTGGACCCAAACTAACCCTAGAGTCTGAAAGACTCTAAGGCCACCAGATTTCCTCCCCATGGAGCATTCTGATTTGGGATGTCCTAATGCATACAAACTTCAAGCTCCTTTGCTCACTTACCTCACCAGATATCACACAGCACATGTGTGAACACTTCTGTGCCAGGGGAGCAGCTAGCCTGGCATTCAAGTCTCCTAGCCATTCAGCCATATGCACGGCTAGGAAACCTGTTTGGAGATGGGCCTGCACATGTGCTGTGGGATCATCAGCAAGGGAAGGACACTGGTGATCCATGGCATTTTATACACTGAGGCTTCCCAAATCATTATTACCCAGGGGCACAAACCAAAACACGGGATAGGCAGCTAAATCTAAAATTTTGGTCCATTTCAAGAGGAACAACACCTGGAAGAATGAAAATCCTAGGTGTTGTTCCTCTTGAAACTGCACCCAAACTTGGGATTCTGGCAGGGCATCCCGATTTCGGATAACTCACTGTGTGTATATCTCTCTGGATCAAGACAATATATACAGAGGTAGGCGCACACCAAATAGGTATAGTTTGCAAAATTTATATATTGAAAAAATAGTGATCACATGAAATTTACATACAATAAATTTATATACACATATTTACACAATATCTCGAGTATATGGGGTATCTCGTATCTCCAATGTAAATAATTACAGTCATATATGCATAAAGTTAATCATGTGTTCAGCTGGGGAAACTGTGTGACGTCTGTATGTAATTAAGTAGTCGCTTGCAATCTGTATTAAGTATACAGTGTATATGATCTGGATAATTATATGTCACAACAGTTATCCCCAGTTCAATCACACAGAGGATTAAATATGTAACAATAATGTTACTCTTCCATATAAACACAATGTATCAGACATGAAGTCAGTAGTCACACAATGTAGTCACATAGTGTGGCTATCCATAAAGTAATGTCAGAGTGAGATCAAGATTATCAAAAGAGCCCCATATATACTACAGCAAATATACATCAATACATCAGCAGAACTCTAATGTCATAACAGTTTACATATGAACAATGAGTAACTGATCGCTAAGTGCAAATTAATTACCGACGTTTCACGGCCGCAGGCCGTTTCATCAGGGCAGCGATAGTAAGCATATGAAAATCGCGCGCTTTTATACCCAGCTTCCCCCCTGGCCGGCCAGTATGTGATCGCGATGTGCGGCGTATCCTGTTGCCGTTCATCGCGTCACATCCGGTGGTGACGTCCCGGCCCAGACTCCAGGATCCTGTCAACCCCCCTGGACGTCCAATTGTGGCTGGGACGGAGTCGATATTCCAAAATGTAGCTACCTTTCTGGATCGGGTGTTACAGCCCAAGGTAATTACCACGAGATCTTACTTACTAGATACAGGCGACTTTTTGAATCACATTACTAAATTGGGACCACTGCCTGCGGGTACCCTGTTATGTAGCATGGATGTGTGTTCGCTATACACGTCGATCCCACATGACTTGGGCATTGCAGCAGTTGTAGAGGCCCTTAGTACACTTGGAACCACTTCTGAATTCAATGAATTGTGTATTGAATTGCTCACCATGGTATTGACCAAAAATTATTTCCTCTATGGTGATAAATATTATTTACAGCTCCAAGGAACGGCCATGGGGTCCAACGTGGCACCCTCTTATGCAAATCTATTTATGGATCGTTTTGAGCGGACTTTTGTTTATAATGATCCATACTTTCAATCCAATGTGAACCTTTGGTTAAGATTCATTGACGATATTTTTTTCTTATGGCAGGGTTCAGAAAATGACCTACTGACCTTCACTGACGGATTAAACCACAAACTACCCACAATTATGTTTACCTTGGAATCTAGTAAGACTCAGGTACACTTCCTAGATGTTATGATATCCATTGATAAAAATACATTGACCACTGACCTATATCGTAAACCGACGGATAGAACGACTTTTCTACATCGCACGAGTTTTCATACAGAATCTCTTAAGAAAAGTTTACCCTACAGCCAATTTATACGACTGAGGCGTATTATCACGGATGATAATATCTTTATAGAACGATCACAGGAATTAATCAATGAATTTAAGACACGGGGATACACACATGCAGAATTGGTGAAGGCCAGGGACAAGGCCAAAATGAAAGACAGATCTGAATTATTACGACATAATCCACGTGAGAATCCACAACGGATTCCAGCCATTCTGACCTTTTCGGCTCTCTCACCAAAAATAGAAAAAGCCATAAGAAAACATTGGCACGTGTTAGGGAGTGACCCTAAACTTACACAGATCTTTATAGACTCTCCCATGTTTATACGGAAGAGACCACGGAATTTGAGGGAAAACTTAATTCGGGCAGATACACATGTACCAATGCTAAAATCTCAGGTCCAACATACATGGATATCATCATCCCAGGCGATCCAGGGAATGTATCGCTGTGGAGGATGCGCGCAATGTAACTCTGTAATCAAAGGTGACACATTTAGCCATCCACAATCAGGTAGAAAATATAACATTAAACGGTTTTTCAACTGTAATTCTACCCATGTGGTATACATTTTGAAATGCCCATGTGGTAAATTATATGTGGGGAAAACCAAGAGGACACTTAAAACCCGCATTAGCGAGCACCGGAGTGCAATAAGACGAGGAGACATTGACTCGTCGGTGGCTAGACATTTCATGCAAATGGGACACCAAATTTCCCAACTTCGTTTTATGGCCATAGACTATCAACCGGCAGCCAGAAGAGGTGGGGATAGGGACAAAGCTCTATTGAGACGGGAATTGAATTGGATTTTCACTCTAGAAACCATGACCCCGAAGGGACTCAATGAAGAACTAGATTACACACCCTTTATCTGAGATCTCGATCCTTCTTGTTCCTTTTTATATTTTGCCCCTCCTTTCAATTCTCTCTCCCCCCCTTGCTGCAGGCTTTAAACCCCTCCTCTCTTCCTCTTTTTGTTTCTCTTTGATGGTTTTTTTCATTACAGATTAATATTGAGAGGTTCACTCGGTATACGTCTGAGAATGAAAATATTGCTATACTATATCTAATGTATCTAACTTCATGAAACTAGGAGGGTGGACAGTTAGACAATATTTCCTCTCTTGCCATATTAGCGAGAATAGTAAGATCCCCAATGTAACATCTAGGTACCACTATATGAATAGAATAAACTGTCCTTTTGTATTGACCCTTTTGAGGGTCAATATGCATATACCAGTAGCTGCTCCAATTATGAACCGTGTGATGTGAGTCATGCTGAATGTTATGTGGCATGCTTCCCATAACACGGTATCTAAGTGCATTACATTCCAAGGATCCAGGCTGATTTGGTACAAATGGTTACGATATATTCATTCGATGAGAAATGTGATGATTGGATATAGAAACATTCAGACAAGATCGCTTTGTTTTGTTGTTTTTAAATAACCTTTTTAATGTTGATATATTATGTTTTGCAGATATGCATGACACAAGCAAAACCCATACTATCCCCTCTTGAAGATGTTTCCTCCATAAAATTTCGCCTTCAGCACCATGAATATTAATGTATCAATGGCTCCTTTAAGCTGTATGCAGCTATACATTACAATCACAGGCGAAATCCGATGTGTGACGCCCCGCGCGCCTGCAGACACAGTGCGCATGTGCGGATGTCGGCACTGTCCCTGCCAACCAGTATGTTACTGACTGGAGGGGACAGATGTCACTTCCGCCCACCAACGCTGGAGTCTCGGGCCGGGACGTCACCACCGGATGTGACGCGATGAACGGCAACAGGATACGCCGCACATCGCGATCACATACTGGCCGGCCAGGGGGGAAGCTGGGTATAAAAGCGCGCGATTTTCATATGCTTACTATCGCTGCCCTGATGAAACGGCCTGCGGCCGTGAAACGTCGGTAATTAATTTGCACTTAGCGATCAGTTACTCATTGTTCATATGTAAACTGTTATGACATTAGAGTTCTGCTGATGTATTGATGTATATTTGCTGTAGTATATATGGGGCTCTTTTGATAATCTTGATCTCACTCTGACATTACTTTATGGATAGCCACACTATGTGACTACATTGTGTGACTACTGACTTCATGTCTGATACATTGTGTTTATATGGAAGAGTAACATTATTGTTACATATTTAATCCTCTGTGTGATTGAACTGGGGATAACTGTTGTGACATATAATTATCCAGATCATATACACTGTATACTTAATACAGATTGCAAGCGACTACTTAATTACATACAGACGTCACACAGTTTCCCCAGCTGAACACATGATTAACTTTATGCATATATGACTGTAATTATTTACATTGGAGATACGAGATACCCCATATACTCGAGATATTGTGTAAATATGTGTATATAAATTTATTGTATGTAAATTTCATGTGATCACTATTTTTTCAATATATAAATTTTGCAAACTATACCTATTTGGTGTGCGCCTACCTCTGTATATATTGTCTAGTTTCATGTTAGGGGTTATTGGAGGATTTAACCCTTGGCAGGCAGCACCCACTCTCTTTTTTATTGCATTACCTTTCTGTAATTGGAGTGCCGACCATACCATTTAAATTTTATCTCTCTGGATCACCAAGAAAACTCACTGTTCCAGCAATCGAGACACGAGCCGGTGGGCAGCCAATCCGTGTTATCCATTCAGCTCTGCCTAGCCGCTCTGATGTCAGAGCAAAGCTGGATGAAGCAGGTAGGTGCCCCCACTATAGTTATAGCCAGGATGTGGCCCACACATGCAGCATTGGATCGCTAGCTAGAGGTTTCACACAGCCCGGCATCCCTATGAGACAGGGGATTGGCCTTCCCTGGTGTCTTTTAATTGTTTCTCGGGATTTTGACTATTCAGGGTTTTGTTTCTTGCCTCGGAGGCATCCCCATCCCAATGTGGATATAGGGGCAATGTTTTGTTCCAATTTATTATCGGTCTGGGATGGGGTTGTCTGCACTCTGCATATTAATATTTCTGTATGGGATGGGTCCTCCTATGTGGTACCATAACTTGGCACACCCCCTTTATGAACATGCATGGCAGCCATTTGGCATAGAAGGGTTGATGACTAGAGATCCGGCCTGGACAGGGCCATGATCCGGAATAGGAGCAATTGGCTGCATGGGACAAAATCTAAATATGCATTTTGTGTTTTTAGTTGCCTGGACATTCCATTTATTTATTCCTGGGATAGTGAGGGGGGGGGGGGGGGGCTGTATAATGCCAGACCTGACATTTCAGTGATGTTGGGTCACACCAATAAGTCTGCACAGGGGCTGCATCCCTGCTTCCTCCCTGTGCACTGCTCAAGGCAGACCATCAGGGTGCTGGGTGCAGATGTAGCATGTGGGGAGGCCACATCTGGGCACCTAGCTTCTGCCTACTTGAAGCATCAGACCCTGGAGCCGGGGCGGCAGTCACCCACTCATCTACCTGCACCCCCCCCCCTTTGCTGACTGAGACCTACTTGCTACTATCTACCCACCTACTTGCCTAGCTATCTGCATACCCACCCAGCTACCTACCTATGCAATTACCTACCAACCCACCAACCTACCTACCTGCCCACCCATCTATCCTACCTATGTACATGCCCACTCGCCTACCTACCCAGGCCCTGGAGGGAAAGCCAGCTGCCCTAAAGCAAATGTGGAATCGCTGGACCCCAAAGTGCAGGCTGCAGTCGCCCACTCACTCATCTACGTACTCAGCCACAGACCTACCTACCTGCCAACCTAACTACCCACTTTCCTACCTACTCAACTACTTACTCAGCTATCTACCCTTCCTACCCAGTCACCTACCTACCTATGTATCTACATGTTTACCCACCCATGTGCCTACCTAACCTACCTAGCTGCCCACATACTCATCTACCTGACTACACCTCACCTACCATTAACAGACCTACCCATCTATCTGCTTACCTACCTGACTGCCCTTCTACTTACCTACCTACTTTACCTAATCACAGAGGCTACTTTGTGGCAGGTGATACAATCTGGATGGCACAGGGGACTTCTGATCTGATGATGTAATTTAAAGGAAAAAAATATTATACGGGGGCCTCCACCAGATTTTGTACCCAGGGGTCTCCCATCACTCTTAATCCGTCCCTGGGAATGAGCAGTATTGTATGAGGCTGTAGTTTATGGGGCCCAGACACGACAGGTTGTATGATGACAAGGAGACATAAAGAATTGTGCAGGGAAGGTCAGTGTTTGCAGGCAATTGCAGAGCATTGTAATTCTGCCTAGAGCAGCCAATGGGCTGTTTCACATGTCAGGGGTGCAACTGCATGCCGTGTTTTTGTGCCAAAGGAAATCACTAGTGCAAACTATTTCACTATAGTGGTGGTTGGGCCAACAGAAGCAACTTACCTTCCTCCTTCCTTGCCGCACGTGTGTGTGTCTGCTGGTAGGGCAGATGCAGTTATCCCTGATAAACCAAAACACAGGGCTGATAGGCTGCTCTAGGTCATGTGGGAGTGTCACCACGAGAAGCCTATCAGCACTGCCCACGATTCTGATGTGTCTGATTCGGCTGTGGCGCGGCTGCTACAGAATAGGCCGAGAAGTGCCCCCCGGTTTCTTATTTTAACGGCGCATGATACACAGCGGGGCTGCCCGGGTCTTTCTGCCACGCTGTGAAGTAGTACTGCAGAACAACAATAATTTTTTGAATGTAGTTCTGCTTTAAACCAGATCAACAGGTATCTATACTCCCTTAAAGCCAGCCTAATACCAGGCCCATATATTTTCACCTTCCCTCACTAGTCTACCAACCGCATCCCAAATTGAAGCAGTCTTGCACTCTATTAAAAAAAAAAAAACATTCTCCTCCTTTTCGCTAACTCCAATTTGCATACCTTTAAAATATACCCCCTTGCTCATACCTATACCACCATGGTATATCATACCATACCTGTCAGCAGAAGCCCGAATCTATCTTCCACTGCCCTGGTGGGATCTTGTGTGCCACTGCTCCGGGCATGGGTACACTCACTGAATGGATGGGTTAAATATGGAGGAAGAATTCCCATATGTGCACAAGCATACAAGGACCAGCTATGCCCCACCCCCCAAAAAAAAAAAAAAATCACTGCAGCAGCGACAGCAACCAGGTCTGCATGAATGGGCTTCTAGCCAGAAAAAGGACTGCAGGTGCAGAATGGGTGAGTATTTTTCAAGTATGCATATCGTGGTAAGTGGGGGGGCGTGAGCACTAAAAGTGCCTAGGGCAGCATGTACCCTAAATATGGCCCTGCCCACAGCGCCAGTGTCCGACCTTGAACAGTGACAGGTGTGACCTCTCGCTTCCTGGCGCTCTCCAATGCATTTCAATGGAACAATCTTTAAATATTCATAATTAATTGTTAATAATTTTTTATTTTTTTTTTTAATGTGAAAAATTCTGTGACCACTTCTGCAATGTTAGATATTTTTTTGAAGGTAAAAAAAAAAAAAAAAATTTGTGCAGAATTGATATTAAAGATCTGATATTAATGTATTCATATTACAAAATGTTTTTAGAAACTTGTTTTTTTTGGTTTCCAAAAATATGGTTGTTTGGGGGTTAAAAAACTACTTTTAACCCATCGCCGCCAGCGCTCTGGGGTTTAAACATGCATTTCACAGCGCGAGAATTTTTTGAGCGTGATTTGTTAATGAATATGGTGGAAGCCGGTCGCTATGGCCGGTCGCTATCATGCGCTCCCATACAGCGCGGAACCTGTCAAATAGCGACTCCTCACCCAATATTCAACATTACTGCACACCGACTGAGTCGCTGTCAACAGCCGAACAACGGCCAAGCACAGCGACTACTAGCGGGCGCTGTGAAAATACTGCTACAGTCGCTCATCTGTCGCTACATGGCGCTATTAATGAATCGGCCTCCCAATCTTAAAAGGCAAGGATCCTTCTTTACCATGCGAACTATAAATCTGTGGAATAGACTGCCACATAAGCTGGTCACAGCAGCAACATCTGACTGCTTCGCAAAATGGTTAGACGTATTTAGAAAATATAAAAATATTGCCTGTTATAGTTATCCGCAATCTGCATGTAGGTATAACATTTTCATCTATCCCACCTCTTGGTTGAACTTGAAGGATATATGTCTTTCTTTTCAATCACAATAAGTACATTTGTATTCCCTATGGAGCTGTGACATGTGGGGTCGCTGCAGGCTGGGCTGGTAGTGCAACAACTGCCTCAAAATGTTTGAACACATAGGCCTCAATTCAGTAAGAGTTGAGAAAACTTCACTTACCGAATCACCAGCTGGGAAAACAGTGAAAGTCAATGGTACTTTTTTACTCCTGAGAAAAGTAGTGAAATTTTACTCCTTTTTACACTATAAAGTGAAAAGTATCATTGACTTTCATTGTTTTCCAGTTGGTGATTCAGCAACAGTGAGATTCTCAGGATTTTTTTCTGATAAAGTAAATGTATCACTACCATGAGAATTTGTTTTCAAGTCTTACACCTCTAAAATAATTCAACAATAAGGGTGATTCATGGCCATGTGCCGAACGCACACAATGCGTCGCTGCTTCCGCGTGCGTCTGGGCGCAGGATTCGTGGTACTGTGCGCCTCGTTCGCGTATCTATGGATCACACCAAATAGCATGAGTGAAGTGCGTTTGGAAGTTGGCAAATTATGCGCAAACTCGCTCACTGCGCCTAAAATGTTGCGCCATTTATATGTGCTCTGTGCACATTGTGCAGGCAAAGCCAGTCAATGGTCCCTGTTGGGACCCTGTTTTTAATGCATAACAGGGGCAAATTCGTCTCTCCAGCTAATGTGTTTATTGTGAATCTATATTTTCCAATCTGTAGTGTTTTCCCCGTGGTGTGGGTTCTCCTTGTTTTTATGTGTAGTGTTTGAGCGATATCCTTATTCCAGTTGACCTGCAGTGTTGTATTTCTCAATGTTTGGGCCCAGATGTTCTCTGTAACCTACCCTCCCTGCGTTGGTTGTTTAGTGTATTTGTGGCTAATAATTTATAATAATTAGTCCAAATATCCACCTTTCGTTAGTTTGTACCTTTAACCGATGTCGTATTTGTAATCTAGAAAAAAGTTTAAACAAAAAGTTTTTTTAAATACTTAAAAATAAAGAATTAAAAATGCCAAATGACACTTTCATTCATAAAACACATGATGGCTATTGCTGGCATGTTTTTGTAAGTTAAATGAAGTCGCATTTTCTTCCTGCGCACCTTTTACTCATAACAAACCGTGAATCGCACGCCAATAGACTGAGGCCGATTTATTAATAGCGCCAGGTAGCGACAGATGAGCGACAGTAGCGTGATTTTCACAGTGCCGGCTAGTATTCGCTGTGCTTGGCCGTTGTTCGGTTGTTGACAGCGACTCGGTCGGTGTGCGGTAATGTTGAATATGGGGTTTGGAGTCGCTGTTTGACAGGTTCCGCGCTGTATGGGAGCGCATGATAGCGAATGGCCATAGCGAACGGCTCCCAGCATATTCATTAACAAATCACGCTCAAAAAATTCTTGCGCTGTGAAATGCATGTTTAAACCCCAGAGCGCTGGCGGCGATGTGTTAAAAGTAGTTTTTTAACCCCCAAACAACCTTATTTTTTTAAAAAATAATAAACAAGTTTTTATAAACAGTTTGTAATATGAATACATTAATATCAGACCTGTAATATCAATTCTGCACAATTTTTTTTTTTTTTTTTTTACCTTGAAACAAAAAAATAACATTGCAGAAGTGGTCACAGCATTTTTGACATTAAAAAAAAAAAAAAAAAAAAAAAACATTAATATCAATTAATTATTAATATTTAAAGATTGCTCCATTGAAATGCATTGGAGAGCGCCAGGTAGCGAGAGGTCATACCTGCCGCTGCGATGGGATTAGCAGCGGCGCTGTTCGCTGAAGTCTGCTACATGATGAATCCAGCGCTAGCCGACGCTCTCGCCGGCGTTCTGGAGTCGGTAGCCGCCGATAGCTGGCGCTACCTGGCGCTAGTGAGACACTACCTGGCGCTATCCCTTGATAAATAAGGCCCTATGAGTGGGAAATTGGTGCATGAAATTTTACTCCATGTGCAGAATCATTTTTACTCATGGGAAGCATGCCTTGGCGCATGGTCATGAATTGACTTTAAAAAACCTCAAGCCGTTCTTGCTAAAGTAAAACCTTAGGAAACATAAGTACAAGCAGCCTAACTGAAAGAAAGAGCACACACACAGTAATAGGATTACACAAAGAAAGGATTTATTACATTATTAAATTATTTATTTATTATTTATTTACTGGTTAGATGGTCAAAACTGTGGAAACTAGAGTTTAATGTCTCTAAATGTAAAATCCTGCACTTGGGTAGAAGGAATCCCTGCTCTGAGCACCGTATGGGCAGCACTGTGTTAGCCAGGACCTCGGAGGAGAGAGATTTAGGGGTACTGATTACTGATAGCTGCAAGATGAGTGGACAGTGTAGCCAGGCAGTGGGAAAAGCAAGCAGGATGCTCGGCTGCATAGCTCGAGGCATCACCAATAGGAAGAGGGAGGTTGTGATGCCGCTGTATAGAGCCCTGGTGAGGCCACAGCTAGAATACTGTGTGCAGTTCTGGAGACCTTACCTGCAAAAAGACATTATTCATATAGAACGTGTCCAAAGGCGGGCAACGAAAATGGTGGAAGGACTTAAACTTAAAACCTATCAGGAGAGACTTAAAGAACTTAATTTGTACAGTCTGGAGGAAAGAAGGGAGGGGGGGGGGACATGATGGAGACCTTTATAAATGTAAAGGATTGAATAAGGTTCAGGAGGGAAGTGTTTTTAAGAAGAAGCTTAATGATAGAACAAGGGGGCACAACCTGAAGCTAGTCGGGGGGAAGATCAGGAGCAATGTTAGAAAATATTATTTTACAGAAAGAGTAGTAGATGCTTGGAACAAACTTCCAGCAGAGGTAGTTGAAAAATCAACAGTCACTGAATTTAAACATGCCTGGGATAAGCACACATCTATCCTAAGATAAAGAGTACATACAGTATACACATAAGATACAGAGAACATACAATATACACATAAGATAAAGAGAACATACAGTATATACATAAGATACAGAGAACATACAGTATATACATAAGATACAGAGAACATACAGTATACACAAGATACAGAGAACATACAGTATATACATAATATACAGAGAACATACAGTATACACATAAGATACAGAGAACATACAGTATACACATAAGATACAGAGAACATACAGTATACACATAAGATACAGAGAACATACAGTATACACATAAGATAAAGAGAACATACAGTATATACATAAGATAAAGAGAACATACAGTATACACATAAGATACAGAGAACATACAGTATACACATAAGATACAGGGACATAACAGTATATACATAAGGGCAGACTAGATGGAGCGTATGGTCTCCTTCTGCCGTCAACCTTCTATGTTTCTATGTTTCTATTTATGGCAAGCAGGTTATATCATATTTTTTATATTAGATTCTATTATAAAGAGAAATACACATAAAGCAATATAAAGCATAATCTAATAATTTTCTCTAAAGTCAAAACTTTTTTCTATTTAAAGCCACTGACCTCTCAACATTGGTTGGGCACAAAAATGCTCCAGCAGCCACTTACAGTGCCTTGAAAATGTATTCCTACCCCCTGAAGCTTTTCTGCATTTTTAAATGTTACAGACAACATACTTACATTTATGTTATTGAGATTTGATGTGATAGAGCTCTGTTTCTCAACCTGTGGTACACTTACCCCAGGGGGTAAACAACACTGCTGGGGAGCACAGCATCAGATGGGTCAGACTGACCTGGGATATTATTTTAACAGTGAAACTGTCATAGAACCAGGCCTGTTCCTCTTGTTTCCCAGCAGAGGGCGCCAAGGTTTCCCGTGCGCTCGCATTTTCACACTTGACACTTGACACTAGGGCCAGTAAGCGCGCGATTATGTGTGCGCATTCGTGAGCTGTGTGAGTCAATGGATTTCTGTGCATGTGCTAAAATGCAATCGCTTTTGCACATGTGCAGCCCCCCTCCCCCAATTCCCAACTGCCACTTAGCCATTTAGTTAAAATATACCTGCACCGTGATCTGGAAGCCGCCATTCTCTGCAGCCAGTTCTAAACACAGTGAGCTGCCAGCACAAGCTCAAGAAAGTCCCCTTCAAATAAGGCCGCTGCATCCTGAGGTGATCTGCATTCTGAGGAAGTGGGCGGGGCCACGCCCACGTAACACGTAGATGCTGACATAGACCCCTGAGTGGCAACCTGGGACCCTTCAATATTATGGTGATATGAGCTCTGTTTCTCCTTTACATACATGCCTGCCTTTTATACATCATGAAACTGCATTATGGATTTCGTGTTTAGGTTGATTGTTTGCACATGCGTAGTTTTGCACATACTGTTATTTGGCACACGTGGTTATTGTCTGTAGCACATTGCACTTTTGATTATGCTGGGCTATGTATGAACCATAGTCTTGGTTTATACATTCCCACAAGGATTTTTTGCCCTTTTTGTTGGGTTGTGTTTTTTTCTAATCCTCTTGTTAACTGCTTACAACAGTTACACTATAATATTTATTATTTTGCGATAATGAATTCATGCAGTTATTAACTATATACCTCTTTAATGAGACAGGCAGTTTACAAATATATGTATTAGAGTCATAAAGGGTTGGCCACTAGAGGGCGTTGTCCTTCATGTTTTTTAATTAGTCTGCGTGTATGTTAAGTGTATAGTTTGTCTTAACTGTATTGGTACTTTTTGATATTAAAGACACATAATTTTTCATTTTGGTTTGTGCGGCCTTATTTGAAGGGGACTTTCTTGAGCTTGTGCTGGCAGCTCACTGTGTTTAGAATTGAATTAGGTGGTACCTTGTACCAAGGTCCCCTCGGGGCCTGCACCCTTTTATGTATATTAGTGGCTGTGCATTACATCAGTATTTCTTTGTTTATTCTCTGCAGCCAGAGCGCGCCAATACCTAAATGACATCGGCACACTGCTCTGTGCACGGTCATTGATGAATCGGGGAGGGGGATTCTGCATGCTGTATATTATATGGGGAGGGGGAGTCGGCCTGCTGCTTGTTCTTGGGAATGGGGGGGATTTGCCACACTACCTTGTTATGGGGGTATTCTGCATGCTGTCTATTACATGGGGAGGGGGGATTCTGCACGCTGCTTGTTTTTGAGGATAAGGAGGATCTGCCACACTTTCTTGTTATGGGGGTATTCTGCATGCTGTCTATTATATGGGGAGGGGGGATTCTGCACACTGCTTGTTTTGGGTATGGGGGGGATCTACCACATACCTTGTTATGGGGGTATTCTGCATGCTGTCTATTATACGGGGAGGGGGGATTCTGCACGCTGCTTGTTTTTGAGGATAAGGGGGATCTGCCACACTATTGTAGAAAAAAGCCAGCCAAAGGTAAAATATTTTTCAACGCTTTATTCGATCCAGGTTAAAAAGTCCATCCAACATACACCGGTAAAAGACAACACAGAAGCTTGAAATGCCCTGTCTACGCGTTTCGGACTGACCAGTCCTTACTCATTACATCATCTGCCACACTACCATGTTTTAGGGGCGATTGTGGGTATGCCTTGTCCTGTTTGTTTGTTTTTTTGTTTTCTTGTTTTTTGTTTTTTCTCCTCCAAATCCTAGGTGCGTCTTATGGACAGGTGCGTCTTATATGGCGAACATACCTTATTTTAAAATTGATCACACTCTTGGGTTGGAACTTCTTCATGCTAGGGGGTACCTGGCAGGGGCGTAGCTAGGGGGGAGGGGGCACGTGCCCAGTGTGCAGCAGGTTAGGGGGTGTCTGAGCACAGGTGGAGGGGGCATTTCAAATCTTTGCCCCAGTGGCAGAAAGCCTAGATACTCCTCTGGTACTTGGCACAAAAAGGTTGAGAACCACTGCGATAGAGCAATGCAAAGTAGCAAGTATTTGTGGAGCAGTGTAAATAAAATAATAAATCATGATGTTTGTGCCAGAAGGATCTGCTCAAGCTTCTGAGCTAATTAGTATTTTTTTTATTTTTACCTATGTTAGCAAAGGTGTGTTTTATAGAAGCAGTTTTCACTACCTGCAATCTGTTGCTATTGTCAACGTGCACAAGAGATGTTATGGCCGCTGCTGAGGTGGGGGAGCTCACTCAACCTTACACATGGCTAGCAGCAGTGTTCTGTGCAACTATCTGCAATCTGTTGCTATTATAGTAAGAAGTATTGAGCCAGCCCGTAAATGTTGTAAAATCTTCTGCTTTTATTTTCTTCCATTAAAATCAATAATCCAAAAGGTAGTAAAAATGTACAAGATGGGCCCTAACGCCAACGCGTTTCGGACAATAGGTCCTTAATCATGACATCTGACAATCTGTTGCTATTGCTATTTTAAATAAAAAAGAATTAAAAAACTGAAAAGTTTGGTGCGTAACTTTTGTGGACTTTTCCAAAAGATTTCGGGGCCAGTGAGTGCCCGGGGTATCAACAAGATCCACTTATCTCACAGCAGCTCCAGTGCCGCCGATCGTCTGTCCCGTTTCTGAAGCCGGGACCTACGCTTATGGGTTCCAGGCGCTGGGTGAACGTGGGCTCTTTGATGCGTAAGTCCTCTTTCGATGGACATTTTTGAAAGTGTATAGTTTTTTTGTGCCAAAAGGATGTGCTCAAGCTGCTGAGCTGATCAAGTTTTTTTTTTATTTTTACGTATGTTAGCAAATGTGTGCATTATGGAAGCAGTTTTCACTACCTGCAATCTGTACACCAAGGCCTCGATTCAATAAGAGTTGAAACAAATTCTCAAGGTAGTAAAAAATTCAATTCATGAGAAAAAAGCCTGAGAATGTCCTTGTTACTGAATCACCAGATAAAACTACAATGACAGTCAATGGCAGTCTGCACTTGGTGTACATTGCCAATAGTGACAGATGCAACATCTTCCATAAAACACACATTTGCTAACATAAAAAAACAAAGAATTAATAAAAGGCCAGATCAGCTCAGCACATTTAAAGCAGAACTTCAGTCATCAAATTATTCCCCTCCCGATCTGCCACCCAACCATGGTGCTGAGACAGGATGGGGGGTTGCAAATTAAAAAAAAAACACCTTAGGCAGGTGCTGGGGGCCGGTCCTCTGGTGGCCGAGAGAGACATCCCCTGGCTCCATGTGCTCTTCTGCCTGCCTTTTCAGGTGCATGAGCAGTTGGAGCGTGCATGGGAACGGGGGATGCGGCTTTGTCTCTTTTCCTGGAGCCACTGCTGGGGCTCGGGAGGAGTGGCGCTCATTCAAATTCATGAAAATTGTACCTACCTATCTGTTCACCACTTCCATTTACTGAGGCCTTCATTGTTATCAACTGGAGCCAGTCATACAGAGGCCACACCCACCAACCGTACAGAAGCAGGAAGCACAGCTCCCAGCTTCACAAACTGGGGCTCTGAGTAGCAGTTTAGGAGCCATGGTGGGGTAAGTGGATCTTCTTGTTACCCCTGGCACTCGCTGTCCCTGAAGTCTTTTGAAAACGTTTAAAATAAAATGGTCCTGATTTACATTAGACATTTTAGGCAAAGTTTTCTGAATCAAGGTCATTGTTTCTAGTTTGTTCCTCCTTCATGTTGATCCTTCATACTCTGGATGATCTCCTCTGCTTCGTCTTCTGTTATACGATTTCTACCCAAAAATGGCCTGGCAACTGCATCACAGGCATTCAGGTTCTCCAGCAGTTGCCCTTTAGGGATCTTTAAAAGAGCATCTGGAAGATGGAAAGCGAATATCAGATGGTTCCATACACTGTGAGCTCCATACGATAG
This sequence comes from Gastrophryne carolinensis, assembly GCA_027917425.1. Lineage (NCBI taxonomy): Eukaryota > Metazoa > Chordata > Amphibia > Anura > Microhylidae > Gastrophryne > Gastrophryne carolinensis. The sequence continues at coordinate 18,113,157 of CM051234.1, read as the reverse complement.
ATGGAAGCAGTCGCCAGAATTGGTGTAGTAATCACAGGGTGCATAGCATTCTTTCTTGACAGAACCATCTTGGGAAATCTTCACTTTTAAACCTTCAGTGGTGGACTCCGGTTTCCAGTACAATGTCCCATCCATCCAGTAGACAAAAACATTAGGTCCAGGATTGGTCTGGACAGTTGGCACCATGGGGAGGTCATTAAAGCTCTCGGAGGTGTCAGGGCTGTGCACAACAATATAATGAGCGATTTCTTGTTTGAAAAGATCAGTACCCAGAATCCTCAGCTGTGGCTCCTCACCTCCACAGTGTTGCTCTTTGTACTTGTCCAGAAGATACATTAATGGGAAGGAGAACCTAAAGTTTCCATAACGGGAGGCAGATTGATTAAAAACTGGGGAGTTGCCAAATTGTTCGATTATCTCATTTCTAAATTTATTATCAGGCTCGAGATTTGTTTGGTCATACGCCTGCTGACGGGCGCGCACAAGGTCATCTGAAGAAATGTCAACCGACCAGAAGGACATGTGTTTAAATTCAGGTCTGACACAGTCACTTGCGTCTTTTGCCTTAAACCCCTCATCTAAGTAGATGTTATTTAGGGCGCTCTGCTCTGTGTCATGTCGTAGATTAGTGACGGGCAATGGAACTTGCATGTGTGGGAAATGATGAGAGTTTACCTTGCTTATATAAGAGAGCATCTGACGCCCGCTGTAATTCACAAAACGTTGAGCATTTAGTATTGGAGGAATCTCTTGAATAGATAACAGTTTCTTTGGAATGAAATACACTTCCCTTCCTCTTGAGCTGACACCTTCTTGCAGCTCCTGGCTTCTTTCGCCTTCATTGTTTCTTGCTCCTGCCATGTTGTCTGGGTCTATGTATTAATTTCTGTATATCTCTGTAGCTCTACTGTCCCACCACAGATATTCTGTGACAACTCTTCTTACACACAGCCTGCTGAATCACAAGACAAAGAAACAATGATCATTGGTCATGAATTTGTCATAGGTACATAGTTAGTATGGTTGAAAAAAATCTCCATCAAGTTCAACCAAGGGTTGGGGAAAGTTATTTTTTCTTATTTATAGATAACAGCTAATAGTAACTGTTGCTATTGTTATGTGTTAATGTTATCTTTTTCTACAAAAGCATCTAATACTTTTTTGAAGTTGTCAGCTGTTGATGCTGTAACAAGCTTCTGTGGGGAGGCTGTTCCACAGATTTAAAGTTCTTTTGATAAAGAAGGATTGTCGTCTCTGGACATTGAATCTTCTTTTCTCCCCTTGTCTTTAGAGAGGACTTTACCTAAAATAGTGTTTCCCCGTATTTTTTTATTGCCCATTTATATATTTATACAAGTTAATCATGCCCCCCCCCTCCTGTCTCCTGCCAAAGACTAAACAGATTTAATTGTCGTAATCTTTTCTAATTAAGATCCCTCTTTCCTCTTATTAGTTTGGCTCTCCTCTGTACCCTGGACGGCATATCCCAGGTCAGGGCACACCAGTGCCTTGTAAATAGGCAATATTACCTATCCTGTGATTCCAGGCCTCTGTTAATGCATAATAATATCTTGGTGGCCTTGGAAGCAGCTGCTTGGCATTGCATGCTGTTATTTAGTCTGTGATCTACCAGTACCCCCAGATCTTTCTTAACCAGTGACTCTCCCAGTTTTACTCCCCCAAAGACATACATGGCCTTCAGGTTATTAGACCCCAAGTGCGTGACTTTACATTTCTCCACATTGATCTTCATTGGCCAAATGGATGCCCAGAAACTCAAACAATATTTAATGTTCACAAGCTTCATGTTCTGCATTTGTTAAATGTATTTATTTTTATTTCCAACACCTGGATATTTTGCTTTAATGTTTGGAAATAATAGCACCCTATGGGCTAGGTTAAAGAATGTGCCGATTTATTCTGCATAACCCATAGGGAGCAGTTTTTTCCAAACTTAAAAAGATCAGCAAGATGCAGGTTGCAATCCACCCCGCAAGTCACACTGGCTTCACCAAATAAACAGCATGACCCCCAATGTGACTGATGCAATGGATGCACCAGGACACGACGGGACCTGATCTCGGGATAAGCACACTGGACTTTAGCTGCAGGGGAGACGAGGTGGGTAAGCCTTTTTGTCTTCTTTTTTCCTGAGCAGAGACTTTAAAGTCATTGCCCAACCTGAAAACAAGAACACGCTATGGTCATCTTTTGTCACCCACCCAATCATCATCACAGATGTGACCAATGATTGGTCTGACTGGTACAGGCCTTGGATCTAGTGTTTAGGTAAGCGATACATCAATGGATTAAGAGAGATCAAAAGGTGAGTATAGTGTGTTTTTGTTTTTAGGCTGGACATTCATTTTTACTGCAGGTATCCTACATGAACCTTACCTAACCCTTCTGGCTAGTGCCTCAAGAGGTTTGCTTGTCGGAGTGATATGAGGAAATGCTAAGTATGGGAGGAATCCTTGTGTTCCAGTTTAAAGTAGATGCAAGATATTTAGCCTACCTGCTCCCATCACCTGCAAACCACAGTAGAGAGAGAGAATGACCTTTAGCTCCTCCCATTGAACTGAAAAACTGTGCCACATATCTCATGCGTGCACAGAAGTCCCCTTTTCCAAGTTGCACAGGGTTTAGGCCCCCTCACCAACACTCCCTGCTGAACCCATTGGGTAAAAACACTTAAAGAGGAACATGGGACCAAAAATAAAAATCCTCCCCATCGGCCCCTACTTACCTTTTGGATGTTGCCACTGCCTGCTGCGGCAACATCCGGCTGCTTCGGGGCCCCAATCCTCACCCTGCCATCCACTTAGCCGTCTGTTAATGACAATGTCCCATGGTGATCTAGCAGCTCAGCGAAGTCTCGCAGGATTTTGGGTGGGCCCACTGCATCCCAGATCAGAGGCTGCATGCAGTGCCTGATGGGATACAAGATGACCCCACCCGTTGGAAGGTGACCTGTTATCCGAGGGACCTAGAAGATGACCTAGAAGATGGATTCCTTGATGTGGTGATTAAAAAATGACCTAAGGTAAAACCAGAGGGGGGGGGGGGGGCTTGGGGGAGGTTTTAACCTCCCCTGATGTTCTTCTTTAAGGAAGCCCATGTGTCATGCAAAATTGTCCCCAGCATTTAGGCTGGTGTGGATGGGTCCGACATTCTGCCTGTGATCAAAGTGGTTTGCTGGGTAAGTGGGCATGCTAGCAGTGAAGCAACTCTTGTGCAGATGCTCAAAAATAAGTGCTATTTAACTCTTAGTCCCCAAAATGCCTTGTCACATGCTCAGACACAACCCACCCCCACCCCAACCCTTTACAACAAAAATATAAAAGTGTGGAAAAATTTGGAGAACCTTTCAAATATAGGATACAGACCTGGGCCAATAAAAATAGAACAAAGTATCAGATTTTAATGCCATAACACACGTAGCTCATGTCTTACAGTCCATGGAAGAAACAGTCAAAAACCCTCCAAAGCTGCCTGTGATGCAAAGAAGTTGAAGGAATTACTTCATCACATTCCTTAAAGAGGAATAAATCACTGGAATACCAGCCCTGGAATCTAAAAGACTCCAGAGGAGGTCACCAGACCAGGGAAAGATACGTTTTTATAGGTGATATTGGGAGTTTTGCAAAGCGGTGTGCAAGAAAGGTGCAAGAAACATAACTCGGGATAGTCAAAATCCTGGGCTTTGTTCCTCTTTAAAACTGTAGTCCCGGGTTTGTATGCACAAATATATCATGTTAATTAATCAAATTAAAGAATAAGGTTTCAAATACCTTCACCCGAGTGGGCTTTATTATTTAATAAACCAACATTTTCTTTATGTTTGGCAAGTCAAAAGTTAAAAAATAAATATCAGTAGCTTACCTGCAGCATGACTGCAGCATTGTGCTTTCTCCTCTGTCTGTCTCCTTATTGAAGAAATCACTTCCTAATTCAGCTTTCAGTCTCCACCCCAATGACCTGGTCCCCCAATCAACCTTCAGTGAACCAAGAAAGGAAACAACCACCCACTTCCTGCCCAGGTGTGCTAAAATTACCTACTTACTTACTTAGCCCGTTGACCAGCACTCTCGCCCTAGTCCTTTGCTTGATCAATGGTATTTTCTTTGGTTTTCCTTTTGAACTTTTACTGACAACCGTGAGGGATCAACATGCAGTTAATACAATTTGAGTGATATTTAAAGGGGTGGTCCAAGCTTTTTGTATCCCTCAGTGCTAAGCCAGATTTCAGATCCCTGAAATCCCTGCCTGATAGCAGTGGGGGGCTCTGCATGGCAGCCATGGGTTTAAGTGATGTTTGGCCAACCGACCAGTACAGTTATACTGCTGCATAGGATTGAGTGACTTGCCTGGCACTCAGAGTCCCAGCTGCAGCTTCCATCCAGATTGCCCGCTTCGATTGTAATGGCCAGAAACCTGTTGCAACACTTACAAGTAGGAAGAATCAGAACCCTGTCAGTGCAATAGCCCTGATAGTGATAGAAGCCTATTAGATGCAGTTCTTGGGCCCATTGCATCATGAAACCACATGATGGCAGTGTTGCCTAAGAAATGGGTCTTTTAGATTAAAGTAGTCTGGTGTACTTCTTTAGGTTAATAAACAAAGCCTTGACCAGATGGCATTGGCAACATTAGCTGCCCTGCCATTGGCCGAGCTTTGCAACTGTTGGTGTATGTGGAAACATTATAGAGGTTACATAAAGGGGAGACCAACCCTTCCAGAGATCTCTTGGTTCTATGCTCTTGTAGTCTAATGTAGTGAGGAGCAAATAGGGAATGCTGTTGTAACTTGCTGGATTGTACCACAGGACCTGTTTGTCCTTCGCTTATTGAGATTTGTCCTCACCCACAACTTCTTCCTCTTCGACGGCCAACTGTACCATCAGGTACAGGGTACGGCGATGGGGACCACGTGCGCCCCATCTTATGCCAACCTGTACCTTGGCCGTTGGGAGAGGGAGCTGTGGGGTGAGGACACCCTCACGATGTACCTGTGCCACGTTCTTACGTGGCACAGGTACATCGACGATATTTTTGTGCTATGGACTGGTTCCAGACAGTTATTAGAGGAGTTCATCCAAACCCTTAATTGCAATGAACTAAACTTGAGATTCACGCATGAAATCAGTGAGTCCAGGATTAATTTCCTGGACCTGACAATCTCCATAGATGCACAGGGACAAGTACATTCAGACTTTTTCAGAAAGCCCTCAGCGGCCAACACAATCTTAAGAGCGACGAGCTTCCATCCCCAACATCTACTACGCAGTATCCCGTATGGTGAATACCTCCGGGCGCGTAGAAACTGCACTGATGATGGAGATTTTAAGAAAGCAGCTGATGGGATAAAGAATAGACTGCGGGAAAGGGGTTATAGTAAGAAAGTACTGTCATTGGCTTATAAAAAAGCTGCCGCCAGGCCTAGGACGGAAATTCTTTATAAACCCAAACCCCAGAGAACTAGACGGCCTTTGGCCGTGACCTTGACCTTCTCTGCCCAACACCACACATTGAAAAATATATTTCAACGGAATTGGCATCTGCTGATGAACGATCAGAGCCTTAGGGAGATTTTGCCGTCACAACCACAGTTTGTTTTTAGAAGGGCAAGGAACCTTAGAGACAAACTAGTCAAAAGTCATTATACTGAGAGGGATCCCAAGAAATGTTGTAAAACCTGTGGGACCTATCAATGCCAAAAAAGGTGTAGCTGTTGCCAGTTCATTAAACCGGGCAAAACTATTAACATACCTGGACAGACACCGGTACAATCCAAACATTTTGTCAACTGTGAAACTCCCCACCTGATATATATACTTACATGTCCGTGTGGGAGTTTCTATATTGGAAAAACAAACAGGCCCCTGAAAAAGAGGATATACGAACACCAATACGATATCCGCACTGCCAACTTGAAGACTCCGATAGGACGGCATTTTGCCCGTCATCACAATAGTGAACCGAAAGGATTAACTGTTCAGGGCCTAGACCGGATCCACCCACATGCCAGAGGTGGTAATTTAGAGAGGATTACCCTCCAGAGGGAAACCCGTTGGATTAGCAAAATGAAAGCATATCTCCACCCAGGCATGAACTAAACAATTAGTTTTGCGCCCTTTCTAAGTTGAAAACTTTCGTTTTCATACTTCAATTATCGATTTCTGTGTATTTTAACCAATGATCTTTTCTTTTTTTTTTTTTTTCCTTAATAATACTGAGAATGTCAGGAGATGACTGGCAGGTAAATAATGTAATACTGATGACCCCCCGATAGTTATTCTAATATGGGGTGATAATCCACTCCCCCCATACTACAGTGACTAGACCCCACTCCAATTATTTTCTGACATCACTTTTTGATGGTGCACTTAAATCGAGCCACTAGATGGCGATATGTATGTGAATTTTCTTTGGATGAATACTTACATTCGTCTAATAGTAGTATGCAGAGGGCCGGATGTGGTCCCAGGGGCGCAGTCAGTGGGGTTACCCGTTACAGGGTGAAGGTTCCCTTTTAGGGTCCCCACTGCAGTGGAGGTTAGTTTCATCGGGGGGGGAGGGGATGCTTGGGGTGATGGAGGGGCGAACATGCTGCGACCTCCCACCCTCTGCTGCGTTGCCCGTCGGGGATTGTGGGCGGGGCGGGGCTGCGCTGCCTGAGACGATCGGCCGTCGGGCGGGCTCGGGCGTTGGCTAGCCTGCCCGGCTGTGTTGTTCCCCGACGTCGGGGACCGCGGGGATACGTGCTGCTGCTGCCCACCCACATCCCCAGCACCTTCGGATGTTGGGGGGCGGCGGTGGGATGTGACGCTCCTTGCTGGCGAAGCCCGCCCTCTCCACTTGTTCCCCCCCTCGTCCCCGCCTCCGTAAACACGCCCCTGGTAGCTGGGGAGTGCCACTCCCGGGCCGGGCGGTGACGTCATCGGGGTTTCCGGCTGCCCCGGAAGTGGCACGCTGACCCCAGCACGCAGCCGACGCAGGCTTGTACTTAAGCCCGCCGGCTGCGTTGTCACATCCGGGCTGCCCACGAGGGAGAGAGGTCCGGTGCTGTCACGGAGCACGGATCAGATACCTCCCTCTAGCTGCACTATTTGCCTCACGGGGAGGCTGTGTTGTTGCCCCCTCAGGCTTTACAGCGGGTATATCTCCACAAGTAAGTGTATATTTATAGTCTTATCTCCTTGTTGATTGAATGAATGAACCCTAGCCAATAGCGTCTTCAAATAATTTCTCAATATAGGCTGCTGAATAGGTGACTGTACATATGGCACTAGGATTGCCTTGGATGCCGCTGAGGACATGGGGATTATAAGTGGTCTCAGAGTCTAGCATTTTACTGCCAGTTGTCGTATTACCACAGGGACAAACAGGTACCCTTATATGATCATAGACATTTTTTTGGTCAATTGGACCATAATATGCAATATGAATTAATCTATAATGGCTGTATATATTTTCCTTTTTTCTTTTCTTCTCCCCTTTTTTTTCCCTTTTTTTTCCCTTTTTTTTTCCCTTTTTTTTGTTTTTTCTCCTCACTTTTGTCTCTTGTCTGTTTTCTGGCTGTTTTTTCTTTATAGAATAATGATGACTCCACAATGGCACCCAAGCTAAAGGTGCACAGTGTTGCATAGTGAATATTGAGGTGCAGAGGAAGCCCCGTTTATGGGCGAAACTAGTCCACCTCGTTTGTATTATCGTGGAACCTTGAATGATGTCTATATTGATCACACTGTGATTCACATTATGTAAATAGTATGTATATGTCTTAATAGGTTTTTGCATCGCTTGCGGTTCAATATTGATTATGTTTATTGCCTGTGAGGGCTGGATCATTCACGCTATAGTATGTTGTATGTAATATTTGCAATCATGGGCCTTTAAAACCCATGACAATGTTCTGACATAATTGTATATGTGGTAGCAGGGGTAGGTCTGTTTAGCCCCTTCTGTTACTTTTTACTCTCTATTTTAACAGCTGCTTATTTAGCAGAAATAAAGTCTTTTTTCATGTAACACCTTGAATGGCTGAATCAATTTGTACTAATGGCGTGGTCGCACATGGAGGTTACAGCTGTGTGGGTTTGACCTATACCCACTTTCTTTCTCTTTTCTGCATGTTGTATTATACCAAAGATGGAGGCGCCAAGTGAATTCACCAAAGAGTGTCGTGTATGGATGCAAGCAGCTATTACAGAAGTAAGTGCACCTTCCCCCACACATGCCCGCACTAATATGGCATACTCTACCCTAGGTCCAAGAATCCCCCTCGCTCCCCAGGTGCGTGCCCCCGGCCAGGTTCGCGCCGGCTACACGATTGTTATGTTTTATATTACAGCCCAAAAGAAGGAGCCAGCAAGCGGGTGATTTGCCACAACCCCTGACCAATTACCAGCATCCCCAGAACCCTGGGCTACATTGGTCGGCAGCCTTTAGAGATGGGGGCCTGCCGTTCAACCTCCAAACCCTGGACTTCAAGCCCAAATAGCTGGTACCTGGGCTGTTGATGCTGGGGAGGTGGGACCCATGCCATTTTTGTATTTCACTTTTTAAGGTTTTAAGCCCTTTTTTTTTAAAGTGCATGCCCTCCCCCTCTCCCTGCAAAGAGAGGGGACACCACATCTTTATTTTTTAACATTTTGATAAAGATGTTGAATATTCTATGAACTGCATGGAAGCAATCTATAGTTGTCCCATTGTCTCGGGCTACATGTTGCACTGCCCTAAACTTCAATCCAAAAAGACCCTGTAGTTCCTAAGTTATCTTTAAAAGTATTAGAGCATTGGAGATGCAGAGAAAAGATGAGGAGTAACAATGGGTGCGGCAACAGCCATGTGATGTGAGCACACTGTGATGAGTGTGAGAGGGGATTGGTTAGCATTTGAATAAAGCCTGCCATTTCTCACAGGTCCACTCTCATTATAACAATTGTGCACAATGGGGATTTTCAATCATCAGGGTGTTGTTCTTTTTCAGTGGATATTTCGATTTGGGTTCCCGCTTAATGAGACCCCCAGGGAATTCCAGTCTTCCTACCTTGAGTGTGATCCCTCCATGTATGTGTGGGCTCTCCTTCAATAGAAAGTTGAATTGAGGAGACAGTGATTTCTAGGGTTTTTGTTGCCCTGGGGCATCCAAAATCCAGTTGCCCCATAAAGTGAGAGAGCACCTTCGCTATATGGTTTTGGAATGCCTCTACAGTTAAAGAACCCTAGGAAGTTAAAATCAGGCACTCTGCCCATCATGATGTCTCCTACTGAAAGTGCTGTAGCAGGACCTGATCTTCTAAATAGTCGGTGTGGGGCCACATTGTCCTCACTGTTGAAGATACTGTGCAACAGCTTTCAGCTTGTCTCTGTATGTGATCTGCATCTATATTGCTATGTTAATGCAGATTACATTTATGACAGTAGATGACACTGTTACATATATCTATGTGTAGTCTTGTTGCTGTCTATGTTGTGTTTCCTGTACATTGAGTTGCTCTCTATGACTTATTTTTTCCACCATTATTTTATACACCATTTGAGGTGACTTTCTCTTACTGCACTGCACATAGTAATCTATCTGGATTTGACTCCACTGCACCCAGCAGTCACACTCTGCAAAACGTATGACATCTTCTGGGGGATTAACCCTTTAAATGCCAAGCACGTAGTTTCTACGTGGTTGCTTCTCCTACCGTTAAGTGCCAAGCACGTAGAAACTACGTGCCTGGCATTTCCCCCAAACAGTTAAAGAATAGAAAAAAAAAACCACTTACCTCCGGTATCCCCGTGAAGCTTGGGGTCCCCTCTTCCTGGGGGGGGGCATCCGATCGCCCCCCCGTCGTCCTCCGTCTTCAGGGGGGGGCCCGAAACCAGCCGCCCCCCCCCCCCCGTTTCCAGCGCTGACATCGGCGCTGTAAAAAAAAAAAAAAACAAACTGTCATTTACTCACCTCCGCGCCCGAGCCTTCTGTCCGGGTCTCCTCTTCACCAGGGGGGGGTCCGATCCCCCCCCTGGGCTGCGCAGTCTTCAGGTGAGGACCCTCTTCCGGGTCCTCACCTCTTGTAATGGCGGCGATGGCCGCCGCCGCTTAGCTCCGCCCATTGTGGGAGGAGCGGGATGACGTCATCCCGCCCCTCCTATACCCCCTCCGAGCTCCGGCATCTGTCAGTGAGATGATCGGCGCGGGACAGCGGCGAGGGACGTCGGATCGGAGGTGAGTACAGTGTAAAATAAGAAAAATAAAGATTTTTTTTCTCTGTGTCTGTGTGATTTTTTTACTATTAACCCCTTGTGAACTGGTAAGGGGTCCATGACCCCTATACCAGTTCACAAGGCTGGGGGGATGGGAAGCCACCTGCGCTAGCGGGTGGCTTGCCATTAACCCCTGGCACCCCCATTACCTGCCTCCCCAAAGGCCAGGGGGGGGCAGAAGAGCCCGGGCCCACATGGGCTATGTGGGCTCGTAGGCTGCAGGGTGGGGGGGCCACAAAAGCTGGCCCCCCCACTCTGTGCCTACAAGCCCCCATAGCTGGTCCCGGGCTGGTTACTTTGGGTAAGGGGGACCCCACGTCAATTTTTTTTTTGATTTTTAAGGGTTTTTAACCCTTAAAAATCAAAAAAAAAATGTGGTCTCCCTCCCCTGGGAGGGGGGACCCTATGTCATTTTTTTTCTCGATTTAACCCTTTGTAGTGTGGATGGTAGTTGTATTTTTTTTGTGAATGTTATAAAATACTTGTTTCAGTTAGGGGGGTCTCCTGGGCAGGAACAGGGGGCTACCGATAAATATGTGGTACCGTTCTAATCGGTAGAAATGGGGCTTTCACATGCAATATGATTTTCCTTAATAAAATACATTTTTTATTTAAAATAAAGGAGTCAATTTTTTTTTTAAATTTTGTATTTATTTATTTATTATTTTTACTTAATAATATTGTAAAAAAAAAATAAAAATTTACAAACAAGACATTTCATGTTAAAGCCTAAACTCTGCTGAAAAAAAATATATATATAATTTTCCTGAAAGTTCCAGCAAAAATGGTGCAAAACATGGCGCAAAACATGACGCAAAATGGGGAAAAATGGCCTGTCAACAGAGGGTGACAAAATCTCAAGTAGGCTGGCAATTAAAAGGGTTAATAGTACCTATGCATGTTGGGTATTGTTCTGTTCGGGGGACCTTGCGCTTTCAGACTTAGCTTGTTTTTTCTGGTTTGCATATTTATATTTTAGGAAAAGGTGTTTTTTATTCAGCTTTTTTATAAATTTTTTAGGGAAACCCTGCGCAAACAAAGAATTCTTTGAGGGATTACTTCCAGAAAGATGAGCCCACTACAACAAGCTGGGTACCCTTAGAAAGCTTAACGTGTGTACTTTCAGGGAATATATGGTTTATGGGGGATATTCCAAATGTCAAGGGTTGTTTTGGTTGAAAAATCGCAAGGTGCGCACTTTGTCTGCAGAGCTGAAATTTTCAAGTAAAATTACCGTTACGCACATGCTTTACTTTGGTGTGTTTGGCAACTCTTCCCTTGACAGTAGCTATGCATGTTGGGTGTTGTTCTGTTCGGGGGATGTTGCGTTTTCAGATTAAACTTGTTTTTTCTTGTTTGTATATAGTTTTTTTAGGAAAATGTGGCTTTGATTCTGCTTTTTTATCCTTTTTTTAGGGAAACTCTTTGCAACCAAAGAATCCATTGAGGGATTACTTCCAGAAAACTATGGCCACATCAACAAGCCTGGTACGCCTAGAAAGCTTGAGGTGTGTACTTCCAGAGAATATATAGTTTGTTGGGGGTATTTCAAATGTAAAGGGTTGTTTTTCTGGAAAAACTGCAAGGTGCGCATATTGCATAGCACAGTTGTATTTTATCTGAAAATCCCCTAAAGCGCTGTTTCAGTTTGGGGGAGTCTCCTGGGCAGGAAAAGGTGTCTACCTATACATATGTGGTACCGCTGTAACCGGGAGAAATTGGGATTTCACACGCAATAAGATTTCATTGACAAACTTACATTTTTTATTACAAAAAAAACTACAATATGTAAAATTTTTTTTTTTTTTTTTTTTGCACATATTTCACCCAAAAATATTGAGAATACACCTAAAAAATGACAAACAAGACATTTCATGTTAAAGCCCAGACTCTGCTGAAAAAAACAATATATCATTTTCCTGGGAAATCCCTGGAAATCCCTTCAAAAATCACATTTGAACATGGGGAGCGCAAAATAGTGCAAAATGGACTGGCAACAAAGGGTGACAAAAACGCCAGGTAGGCTGGCACTTAAAGGGTTAAAGTGGCCCCCTTAGTCATGTACTTACCCACGGGTACTGCTGTGTTATAAGGACACAAGTTACCGGGGGCGGGGAAAAGGTGTTGCTTGTGATGTCATGTCCCAGCAAGGTGGCTGAAGGGGAGGGGAATGTTAAAAACAGCCCTTAATTCTTGTGCTATACAGCCAGAGGCGGACTGGCCATAGGGCATACCAGGCAAATTCCCGGTAGGCTGGGACCTGTGAAGGCGCGGGAGGGTGGGTGGCGGCACATACAGGAGTTGGGCAGTGAATAGAAAAGTGGGTGGTGGCCTGTGAGCAGGCCCTCAAGCTCTGGATGCAGTTATAGTGGTGTCTCTCTCCCTCCGGGAGCTTAAGGTGGCCGGTGGGTGTGACCTGTGTTTATAAGCGGCATCCATTGTTTTCATTGGACGCCAACCACATGAGCCACACCCTCCGGTCACTCGGGAATACAGGAGTGGAAGATTGACAGCAGCCACCGGAAAGCTCCAATAAGCGTGTATGTGTGTGTGGCAGCAACTGCATGTTAGACTCTTACCTTGTCGCCGTTCCGGGTCCCGCGGCGCGCTGTTGGGTGGGCCCCAGCGGGCTTCTGCTCGGCGGTCCCCGGGTCTTCCGTCCCCTCGGCACCCCCGTGGGGTCCAGGGGCTGGCGGCACAGGACGCGGCTGATGGCCGCGTCGCAGCCCGCTCCGCGCGGCTGCGCCGGCCTGCTGGGCTTCCGGGTGGCGTGACGCTGCCTCCTCCAGGCGGGGGCGCGCCTGTCTCATATCGTGCTCGCGCGCGCGCGCGAGCACGTCTCTCTTATGCCTCCCGGCGGCACTTTCTCCAGCGCGCCCGCCGGGGGCGAGTTTAAAGTGACCTATCGGCGGCTGGATCCTGGGATCGGACCCAGGGACTGGTCGGCCTGTCTGACCTGGGCCGTCCAGCTCCTGGGACCGATCCCATTTAGTTTGTATGCACCAATCATTGTCCTTCCCTCCAATTGCCCCCTTCCCTATTGGCCAGCATTCCCTATAAGGTTTTCCTGCTCCATCATCCCAGTGCCCGTTATAGCCTCTGGGTTCTGGATGTGCGTTGCAGTGTCTTTTGTGATTATTTGGCTTTTGGACCTCGACTACCCTTGCTTGCTGCCTGCCCTGACCTTTCGCTTTGCCTGACCACGTTTTTGCCTGACCCCTCTGATACCTCGCACCGTGACCTCCTGGACTTGACCTCGGCTCGTTTTGACCACCCCTTCGTTACCTCCTTCGGATACCACGCCCCGTGACCTCCTGGTTTGACCTCGGCCTGTATTTTGGACTTCTGCCATCCGGCATCCTCATTCGGGATTCCCTGCCAAACATCTATCTGCACCTTAAGCCGGTATCCTTTGCGCCTTATAAGTCCTGGGGGCAACCGACTGGGAGAGGCATTACCCGCGTCTCCTACAAGCGGGGGCTTGTCTATAGGCAGAAGAGGCGGCGGAGATTGGGGGATACCAGCTCAAGACAGACGGGTGTTCGGTACAGTCCTGACATTATAACTGGCCCACAAGAATGGACCAAATCCTGGAACAGGTGCAAGCCTTAACAGCGGCGGTGGAGCACCTGGCTCATCGGGTTGCGGCCCAGGAGAACCGTCCTGCTCCTAACGTCCCCAGTCCTCAGGGGACTCCGGCCGCAATGTTTGTGGAACCTAAGATCCCACTTCCTGAAAAATTCCACGGCGACAGGGCAAAATTTGCCAACTTCCGGGACTCTTGTAAATTGTACTCTGTCCTGTCTCCTCAGGGTCACAAGAGCAGAGGGTCGGCTTGATTGTCTCCCTCCTTCAAGGAGATCCTCAATCCTGGGCCTTCAGCTTATCAGCTCAGGACCCAATCCGTCTCTCTGTGGATAGTTTTTTTTCTGCGATGGAGGTTCTTTATGATGATCCCGACAAAGGGGCCACAGCTGATGCCAAGTTACGTACTCTTCGCCAGGGACGCCGTCCAGCCGAAGATTATTGCTCAGAATTCCGTCGCTGGGCGGTAGATTCTCGCTGGAACAATCCTGCCCTCTGCGGCCAATTCCGGCTAGGATTGGCTGATACCATCAAGGACACCTTGGTGAATTACCCGGAACCTCAGACCCTAGACGAGTTAATGCACCTTGCCATCCGCATTGATCGTCGGCTTCGGGAAAGACGCCAAGAAAAAGGGTCGCATGCTGAGACAGCTTCAAGGTCTGAGGTCCCAATTGTACAACCTTCGGAAGAGCCCATGCAACTGGGTGCCACAAGGCTCACTGAAGGCGAGAGACGACGACGCCTATCCGAGGGGCTTTGTCTGTACTGTGGTGGAACCGGCCATATGGTCAGACTATGCCCAAAGAAGCCGTCGGGAAACTCCAGAGCCTAGGGGGTTTCGAGGGGGCCCTCCTAGGCTGTAAGGTATCACCTCAAGTATCGTCTCCAGTTCTTATTCCAGTTCAGATTAAGATTAATTTTAAGTTTTTGAATCTAAAGACTCTCCTAGATTCAGGAGCAGCTGGGAACTTTCTAGACTCTGAGCTAGCGCAGAGTTTAGGAATTATGATCCAGCCCTTGCCGACTCCCATCCGGGTTTCAGCCATTGATGGCACTCCAGTGGCCGGGGGTTTAGTTCGGTCCCGAACCCCTCCTATACAGTTCAAAGTGGGAGCCAATCATTCTGAAGTTATCAGTTTTTTGGTATTGAGTATGCCTAGTACCCCTTTAATCCTGGTATTGCCATGGCTGCAGGAGCACAATCCCCAAATTGACTGGGTCTCAGGGCAAATCACTAAGTGGGGACGCCAATGTTTTCAGAGCTGTTTAGAATTTCCACTCAGGGTTGCGCATCTAGCCCCGGTTGGAGTCCCCACTCCGTACTTAGAGTTTGCTGACGTCTTTTCTGAAAGGGCGGCAGACAAACTTCCTCCCCATAGACCATGGGATTGCCCTATTGAACTTCTCCCCGGCACCATGCCTCCCAGAGGGAGAATATTTAATTTGACCCGAACTGAAACCCTCGCCATGCGGGAATATATTGCCGAGAACTTAGAGAAAGGATTTATCCGGCCATCATCTTCCCCGGCAGGGGCAGGGTTTTTTTTTCGTGGAAAAGAAAGATGGGGGACTCCGCCGCTGTATTGATTATCGGGGTTTAAATAACATCACTGTAAAGAATAAGTACCCCCTACCACTTATTGAGGGACTATTTACACAGGTGGTTGGGGCGCAGGTCTTTTCTAAACTCGATCTCCGGGGGGCCTATAACCTCATTAGGATTAGGCAGGGGGACGAGTGGAAGACGGCCTTCAATACCCTTGAAGGGCATTATGAGTATTTAGTAATGCCTTTCGGCCTGTGCAATGCCCCCGCGGTCTTTCAAAGTTTCGTTAACGAAATTTTTAGGGACTATCTTGGCCGTTTTGTGGTCGTTTATTTAGACGACATTTTGATTTTTTCTTCATCCCTTGATGAACATCGCAAACATGTGTGTTTGGTCTTGCAAAAACTTAGAGAAAACTGTTTATATGCTAAGTTAAAGAAATGTCAATTTGAAGTGTCAGAGGTTCCGTTTCTCGGTTACATTATCTCTAAATCTGGTCTATCCATGGATCAGTCTAAGGTGAAGGCAGTCTTAGAATGGGAGCAGCCCAGGGATCTGAAGGGCCTGCAAAGGTTTTTGGGCTTTGCTAATTTCTATAGGAGGTTCATTAAAAATTTTTCTGCCCTGGTTACACCATTAACCAATCTTACCAAAAAAAGCGGGTACCCCTCAGTTTGGCCTGTTCAAGCGGTCCAGGCCTTCGAGAATCTTAAAAGGGTGTTTAGTGCCGCTCCGGTCCTAGTCCATCCTGACGAGCAACTACCCTTCTTTGTGGAGGTAGATGCTTCTGAAATCGCAGTAGGGGCGGTTTTGTCACAGTATCGCGGGTCACCTGAACGCCTCCATCCATGTGCCTTCTTTTCCAAGAAATTCTCAGGGGCCGAAAGAAATTACGATATCGGCAACAGAGAATTATTGGCCATCAAGTTAGCCTTCCAGGAATGGAGACACTGGCTGGAGGGGGCTCAGTATCCAGTCACGGTCTTTACGGATCATAAAAATCTAGAATACATTCAATCTGCAAAGAGACTAACTCCTAGACAGGCCCGCTGGTCCTTGTTCTTCTCTCTATTTAACTTTTCTATAACCTATAAGCCCGGATCCAAAAACGTTAAAGCAGATGCCCTGTCTCTGAGTTTTTCCTTTCCCGACTTACCTGAAAGGTTGGATTCTCCCATTTTACCCCACTCCCTAGTGGTAGCCGCTATCCAACCCCAACTTCCTGATCTTGCTCAGTTCCAGGCCCCAGCTCCTCCTGGAAAACCTGACTCAACCCAGTTTGTGCCTTCTACTTACCGTACTGTCTTTTTGTCCCATTTTCATGATACCAAAACAGCGGGTCATCCGGGGGTCAAGAAAACCATTGCTTTATTAACGCGCCAAGTTTGGTGGCCCTCTATTAGGAGGGACGTTCAAAAATTTGTCTCCACCTGTAAAGTCTGTGCTCGAAGTAAATCTTTAAGACATTCTCCTGAAGGCCCACTCCTACCATTACCCATTCCCGCCTCTCCGTGGACCCATCTGGCCATGGACTTTGTTACTGATCTTCCCCCTTCCCAGGGATATACTGTTATTTGGGTAGTTGTGGACCGCTTTAGCAAGATGGCTCATTTCATTCCTTTAACCCTTTAAACGCCAGCCACGTAAAATTTACGTGGCTGCCTCTCCTGCAGTTAACTGCCAGCCACGTAAATTTTACGTGCCTGACTTTCCCCACTAATAGTAAAAAAAGTTTTGAAAAAAGGCACTTACCTGACCCCTCGTTTGATTCAGCCGGGTCTCCTCTTCAAAATGGTGGTCTCCGATTGTTCACCGGACCTCCTCTGGCTGCAGGGGAGGGCCCGGAATAGGGTGCCCCCCCCCCCCATTTCAGCTGCCTCCGGCTTTTCCTGTAAAATAAAAAATAAAAAAATGACATTTACTTACCTCTGTGTGCGCTGGCTCCCGCCGACCCTCCTCTTCACCTGGGGGGCCTCCGATCCCCCCCCAGGTCATTCCGATCTTCAGGAGAGAGCCTGGAAGGCTCTCTCCCCTCTCCTGTTCCGATGGCGGCCGCCATCTTGACGCTAAGCCCCGCCCCTTTTGGGGGCGGGGCTAATGACGTCAGTCCATGTCGTCCCCGCTAAGCCCCGCCCCTTTGGGGGCGGGGCTATGGCGTCACTTCCAGTCCCGATCACCGGCTACAGCTCTGTTAGCTGTCAGATGCCGGTGATCGGTGCCCTGGAAGGAGGTGACAGGAGATCCTCTGATCTCCTGTCTCCTCCTTCTCTGGATGCCGATCACCGGCATCTGACAGCAGATCAGCGAGGGACACAGGAGCTGACGATCGAAGGTGAGTAAAGAGTAAATTTTTTTTTTTTAATAAATAAAAATTTTGTGTCCGTGTTTTTTTTTTTTCTGTTAACCCTTTGTGAACTGGTAAGGGGTCCATGAGACCCCTGTACCAGTTCACAAGGCTGGGGTCTGGCAAGTCACCTGCCCTAGCGGGTGACTTGCCATTAACCCCTGCACCCCCAATTACCTGCCTCCCAGGCAGAAGAGCCCGGGCCCACATAGACTATGTGGGCTCGTAGGCTGCAGGGTGGGGGGGCCACAAAAGCTGGCCCCCCCACTCTGTGCCTACAAGCCCCCATAGCTGGTCCCGGGCTGGTTATGACGGGTAGGGGGGACCCTACGTCATTTTTTTTTTTAATTTTAAGGGTTAGGGTTAGCCTAACCCTAACCCTTAAAATTAAAAAAAAAAATGAGGTCCCCCACCCTGTGAGGGGGGACCCTATGTCATTTTTTTTTTAATTTTAAGGGTTAGGGTTAGGGTTAGGCTAACCCTAACCCTTAAAATTCCCCAAAAAAATGAGGGTCCCTACGTGATTTTTAAAAAAATGTTTAACGGTTAGGGTTAGCCTAACCCTAACCCTTAAAATTCCCCCCAAAAATGGGGTCCCCCCCCTACTTTTTTTTTTTTTTTTTTTTAAGTGGACCAACACCCAGGCTGATCGGCCCGGATCAGATCCCTCCCTGCGGGGCATCCGAAATCGGGATGCCCCACTGTGTGAAACCCCCAGGACGCCCCAATCGCCTTACCTTATCCCTGTTCCAACGGTGCATGCGCGGGCCGCATCTCGCGCTTCTCTCTATCAGGGCGCGCACACGTTCCGGTCGTTTGTGAATCGCCGATGCGGGCACGCTCCCTGTTAGAGGGAAGCGCGAGATGCGGCTGCCAGCGCGCTCAGAGCCGCTGTGGTTGTCCGTCCCTTGTCCTTGCATACCACAGCGGCTCTGAGCGCTCTGATTGGACGAGCGCTCGCGCATGCGCCGTAGGAGCGGGCTGAGGTGAGTTTTTTTATACCTTTCTCGGGGGTTTTACGCAGCGGGGCACCCCCGCGGAAGTGGATCAAAACCCAGGATAGTGAAAATCCTGGGTGTTGGTCCACTTTACGGGTTAGGGTTAGGCTAACCCTAACCCTTAGAATTCCCCCCACCCCCTGGGATTAAAAAGAAAAAATTAAAAAAAATTAAAAAAAATTAAAATTTTAAAGAATTAAAATTAAAAAGAAAATGACATAGGGACCCCCTCCCAGGGGGGCCCACTATTTTTTTAATTTTTGGGGTTAGGCTTAGCCAAAAATTCTCAAAAAAAATTGGGGTCCCCCCCCGGGAGGGGGTCCCTATGTAATTTTAAATTAACCCCTTATGTTTATAGTGTGGATAGTAGTATTTTATTTGTAAATGTTATAAAATGCTCTTTTCAGTTTGGGGGGTCTCCTGGGCAAGAATGAGGGGCTATTGATACATATGTGGTACCGTTGTAATCGGGAGAAATGGGGCTATCACATGCAATATGGTTTTTATTACTAAAAAATGTTTTATTTAAAATAAAGGAGACAATTATATATATATATATATATATATATATATATATTATTTTATTTATTTTTTTGTTTTTTTTTACGCAAAAATATTTAAAAAACAGTAGAAAAATTACAAACAAGACATTTAATGTTAAAGCCTAAATTCTGCTGCAAAAAAATATATATATATTTTCCAAGAAATTCCAACAAAAATCACGGTTAAACATGCCGCAAAATGGGGAAAAATGACCAACTGAGGGCGACAAAAGTTCATGTAGGCTGGCAATTAAAAGGGTTAATAGTACCTATGCATGTTGGGTATTGTTCTGCTCGGGGGACCTTGCGCTTTCAGATTTAGCTTGTTTTTTCTTATTTGCATATTGATATTTTAGGAAAAGGTGTTTTTTATTCTGCTTTTTTATAATTTTTTTTGTGAAACCCTGTGCAACCTAAGAATTCTTCAAGGGATTACTTCCAGAAAGATGAGCCCACGACAACAAGCTGGGTACGCTTAGAAAGCTTAAAATGTGTACTTTCAGGGAATATATGGTTTATTGGGGATATTCTAAATGTAAAGTGTTGTTTTGGTAGAAAAAGCACAAGGTGCGCACTTTGTATGCAGAGCTGAAATTTTGAAGTAAAATTACCGTTAAGCACATGCTTTACTTTGGTGTGTTTGGCAACTCTTCCCTTGACAGTAGCTATGCATGCTGGGTATTGTTCTGTTCGGGGCATGTTGCTTTTTCAGATTTTCAGTTTTTTTCTTGTTTGCATATAGGTTTTTTTAGGAAAATGTGGTTTTGATTCTGCTTTTTTATTCATTTTTAGGGAAACCCTGTGCAACCAAAGAATACATTGAGGGATTACTTCCAGAAAACTGCACCCATGTCAACAAGCCTGGTACGCCTAGAAAGCTTGAGGTGTATACTTTTAGGGAATATTTCGTTTGTTGGGGGTATTTCAAATGTAAAGGGTTGTTTTTCTTGAAAAACTGCAAGGTGCGCATATTGCATAGCATAGTTGTATTTTATCTGAAAATCTCCTAAAGCGTTGTTTCAGTTTGGGGGAGTCTCCTGGGCAGGAAAGGGTGTCTACCTATACATATGTGGTATCACTGTAACCGGGAGAAATTGGGGTTTCACATGCAATAAGATTTTATTGACAAACTTACATTTTTTATTACAAAAAACACTACAAATTGTAAAAAATTGTTTTTTGGGTTTTTTTTTGCACATATTTCATCCAAAAATATTGAGAATACACCTAAAAAATGACAAACAAGACATTTCATGTTAAAGCTTAGACTCTGCTGAAAAAAACAATATATCACTTTTCTGGGAAATCCCTGGAAATCCCTTCAAAAATCACAGTTGAACAAGGGGAGCGCAAAATAGTGCAAAATGGTCTGGCAACAAAGGGTGACAAAATCTCAAGGTAGGCTGGCGGTTAAAGGGTTAAAGAAACTCCCCTCAGCCCAAACATTAGCTCAACTCTTCATCACTCACATTTTTAGTACTCACATAGACATTGTTTCGGATAGGGGGGTCCAATTTGTCTCCCGGTTTTGGAGGGCTTTCTGTACTAAGCTGGGTTTCACTGTCTCCCTTTCCTCGGCTTTCCATCCTCAGTCGAATGGACAAACCGAGAGAACAAATCAGTCCTTAGAACAGTATTTGCGTTGTTTTACGGCTGATACCCAAACTGACTGGGCCTTCTTCTTACCATTTGCGGAGTTTGCATTTAACAACGCTGCACATTCTTCCACGGGGGTTTCTCCCTTCCATTGTGTTTATGGCAAAGACCAGAAGTTTTCTGCCCTTCCGGACCAACCCTCTAGAGTTCCCTCCGTGGATGAATGGGTTTCCAAATGGCCAGAGGAATGGGATAAGATCCAACAACATCTAACTAAGGCCGCTCTTCAACAGAAAAAATTTTCAGATCGCAAACGTTCCTCTAACCCTGGTTATAAGGTGGGAGACTGGGTTTGGCTTTCAACTAAGAACTTGGCATTACGCCAGCCCTCCGCTAAGTTAGGGCCTAAATTTATTGGTCCCTTCCCCATAGTACGGAAAATCAATCAGGTCACGTTTCAGTTAGCCCTCCCTTCGTCCATGAAGATTTGTAGATCTTTTCATGTTTCTCTTCTTAAATCTGCTAGAAACCATGAACCCAATAGTTCCCCCAGTCCTGTGTTAGTCGATGGTCATCAGGAATTTGAAGTCGCCCGAATTCTTGACTCCCGCCTTTTTAGGAACTCTCTTCAGTATTTAATTGACTGGAAGGGGTACGGCCCGGAAGAAAGATCTTGGGTTCCGGCCAGAGAGGTTCATGCGCAGAATCTGGTGAAGAGATTTCATAAGGAGAATCCATTGAAACCCAGCTTGGAGGGTCCAGTGGCCCCTCCTCAGGGGGGGGGTAATGTTAGACTCTTACCTTGTCGCCGTTCCGGGTCCCGCGGCGCGCTGTTGGGTGGGCCCCAGCGGGCTTCTGCTCGGCGGTCCCCGGGTCTTCTGTCCCCTCGGCACCCCCGTGGGGTCCAGGGGCTGGCGGCACAGGACGCGGCTGATGGCCGCGTCGCAGCCCGCTCCGCGCGGCTGCGCCGGCCTGCTGGGCTTCCGGGTGGCGTGACGCTGCCTCCTCCAGGCGGGGGCGCGCCTGTCTCATATCGTGCTCGCGCGCGCGCGTGCTTGCTTGCTGCCTGCCCTGACCTTTCGCTTTGCCTGACCACGTTTTTGCCTGACCCCTCTGATACCTCGCACCGTGACCTCCTGGACTTGACCTCGGCTCGTTTTGACCACCCCTTCGTTACCTCCTTCGGATACCACGCCCCGTGACCTCCTGGTTTGACCTCGGCCTGTATTTTGGACTTCTGCCATCCGGCATCCTCATTCGGGATTCCCTGCCAAACATCTATCTGCACCTTAAGCCGGTATCCTTTGCGCCTTATAAGTCCTGGGGGCAACCGACTGGGAGAGGCATTAACCGCATCTCCTACAAGCGGGGGCTTGTCTATAGGCAGAAGAGGCGGCGGAGATTGGGGGATACCAGCTCAAGACAGACGGGTGTTCGGTACAGTCCTGACACTGCAGCAGCAGCGTGCAGAGGCTTTATTATTGTCCAGCTTTCTGGCAGGGGAGGGGGTGCCACTTCCTATATGCTGGGGCAAACTAAGCACACGGTTTGCTGCCAGGAGCCGTGCTGCTGCAACCCACATATACAGCCTCAAAATTGAGCCTGAATCACTTTCCAGACTGATAGGTTTTTCTCATGCATGTTCAGCTGCTGGTGCCATGTGGGAGATCTTCTGTTGCTGCTGCCTAACTTCTTCAATACCTCCTGCCTGTTAACCTGCCGTATGTGATGGAGAATCTACTACTGCTGCTGCATATCTCTTCATCGTCTTCTGCGGGTCAAGAGTGAATCATCTCCCCGACTTTCTCCTGGAGGTATTTAGCTTTAGACTATATATAATTAAAGAAACAACAAAGGTGGACTGCCAGAGAAGATCCACCCAAACCACCCCTATAATGTCAGGCCGCACAACTCAAGTCAATAAAAAATAGAACATTCAGTCACACTCAGTGGCACATATAGACAAAAAATTGCTTATAACACAGACATTGAAATCCAATTAAAAATAGATAATTTACTGCAATGGCGGCTAAAGAAGTGACTATTCAATGATTTGAATACATAATTGTTTTTTTTTAAACTCTTTATTTAAAGGTTTTTGCATATGAACATACACAGGAAAAATACAGAAAACCATACCGTACAATACACAATAGGGTAGTGGGGCAAGGGTAAAAATGGGCAAGGGTTTTGGTGTGGGGGAAGGTGTGGTAGCAGCTGGGTGACCTATGTAGCACGCAGGTCTACAGACAAATAACTCAACAGCACGCGGAGGCTGCCGGGTGGGGCCGCCCACAATGGACACGAGAAGCTCCCACCCGGACCCAAAATGCCGATGTCTCTTTCCACAGGGCGCCCCCAGGGTCAATTGGAGTTAAAGTAAAAAAAAAAAATAAGCCCACCGCAAAGGGGGCCAAAAGGGGGGGGGGCGCGGGTGAGCCCCTACCGCAGCTCGTCAGCGCAGCAGTAGAGGTCCTAGTCATCTCCACTCTGGCTCTTTGAATAACTGCTTGAACTCTTCAGATTCCTGATAGGTTAGCCAGGGCATCCACGTTCGCCTATATTGCTCATCTCTATCGTGTATAGCAAGTGTGAGATCCTCCATCTCCGAGATGCTTAACACCTCCGTATGACCGTGATGTGGGCTTCTAATTCCCTGCTTGAGAAAGCTCCCGGGTTCTCCTCGTCTAATATTGTGTTCCAGGCCCTCACCAGTCGCGGGCCCAGCAGGGCCTCAAAGGTTTTATAGTACCTAGATGTAAAGCCGTCCGGTCCCGGCGCCTTGCCTGCGGGTGTAAGTTTAATGGCCTCGGCCAGCTCCCCCATGCTAATCGGAGCTTCAATTAGGGCTGCGGCCTCCTCCGAGATCTTCGGCATATTAGAGCCCGCCAGGTATTGCTTGATTCTCTCTAACTGCCTCAATCCCGATGTGTCCCTACATATCCCATAGAGACCTGAGTAATAGTTCCTAAATGTGCCCGCTATAGACTCTGAAGTGTGCTGTTTCTGTTGGGATTCGTCCATAATTTCAGATATGAAGTTTTGGGCCTACTGTTGCTTGAGGGCTCTTGCAAGGAGAGCGCTGCTTTTGTTGCCAAACTCATAATACCGCCTTTTACATTTCCTAATCACATGCTTGGCTTTTTGCCTTAGTAGGGCGTTGAGGGCCACTCTAGCTTGCGTAAGCTCACGGAGTACACTCGCTGCCTCTGACTGTTTATGGGAGAGTTCCAGGGCATTGACCCTCTCTGTCAGTCTCGCCAGCAAAGCTGCGTTCTTCCACTTTAATCGCGAGGCGTGGCTAATCAGGATGCCCCGAATAACACTTTTGTGGGCCTCCCAAAGTGTCAGGGGCGAGACCTCCCCATTATGGTTCTCACTGAAGTACGAGGTGATACCATCCCTGACAGCCTGCAGCACCACCGAGTTCCGCAGCAGGGATTCATTCAGTCTCCACGTAAAGGGGGGGAGGGGCCTATTCACCAGATCCAGATCCAGGTAGACCGGGGCATGATCCGAGAATGAGGTGGGGTAAATGCGGTAACCTGAAACTAGTTCCAGAAAGCTATGCGAGACTCAAAGATAATCAATTCGGGAATAAGTCCCGTGCGCCTTCGAATAAAATGAGTAGTCCCTAGCCATGTGGTTTCTAATTTGCCACACGTCCACCAGCTGCAGACTATGCAGTCTCTTCTTTAGGGATCTCAAGGCTGGTTGGGTAATTGTCGATTTGCCCGCTGAGGTGTCGATGAGAGGGTCAATTGGTAGGTTAAAATCACCACCAAGAATCAGCTCCCCCTCTGCAAATTCAACTTTGTCTAATGTCTGCTTGAGGAACTGAACCTGACCCTGGTTGGGAGCGTATATCGAGATCAGGGTATATCGCTTCTGATTAATTGTACCTTTAACCATGACCACTCTCCCCGAGTCATCAGCCTAGGAATCCAACAATGAAAAAGAGGTGTCTCTTGCTATTAAGATAGCCGCCCCCTTCTTCTTGCCCTCCGAGGTGCTGCTGGTAAAGACGTGTGGGAAAAATCTACTATTCAGCTTGGGGGAGGCTCCCTTTTTGAAGTGTGTCTCCTGGATAAAGATTATTTTCGCCTTGTATCTCCTTAACTCTTGCCACAGTATTGTCCTTTTTTCTGGCGTGTTAAGTCCTTTCACATTTAAGGATACCACCTTCAGCGTGCCCATGTTATGTGAATGCCTGTAGGCGCCACCTAAGTAGACTGTGTAAAATGAGGCACCTGCCAGAGCCTCTGGGGTTGTGGGGAATCGGGAAGGGGGTTGGGGGTTAGGGTAGCGATAAAGACCATGGGGAACACAGGGACGGGGGAGCAAACGAATATGTAACAAAGAACTAGACTAAGTGGTAGTCAACCGGTAAATCAGGATACACGTGATCCAAAGATGGTGCTTTTTAGCATGAGATGGTGGAATTCCACACTATCTTCCCCGATACTGGGGTGGATAGCGGTCCGCTTCTATCTTCCTCTCCACGAGGGCCGAAGTCGTCGCTGGAGGGGTGCACCTGTTATATAGGGGGATTGGAGGACTAGGGCCGCTATCCTCTGGGGATGAACCTCACCACACTGTAAACTTTCATTCTGTTGCACTCTTAGGGTCTTGGTTTTGTAGAGGGGGACACGGGTGATACGATGGCTGGAGCCCGTAAGATGGCGCACCGGGGCCGGCAGGGCACGCCCGCACATACCGCAGCACCACCCTCCCAGAAGGCCGACAGACACCTACGTCAGTGGCCAATGCCCACGAGACGGACGCGTCCATCACGCGGCCAGTCGGCAGGCCCTGTACAACCGCGACCGGTCAGCACCCATACATATACACACCTATATATATGTGATCAAACAGGAATAGATACAAACAAACTCAGCTTAACTACATACTGTTATTCGAATAAAAGGGCCGGGGGGCGCGTGCCTCGCCAGACACGAAGGGGCTTATTTTAGCCCAATCGCGTGGGGCGGGATATAGACATATATCTTAACGTTTAGCTCAACAATTCGACTCTGGGCATCCGGCGGGCGACCCGCAGGACGCGAGTCCCCAGTCGGGGCCCGAGCCAACAGAAACCATTTCAAACCAGTCCTAAAGAATCAAGAACCTCCACCGCGCCACTTTCCTCACCCGCCTCGGCCACCCACCCCCAAGCTTTAAATCACAGGGTGGTGGGACTAACCGGGACAGGGAGAATCCAAGTATCTGCGCAGCAGGATCAGCGACCCCGTCTGTTTCTTCTGCCACCTCCACGTATGGGACCATCCACTCCTCGCGGCGGCTGACCACCAAAGACCGGCAACTCCGGGGCAGTCCAATCGGGCACGTCCATCGGTGCCGTCTCCAGGAAATGGAACAAGTCCCGAAGCTGGCCTGGGGATTTCAACACGAAGAGGTCACCATTTTTCCGGACTCTTAGTTGAAAGGGGTGACCCCAACGATAGGTAGCGCCTCTACTCTGAACGGCTTCCAGCAGGGGTTTTAGAAGCCTCCTCATCTGCAAAGTCCTACGGGACAGATCCTGCAGGACAATCACCTGGGCACCCCGGAACACAATGGGCCCCTTCTCCCAAGCTCGGCGGGTGATCTCTTCTTTGATTTTGAAGAAGTGGACCCTGCATATAACGTCTCTGGGTCTATTTCTCTCCGTCGGGCGAGGGCCCAGGAAATGGAACAAGTCCCGAAGCTGGCCTGGGGATTTCAACACGAAGAGGTCACCATTTTTCCGGACTCTTAGTTGAAAGGGGTGACCCCAACGATAGGTAGCGCCTCTACTCTGAACGGCTTCCAGCAGGGGTTTTAGAAGCCTCCTCATCTGCAAAGTCCTACGGGACAGATCCTGCAGGACAATCACCTGGGCACCCCGGAACGCAATGGGCCCCTTCTCCCAAGCTCGGCGGGTGATCTCTTCTTTGATTTTGAAGAAGTGGACCCTGCATATAACGTCTCTGGGTCTATCTCTCTCCATCGGGCGAGGGCCCAGCGCGCAGTGAACCCAGTCAAGTTCAATGTGGTTGGTGCTGGGAAGCTCCAGACGCTTATTGAAGATAGATGTAATCGTAGCCACAAGGTCGCGGGGCTCCACAGACTCGGGTACTCCCCGCAATCGAAGGTTGTTCCGTCGGTTGCGGTTCTCAGCGTTGTCGTGTGTAAGGAGCAGGTCAGACACATGTCGCTTGTTCTCTGCTAGCTGTTGTTCCAGAGTTGCCACGCGCGCCTCCAGTGCCCCGTGCGAGTTCTCTACGCCGTCCACTCTAAGCGCAACATCATTCACAGCTTCCTAAAGGGTCGCCAGCTCTTTCTTAAAAGCCCCCTCCATCCTGGAAATCCACCAAAGTCACCTTTGGTAGGGAGACCACCTAGGGCCTCTTTGATGTTGACTTTAACCACTTCTGCAACTACGTGCAACAGAAGATCGAGTGGAATGGACGGGCAGGAGCCATGGCTATATGCAGGGAGCGTGGGGCTGTGCAGGATCGCTTTCCGATGTATGGGTCGGACTCAGAGTCGTGGGCGTCTTGCTCAGCTTGACGGGCTGTAGGGTGAGAAGGGTGGGTCAAACCCCCTACGGCTGAGGGGACACGCCCGTGCCCACCTCGCTGCGAAAGCTCAAGTGCTTCCCAAGGGGAATGGCCACATATCCCATTATTTGGGACCGTCCCATGGTGGGGCCTCCAGGACGGGTCAGGACTCCCGGGGGGCGTCGGTGCACCCGGTGTGCTTCTTGGTTCGGGGGAGAAGACGATGGACCCCGATGAGAGCTTCATCATACCCCCACTAGCCGGGGACATGTGTACCAATCCCATGCTCTGAGGCGGCGAATCTGGGGCGCTGCTGGCTGTCTCCGGGGACCCGGCTCTGTCTGAGTGCATATGTAACTGCATTTGTGGGGGGAGGCTGCCATTACACCTCTGTTGCTGATCCCTCCCTTTTGCAAGAGGGGCCCCATGTAGCTGTGTCTCATCATGTTGCATTCCTAGGCTGTGAGCACCAGATATGTGACCCGGGAGGTGTTGGTCTCAGAGCCGCCTGGTGTTCCGCCAGTGGCTCCCGGGTAGCTGTCCGACCCACAGTGAACCTGCACCTCCACCAGCCGGCAGCATCTCCCCGCCTCAGCAGGTGCGCATCCACCCTCTCCCTTCGTCAGTGGTATAGGGGCATCTCCCCCGGCAGCAGCCGGAGCGTATCTGCCTCCGCCGTCCCCCGTCGGCGGTGGCAGGGGGGCTGCCCCCCCCCCCCCCGCCGACTCGCACACACCGCTCCCATCCGCTATCGCCTGAGTTTGTATATTCACACAGTTAGTGCGGAGCTCCCCTCACGTGTGTCTCTACGGCACCATGTCAAGCCACGCCCCCCCCCCCCCCCGGCGGTGATCTTTTGCCGTCCAAATTTTAAAAATGTTAAGTGCCAATTCTCAAAAAAGTATTTGAAACAAACACATTTGGAATGTATTGTGTTGATTGACCTTTGATTGTCCTATCAATCTTCTCCCTGAAACTATGCCCCCTAGGGGAAAGATCTATAACCTCACGTGGGCTAATGAAAAGGCCATGAGAGAGAGTACATTTCTGAAAACCTTCAGAAGGGCTTTATATGACCATTCACTCCACCAGCAGGGACGGATTCTTGGTAGAAAAAAAATAGCATGTTGTGCGCCTGTATAGATTACAGAGGATTTAACAAGATCACGGTTAAATATGTCTCCTCTTCCGATCAAAGAACTGTTTAATCAAGTAATTGGCGCCCAAGTCTTAATTAAGCTAGACTTAAGGGGGCCTATAACTTGGTTAGGATTAGACAGGGGGATGAATGGAAGATTGCTTGTGATGCCATTTGGCTTCTGTAATGCTCCAGCAGTCTTTTGTGAAGTCTTCAGAGAATTTTTGGGTCGCTTTGTTGTCATTTATTCTTATTGTCATCTATTCTGATTTTTTCTCCTAATCTTGTCAAGCATAGGAACCACATCCGGTAGATGTAGAATTGTCTTTTTTCTAAACTTAAGAAGTGTGTCTTGAGGTATCCTGTGTTCCCTTTCTTGGTTATATCATCGGTAATACTGGGTTGACCATGGATCAGTCAAATTCCTCTCTCTAGAGGAGTGGCTATCCCAATGGCCAGACCTATGTTCAAGGGTTCAACAGAATTTGGTTCATGCGTCCAACCGGCAAAAACTACTCTGCAGATCGTCATCATTCCAACAATCCAGATAATGAGGTTGGGGATCTTGTTTGGCTCTCTGCCAGAAAAAAAAAAGAAACCTTTGGCCAAATTGGGGCCATAACACATTGGTTTCTTTCCCATTTTGCAGAAAATTAACCACAGACTTAAACTCCTGCAGTCTCTGAGGCTTTGTAATTCTTTTCATGTTTTTTTTCCTGAAACTGGCATCTGGAGTGGAACCTGATTCTTCTCCTCCTGCTGTTCTGGTTGATGGGCAGCCTGAGTTTGAGATCAGTCAAATCTTAGACTCCTGCTTTCGCCAGAATTCTCTCCAATACTTAGTGGATTGGAAGGAATATGGTCCTGAAGAAAGGAGTTTCCTGCTTATGACGTTCATGCCAAAAGTTTAGTTAAGAAATGTAATAGGGAAAATCCCCTTAAACCCAGAGTGGAGGGTCCAGTGGCCCATCTTCTCCCAAGCTCCAGGAGGAGGGTAATGTAAGAATCTTACCCAGGATGTTCCTCTTAGGGTCCGTCCGGGCTACAGGCCTCTTCCTCGCTGCAGGGCTTGAGAAGGCTGTCCTCCTAGTGCTACTCCTACTGGAGGCCTGAGTGAGTGGTGAGTGGGCCGTGGGGGCAACAGTGTCCGGTGAGGCATATCCAGTGTCCCGGTGAATGGGCGTTTGTCTATACAGGTGTGAGCTGGGTGAGCTTGGCTGGAGGATGCAAAGACTGATTTTGTGTAACATGGCTCACTGGGGCCTAGGTCCACAGGGTTAAATCCAAAAAAACAATAATGAGAAACCGAGAGAACAAGAACCTGCATGTGCACGGCCACCTTAGAAGAAACATTTTCAACATCTGTGCACTTACAGACTGGGTCTGGTTGGCTGCAGGAAGAGCTGGCTGCTGAAGTGGATCATGGCTGAATTTGGCCACGGGGCTTAGCAGGTAGTTTGCTGAGTCCCTCCTCCTGCAGCAACTACAGTGGCACCTTCTAGATTAGGCTCCTGCTCATCAAGTGTGGGGGGCTGGCTTTGACTGCCCACCTCACTAGTTTGCACAATAGTGGGTGCAGGTAAGGCAACCTCAGCAGCAGCAAACAACCCTGGTGGCCCCAGCCTCACAACACACCACAAGCCCAATTGGTGCTGCTTGCATGGCCAGGAGGCGAACCTCTGGGGCTGCAGCCCACAGGGGTACATCCCAGTGCATGCCTGGCTTGCCTACCATGTGGTATTCCTCCTCAACAACACCAACCAGATGATACCTCCCAGTGTGAAAAGGCAGCAATCTTGTTCTGACGTGGCTCAAAAATTATGGATTTATGGGGGGCACAACAAATCAGGCCCAGGGCAGTGACGCAAATGCTACCATTAGAAATGTTGGTGGGTTTATCGTTGGGTTTATCGTTGGGTTTATCGTTGATGTGGCCGCAGAAGACATACACTAGCATGCAACAGCATGATCTAATGGCTTTGCAAAAGTTAGTTAGCGTTTCTCATTTGTGCAGGACAGGGAGGAGAAATATATGTCTAACAAGCTGTAAACGCCCACTAGCACGGAGCAGCATGTAAGGCTTTTCAAAAATTAATAAGCATTTATGATTGGTGCTGAGCATGGAGGAAGGAGCTGGCAGAGAAACTTGGAATGCCTAATAATGTGTAGCACCATGTAATGACGCCTTTAACCCAGAAAATTAGCATTTTTCTTTTGCGGCAAGCAGGGAGGAGGAAGATGGCAAGCCCTGGTGCGCTCAATTCCTTGCTGAAGCTAAGCGTTAAAGGACGCTATTTAACGCAGAGAAATGGAATTTTGCCCTATTGCGTTTGCATAGCCATTGTGTGTGTCTGTGTGGGCAACGCTAAGCTAATTGTTTTGTGTGCACCAGCCAAAACAAGTCTGTCTGTTGGGTGCACTGCTAGCAGGTCTGTGCTTTGTGACATCAAATGCATTTCCTCTGCTGTTGTAAGCAGAGATTGAGAAGCACACAGCAAGCCAGAATTGTATTTGAGACCTTGGCAATAATAATCAGTAATAGTGTGTGCGAGTTCTGTTTTTGGTTTGCTGAACTTGGAGTGTGTGTGTGTGTGTTTGGTATTGAGGTTGTGTTTGTTGGTTTGTAAAGTGGCAATGCAGTGCTGCTCTGACCGATATTGTGCAAAGATGTTTGGGGTGTGGTTGAGTTGTGTGGCTGCCACAGTGGAGAAAGAGGAGGCTGATGAAGACACAGTGGTGCGACTCAGGGCTGACCGAGTGTTCACGACCAGTCTGTCTGTGGCAGATTTAAGTGATGAACAAATACGCAGCCAATTCCAGCTCAATCGAGTCACACTTCTGTCACTGCGCCATCAAATCCGCCACAGTAAGGCCATACCAGGCATTGAACATACTGGTGAGGGGCACATTTAAGACCACCGTAGCTCTGTTAAGTGGCCTCAGCCAGCCCACCATGCCCACCATCTTTCATGAGGTCATCCTGGCCATATGTGACCTCAAAACCACCTACATCAAATTTCCGGCAGAAGAGGTGCAACGCATCAAACTTGCCTTTTACCCTATGGCAGGGATCCCCAATGTGCTCGGGTGCATTGATGAGACTCATATCCCATTCGGTCCCCCTCGAGCAAGAGAACTGCACTTTTGCAGCTGTAAGAGCTTCCATCCTCTGAATGTGATGGTTGTGTGTGATCATGAGATGTGGCTGTGTGCAGTGAGGTCGGGGTTCCGTATGCCAACAATCGTCCATGGCCAGGAAATTTGAGAATCAAGAAATGCCAACAGTTTGGCTACTAGGTAAGTAAGGTTGCAAAATGAAAGAAAAAACACAGAGCAAAAGGCAATAAAAACAGGAGTGGAGCTGCATTTAGCGTGTAACCAACATTAACACGTGTGTTCAAATAAGGCATATAGCAAAGACCTGACTGATGACCCCAATGCACAACCCTCAGAGTACAGCAGATGCACGCTACAACACAGCTCACCGAAAGACCAGATGCATTGTGGAAAGAATCATCGGCCTGCTGAAAGCACACTTTTAATGTTTTGTGTCCCGGAAGTGGAAATGCTATACAGCCCAGAGAAGGTGTCTCTGCATACTACATCAAATGGAAACACAATTGGAAACACAATTGGAAACACAATTGGTGCCCGAAGTTTTAGACATGCTCGAAGACACACAGACTGTCTTTGCCTGGTGAGCACAAATGATTACTTTTTTGGGGTAAGTGGCATGAACTGTGATTTGATTTATGCCCTAGGATTAGCAGGGAGATATTGGGACTCAATTAGAGCCTAGCTATCTGCACAGCTCAGTAGCAGTGAAAATGTCACTGAGTGGAACTAGTAATAAGTTAGGCTCTCGTCACAAAGGTCAGGCAATGGAAAACAAATAAACCAAATAGTATAAAACAAAAAAACAAATTTTTAAAAAAAGCTGCAACCCAGAAGAGGTGTGTGGCTCTCACGTAGAAGCCACAATAGAAAACAATAAGTAATACCCAATGAGGGTCATGCTAGTTATTTGGGAAAGCAAGTTTAAATGTGGTTGTGGGGGAGAACTGACTCTTACATATGAGTAAGACTTTTTTTAAAACACAAAAAGTTTTTTCACATTTGTTCCAAAGAATCAGATATTCCTGTGATGAGGCATTTTTACAGGAGAGGTACATATTATTTTCTGTGAGGAAATGTTGTATGCTTAAGAATTCGCCAAATGTTCCTGCATAGCCCACAGGGTGTTGATGTTTCCAATCTTTCAAAAAGTTATCCTGTAAAAATGGCACATTACATTTACAGGCCATTTAAAAAAAAACGTATTTAGAAGTAAACTTTAGTTCACAGCCAAATATATATATGCTTCACCAAACAATTAAACCGGACCAACAGCTATAATTTGAAGGGAAAAAAAATACATTAAACACATTAAAAATAAGCGTAGCTTGGGCCCCTCTTAAAGTTAGGCTAAGTGTACATATTTTTTAATAGTTCCTGTCCTCTGTTCAACAGCTGCTGGCCAAATACTGTGTGCCGCCATTACTGAACACCCGGATGGTGCTTGATAAAAAAAAATCCCACGTCTGTGCTCTGCATGCTGAGAGCGGGAGCTCACAGCTCAACTGTTTCCTCAGCCTGCTCTGAGCAGGAGAGCTGACAGGCGATGCGGGGACCAGCTATGGCCAGAGATCAGCTGTTACTGCCACTCGCGCTGTAATAGAAGAGCCGATGCTTCTTAAAGCAACTAATGTGAAGCAGCGGCTCTTTAGATACAGCACGAGTGACTTTGACAAAAGGCATTCCAATAAAAGCCCACACACATACCTTTCTTTGTGTTAACCTGGACCGACTGGTAATGGCAATTAGAGATGAGTGAATTTTTTAAAAATTCGATTTGGTCGATTCACAGAATTTTCAGAAAAAAATTGTTTCGGTCTGAATTTATTAGTGGTGAATCGCTATTAAGAACGGCTATTTATGGCTACAGAGAGCCTCTATGGGGTTGGAAAACATTTTGCCTTGCTGTAACATGCACAAAATGCATGCTGGGTTAGTTAAATAATACTTTAAAGAAGTATGATATGCAGATCAGAGGCATCACTATTAAAATCGCTGTTCACAGCTCAACTGTTTCCTCAGCCTGCTCTGAGCAGGAGAGCTGACAGGCGATGCGGGGACCAGCTATGGGCAGAGATCAGCTGTTACTGCCACTCGCGCTGTAATAGAAGAGCCGATGCTTCTCAAAGCAACTAATGTGAAGCAGCGGCTCTTTAGTTACAGCACAAGTGACTTTGACAAAAGGCATTCCAATAGTTAAACTTGTAAAGGGGGGGAGCTGCCATCAAAGCTGCCGAGGAAGTGGCATCGGCTATCAGCGTTGGGGGGGGGGGGGGGCTGATGTGCTGAGCTGAAGGTAAAGCAAACTCCCTCCCCCAGACATCCTTTAGTGGTTTCAGACTTACAGCCCTGCTCTCATGGTGAATAGAGACATGCCGCTTGTTTGTCTCTCATTAAGCTTCAATGCACTTCAGTTCTGCCGGCCACCGGCAGCCATTACTGTTGAAAAATGCAGTTTATTTTGGAAACAGCAAAGGTATTTTATTTATTTTCTTACCATTATGTACACATCAATCCAATGCAGATAATATCACATAACTACACACTTTGTGGGAAGGATTTCTATGTTTGGTTCTAAGGGTGGTTCCACCACCGTTGGGATCACAATAATAAATCATTTGTGCAGACAATTCAGTACAAATAAATGCAAACAAAACACAATTTGCAAAAATTGGTGACCAGCTCACCCCAGCACCCTGAACAACCACCAATCCACCTATTCATAACAAGCTAGATCTCTCCCTCATTGACCCACTTTATACAAAAGTGAACTGTACAATAAAGCACTAAAGCCGGGGGTTTTTACTGATTCTGCAGAAAATTTCAAATGGTTTTAAGCAGATATAAGATATAGGTCTATAACCTACATAATATTTAGCATTTGGCATTTTTGATTTTAACTAGCTTTCATAATACCTTAACCCAAAGTAGACATCCCATCCCATACCTTTCTTTGTGTTAACCTGGACCAGCTGGTAATGGCAATGATGTTGTTTCATAAGGATCAGCAAAATATAAAGCAACCTGTGGTAGGTGGAGTATGTAACTTCCCTTTTGTGTGAAATAAAACCAAACCACCATATTGCAGCATATTTGGTACTACTTTCTTAAATGTTATAATGCGTTTAATTTCTTGTATTTTTTCAAACACATATAAACAAAGTCAGATGTTTATCAGCCACAGGTAAAGACAAAGTTCCAAAGAAAACCATATTGACAAGAAATGTAGAGTTTAGTTAATATCAAATTGTCTACTTTGCTTTAAAAAAAAAAAGTAAACCCCCTGAAACAAATATACATCCGTTGAAATAAGTTATGAACATGTCAGCAATTTTCTAAGAATTTCTAGAGGTGCCATTAATAGAGATGAGCGAGTAGTGAAATATTCGAAATTTCGAATTTCGTTTCGAATAGACCGCGTTACTCGACTACTCGACCGAATATCGAATCCCATTATAGTCTATGGGAAAAAAATGCTCGACACTTGGAAATCTCAATTCGACCACTTGGAGGTCACCAAGTCCACCCTGAAACATCAGAAAATGATGCCAACACTGCTGGAATGCAACTGGGACAGCAGGGGAAGCATGTCTGGGTGCATATAACGCGCCCAAGTCGCACTATTACGCCACTATCACAGCCTCTCAACAATACACTCCAAACACAATATAACTTCTACATAAAGTGAGACAAGACAAGGAAACCTTCTTTACTCTACATTGCCATGGACCCCAAGCCAAACTGTACAAAAAGAAGAACAAAATTCTGCACCCCTTAAATTCACGTTGCCTATGACAACCACAGATGGCATAGGCAAGGGGGAAAACAAATAGACCCCACCCCTAACTAAGTGTGTATATAGCTAGAATAAGCTACATGTATATACCGTTCAGCATACCGTGTTTCCCCGAAAATAAGACAGTGTCTTATATTAATTTTTGCTCCCAAAGATGCGCTAGGTCTTATTTTCAGGGGATGTCTTACATTTTTCCATGAAGAAGAATTCACATGCATTCACAAAAAAAGGAAATTTATTAACTGTTAAACATTAGTAGTTGCCATCACAAACCATCATAACCAGACAAAATGTGACTCCTGTCAAAATTTCATGTTACCTCCCCCCCCGATCCTCCTGTCCCAATTTACCCCCCTTCTCCTGTACTACCGGTAGTGGCATATGTGGGGAATCCAAAACATACAACCCCCCCCTCCTCATCATCAGTGGGTGAAGGTGGGGGAGGTGGGGGTAGAGTCTAGAGAATCCAGGGAATTCTCTAGTTTCCATCCCCCCCTCCCCTCACTTCACCTGGCATTTCCCCCATAGAAATTCTTTTTTTTTTTCTTCTTCACAGTCTGCTGCCACTACTCACTAACTTACTGTCAGAGAGCGAGCAGCAGACAGCAGCTTTCACTTTGGTGGCGGCCGCTTTGATGACGAGTGACGTCCCCCAGTGACGTCCCCCTATGTGCAACGTCAGGAACGTCACTCATCATCAGAGAGAGACGGCCGCAGCTGACTGAGGACTCTTGCTGCGGGGGGAGGTCTTATTTTCGGGGGAGGTCTTATTTTCGGGGGGAGGTCTTATTTTCGGGGGAGGTCTTATATTTAGCCTTCATGCTAAAATCACAGTAGGTCTTATTTTCGGAGTAGGTCTTATTTTCGGGGAAACAGGGTAGTAGCCCTAATAAGGGCTCTCAATGACTCTCTTGTCTTCTGGTAGCTGGTATATATGGTTGTAAATGCGATATTCTGAGCTTCTGGGGCCCTGCCTGCCTACATATGAGCTATATACTGTTCAGCATAGTAGCACTAATAAGGGATTAAGGACTCTCTTGTCTTCTGGTAGCTGGTATATATGGTGGTAAATGCGATATTCTGAGCATCTGGGGCCCTGCCTGCCTACATATGAGCTATATACCGTTCAGCATAGTAGCACTAATAAGGGATTAAGGACTCTCTTGTCTTCTGGTAGCTGGTATATATGGTGGTAAATGCGATATTCTGAGCATCTGGGGCCCTGCCTGCCTACATATGAGCTATATACTGTTCAGCATAGTAGCACTAATAAGGGCTCTTAATGACTCTCTTGTCTTCTGGTAGCTGGTATAGATGGTGGTAAATGCGAGATTCCGAGCTTCTGGGGCCCTGCCAGCGACAGCCTGTCTTTCCCTGCTGTGAGCGTCTGTCCCTCACTAAGTTCAAGCTGCTAATGCTGACGAAGAGGAAGTGCTGAGTTTTGTAGATTCGAGGTCACATGGTTTTTCCAGCCAATGCGTGTAGACGCCGTTCTCGCGATGCCAGCGTCCTCCCAGGACCTGTCCCACCCCCCCTGCATGGTGATTGGTGTAAAAAACGCGCCAGGGAAGGTGGGAGGGGAAACGAATTGTGAGTGCGCCATCGCCGCTGTACTCGATCGAAATCGAGTATGACGAATAGCGTAGTATTCGATCGAATACCGGCTCGGTCGAGTACTACTCGCTCATCTCTAGCCATTAACATTAAATTTTTACTAGTGATGAGCTAAACCCTATTCTATTCAACCTGATCATCCTGGCTTGCGGCGTGCTAAACATTCTCTGCATACTACATCAAATGGATAAGCTAGAGGTAATGCAACTGATGCCCGAAGTTCCAGACATGCCCGCAGACAATGCCGAAGACACACACACTGGCTTTGCCCGGTGAGCACAAATGATTACATCTTTTTGGGGGGTAAGTGGCATGAACTGTGATTGGAATTATGCCCTAGGAACAGCAGGGAGATATTGGGACCCAGTTAAAGCCTAGCTGTCTGCATTTTTTTGGCAGCGGCGAAAAAGGTGCTGAGTGGAACTATTGATAAGTTGACTCCCCGACACAAAGGTCAGGCAATGGAAGACAAATAAACCAAATAGTATAAAACAAAAAGAACTAATATTTATAAAAGCTAGTACCCAGAATAGGTGTGTGCCTTCTCTCATGTAGAAGCCGCAATAGAAAACAATAAGTTATACCCAATGAGGGTCATGCTAATTATTTGGGAAAGCAAGTTTAAATGTGGTTGTGCTTTTGGGTGAGAACTGAAGCTTACATATGAGTAAGGCTTTTTTAAAAACACAAAAAGTGTTTTCACATTTGTTCCAAAGAATCAGATGTTCCTGTGATGAGGCATTTTTACAGGAGAGGTACATATTATTTTCTGTGAGGAAATGTTGTATGCTTAAGAATTCGCCAAATGTTCCTGCATAGCCCGCAGGGTGTTGATGTTTCCAATCTTTCAAAAAGTTATCCTGTAAAAATGCCACATTACATTTACAGGCCATTTAAAAAAAAAAAAACTATTTAGAAGTAAACTTTAGTTCACAGCCAAATATATATATGCTTCACCAAACAATTAAACCGGACCAACAGCTATAATTTGAAGGGAAAAAAAATACATTAAACACATTAAAAATAAGCGTAGCTTGGGCCCCTCTTAAAGTTAGGCTAAGCATACATTTTTTTTATAGTTCCTGTCCTCTGTTCAACAGCTGCTGGGCAAATACTGTGTGCCGCCATTACTGAACACCCGGATGGTGCTTGATAAAAAAAATCCCAAGTCTGTGCTCTGCATGCTGAGAGCGGGAGCTCACAGCTCAACTGTTTGCCTGCTCTGAGCAGGAGAGCTGACAGGCGATGCGGGGACCAGCTATGGCCAGAGATCAGCTGTTACTGCCACTCGCACTGTAATAGAAGAGCCGATGCTTCTCAAAGCAACGAATGTGAAGCAGCGGCTCTTTAGTTACAGCACGAGTGACTTTGAGGCATTCCAATAAATTAAATAATAATAAAAATAATTGTGTTAACCTGAACCGGCTGGTAATGGAAATTAGAAATGAGCAAATTTTAAATTTATTAGTGGTGAATCGCTATTAAGAACGGCTATTTATGGCCTACAGAGAGCCTCTATAGGGTTGTAGAACATTTTGCCTTGCTGTAACATGCATAAAATGCATGCTGGGTTAGTTAAATAATACTTTAAAGAAG
The DNA here is from genome assembly GCA_027917425.1 of Gastrophryne carolinensis. Lineage (NCBI taxonomy): Eukaryota > Metazoa > Chordata > Amphibia > Anura > Microhylidae > Gastrophryne > Gastrophryne carolinensis. The sequence goes on along the minus strand of CM051234.1, from coordinate 18,074,486 downwards.
TATTATATGCAGATCAGAGGCATCACTATTAAAATCGCTGTTGCAGAGTGGCACAATGACAGAGCCTTGAGGTGGCATCAGCATGAGGAGCCCATATATTTCCTGAAACACACACCCTGGAGTTGGCAGCAGCATGAAGAGCCCACATATTGCCTGAAAGACACACTTGGATTTGGCAGCAGCATAAGGAACCCATATATTGCCTGAAAGACACACTGGAGTTGGCAGCAGCATGAGGAGCCCATATATTGCCTGAAACACATATGCTGGAGTTGGCAGCAGCATAAGGAGACCATATATTGTCTGAAAGACACCCTGGAGTTGGTAGCAGCATAAGTAGCCCATATATTGCCTGAAAGACACACTGGAGTTGGCAGCAACATGAGGAGCCCATATATTGCCTGAAAGACACCCTTGATTTGGTAGAAGCATGGGGAGCCTATATATTGCCTAAAACACACACCTTGGATTTGGCAGTAGCATGAGGAGACCACATATTGCCTAAAAGACACACCCTGGAGTTGGCAGCAGCATGAGGAGTACATATGTTGACTAAAAGACACACTGGAGTTTGCAGTGGCATGCAGAGCCCATATATTGCCTGAAACACACATGCTGGCATTGACAGCAGCATAAAGAGGCCATATATTGCCTGAAAGACACCCTGGAGTTGGCAGCAGCATGAAGAGACCATATATTGCCTGAAATACAAACCCTGGAGTTGGCAGCAGCATGAGGAGCCCATATATTGCCTGAAACACACACCCTGGAGTTGGCAGCAGCATGAGGACCGCATATATTGCCTGAAAGACACACTGGAGTTGGCAGCAGCATGAGGAGACCACATATTGCCTGAAAGGTACACCCTGGAGTTGGCAGCAGCATGAGGAGACCATATATTGACTGAAAGACACACTGGAGTTGGCAGCCACATGAGGAGCCCCTATATTGCCTGAAACACACACCCTGGAGTTGGAAGCAGCATAAGGAGACCATATATTGTCTTAAAGACACACTGGAGTTGGTAGCAGCATGATGAGCCTATATATTGCCTGAAACACACACCCTGAAATTGGCAGCAGCATGAGGAGCCCATATATTGCCCGAAAGACACACCCTGGAGTTGGCAGCAGCATAAGGAGACCATATATTGCCTGAAAGACACCCTGGAGTTGGTAGCAGCATGAGGAGCCCATATATTGCCTGAAACACACACCCTGGGGTTGGAAGCAGCATGAGGAGCCCATATATTGCCTGAAAGACACTCTGACATTGAAAGCAGCACGAGGAGCCCATATATTGACTGAAAGACACCTTGGAGTAGGTAGCAGCATGCGGAGACCATATATTGCCTGAAACACACACCCTGTAGTTGGCAGCAGCATGAGGAGGCCATATATTGACTGAAAGACACTCTGGGGTTGGTAGCAGAATGAGGAGACCATATATTGCTTGAAAGACACCCTGGATTTGGCAGCAGCACGAGGGGCCCATATTTGACCTATAAGACACACTGGAGTTGGCAATAGCATGAGGAGCCCATATATTGCCTGAAAGACACACCCTGGAGTTGGCAGCAGCACAAGGAGCCCATATTTCACCTGAAAGACACCCTGGAGTTGGCAGCAGCATGAGGAGAACATATCCAAATTTGGGGGACATATATGTTATCCTAAGAATATTATTAAAAGTTACATTTTAGGTAATGCATTACCTCAATACTTACTTGAGGTGTGATGCGGAGGAATGTCTGTAACTGTGGAACGGCGCTGTAAATCTGTTTTGTACTATCCATATTTGTGAAGTGTTAGTGTTGTACCATGATCAATCTACTCTGATGTATCAGGCATTGGTGAGTGCAAATCCTGGCTGATGCATGCCTGATTTATCTTCACAAAGGTCAGTCTCTCCACATTTTTCACTAAACACCCTCTCTGATGGCACACTACTGGCCGGGCAGGACAGTTTTCCCAGGGCAAACTCTGCTAGTTGCGGCCACAAATCAAGTTTGGCTGCCAAGAATTCCAGCGGATCCTCAAGGTGTGTTAGCATAAGCATGTCAAGGTATGCCAAAACCTGCTGGTTCAGGTCCTGCTCCAGGTCTACCTGCTGCTCATGAGTTGCCTCACTATGCGGATGAAAAAAGCTACTTATCAGCGACTGTAGACTCAGGCTGCTGCTAATGGAGCTGGTACTGCTCCTTCTACCCCTCCCCAGCAGCCATGGCAGTGGAAGGTAAGCGCAGAGGGACCTCCTGAGTCAGACCTGCGAGAGGATGGACGATGATGCAAATAGACATCGGCCAACTGACTACGTAGGATGTCTCTGTAGTAGGTCAGTTTGTCCTCCCTCTCAATGGGTGTAAAAAATGCCTCCATTTTGTGCCAGTAGCGAGGGTTCAATATGGTGGAAAGCCAGAAGTCATCCCGCTGCCGAATGATGACAATTCGGTGGTCACTATGCAAACACGTGAACATGCATCATGCCATTTGTGCAAGTGACTGGGAGGTAGTACCTGCCTCCATCTCCACTGCATACTGCCAGTGGAGGGTGTGTCTGGGACCTCTATCTCGCTTTCCTCATAACCCTCTAGCTCCTCTGGCTGCTCCTCCTCTCCTGTCAGATGACTAGAAAAAGCCCCCACAGGGCTCATGTGGTCGTGAGATGTAGGCGTCACGACTCCAGTGCCTGACCAGCCATGGTTTCCAACACATGTTGTAGTACATGAAGCAGTGGAATTACGTCATTCATCCTGTAATCCTGGTGACTGACTACTAAATGGCTTCCCCAAAGAGCCTGAGCAAATGGCAGGTATCACGTATGAGTTGCCACTGGTTTACAATGAAGTTACACAGGGAAGTCCCCCTATCCTCTTGGATCATCAAGAAATCGGTTATGTCTTTTCTCTGTTTGTATAGTCAGTCCAACATATGGAGGGTGGAATTCCAACAGGTGGAAACATCGCAAATCAGACTGTGTTGGGGGATATTATTCTGTCGCTGCAGCTCAAGGAGGGTGAGCTTTGTGGTGTAGGAGTGGCTGAAGTGCATGCAAAGTTTAGTTCCCATTGTTAGGATGTCTTGCAGATGGGGTGAAGACTTCAGGAAACGCTTGACAACTAGATTAAACACGTGTGCCATACAGACCACATGGCTCAGGCTTCCTTGTTGCAGTGCAGACAAGATGCTCTTCCCATTGTCGGTCACCATGGTTCCTCTTTGCAGTTTTCATGGAGTAAGCCATGATTTGATTTCTTGATTAATTAATTTTAGCAGTTCCTCCCCTGTGTGACTCTATTCTCGAAGGCAAGCCATGTGAAGAACAGCGTGATACCACCGTGCCCTGCACACATGGTTTGCTGGAGGGGCACTGAGACTTGTCCGTGCAGTGGAGGCTGAGGAGACGGCAGGGGATGAGGAGGCGGAGTTGCACACTGTCACAGGCACAAGGGCCTGGGAGCGTGAAGCGGCGCAACCTGTCCAAGTTGATGTTGTGGCTGTGCAGGATCCACATTCATCACGTGGGCCGCAAAGGACATGTTTTGTCCCCAACCGTAGTTACAGCTCCAGACATTGGCACAGCTGTGCACTTTGGTGCACACCGACAAGCTCAAGGACTGGCCCACCTTCTGTTCAACAAAATTGAGCAGGGCTGCTACTTCCTTCTTCGCAAAGAAATGACGGCTTGGGACTCTCCACCTCGGCTCATCATGAGCCATCAGGTTTTAACCCTTAAAATTCCCCCCAAAAATGCCCCCCCATGCCATTTTTTTTTTAAATTAACCCCTTATGTTCTGTCACCCAGCAGCTATAAAAGGCTTCCAGAAGGTGAGCAGAAGCCAGTGATTGTCAAGGGACACAGTGCTCCAGGATGGATGGGAGGTAAGTATTAAAAAAAAAACTAATAAAATATTTTTTTCTCCGTGTATGTGTGTGTGTGTTTTTTTAACATTTAACTCATTGTGAACTGGTAAGGGGTCCATGAGACCCCTATACCAGTTCACAAGGCTCGGGGCTGGCAAGTCACCTGCGGCTAGCGGGTGACTTGCCATTAACCCCCCGGCACCCCCAATTACCTGCCTCCCCAAAGCTTGGAGGGGGGCAGAAGAGCCCGTGGCCATAGGTTATGCCGGCTTGTAGCCTGCAAGGCCAGGGGCCCCTGCTCCCTGTTCCTACAAGCCTTGCATAGCTGGTCCCGGGCTGGTTACTTTGGGTACTGGGGACCCCATGTCATTTTTGGGGGATTTTTAAACCCTTAAAAATCCCCCAAAAAATGACCCCCCCCCCCCTTCCCGGGAGGGGGGACTCTGTCATTTTTTTCTTTTTAAATATGTGGTACCGTTCTAATCGGTAGAAATTGGGCTTTCGCATGCAATATGGTTTTCCTTAATAAAATACATTTTTTATTTAAAATAAAGGAGACAATTTTCTAAAAAATGTTTTATTTATTTTTATTTACTTAATAATATTGTAAAAAAACAGAATAAAATTTACAAACAAGACATTTCATGTTAAAGCCTAAACCCTGCTGCAAAAAATATATATATAATTTTTCTGAAAATTCCAGCAAAAATGGCGCAAAACATGGCGCAAAATGGGGACAAAATGTCAACAGAGGTGACAAAATCTCAAGTAGGCTGGCAATTAAAAGGGTTAAAAGTAGCTATGCATGTTGGGTATTGCTCTGTTCGGGGGACCTTGCGCTTTCAGACTTAGCTTGTTTTTTCTTGTTTGCATATTTATATTTTAGGAAAAGGTGTTTTTTTTCTGCTTTTTTGTAATATCTTTTTTAGGGAAACCCTGCGCAACCAAAGAATTCTTTGAGGGATTACTTTCAAAAAGATGAGCCCACTACAACAAGCTGGGTACGCTTAGAAAGCTTAACGTGTGTACTTTCAGATAATATATGGTTTGCAGGGGGTATTCCAAATGTAAAGGGTTGTTTTGGTTGAAAAATCGCAAGGTGCGCACTTTGTCTGCAGAGCTGAAATTTTCAAGTAAAATTACCGTTACGCACATGCTTTACTTTGGGGTGTTTGGCAACCCTTCCCTTGACAGTGACTATGCATGTTGGATATTGTTCTGTTCGGGGGTTAAACTTGTTTTTTCTTGTTTGTATATAGTTATTTTTAGGAAAATGTGGCTTTGATTCTGCTTTTTTAGCCTTTTTTTAGGGAAACTCTTTGCAACCAAAGAATACATTGAGGGATTACTTCCAGAAAACTGTGGCCACATCAACAAGCCTAGAAAGCTTGAGGTGTGTACTCCCAGAGAATATATAGTTTGTTGGGGGTATTTTAAATGTAAAGGGTTGTTTTTATTGAAAAACCGCAAGGTGCGCATAGCATAGCATAGCACAGCCCTAAAGCGCTGTTTCAGTTTGGGGGAGTCTCCTGGGCAGGAAAGGGTGTCTACCTATACATATGTGGTATCGCTGTTATTGAGAGAAATTGGAATTTCACACGCAATAAGATTTTATTGACAAACTTACATTTTTTATTACAAAAAAACACTACAAATAGTAAAAAATAGATTTTTTCTATTTTTTGCACATATTTCATCCGAAGATATATAGAGAATACACCTAAAAAATGACAAACAAGACATTTCATGTTAAAGCGCAGACTATGCTGAGAAAAACAATATATCATTTTCCTGGGAAATCCCTTCAAAAATCACATTTCAACATTTCAACATGCAAAATAGTAATAAATGGCCTGGCAACAAAGGGTGACAAAAACTCCAGGTAGGCTGGCACTTAAAGGGTTAAAACAAGGTCTTTGTACAAAAGTAAGAGGTGGATATTTTTGGCTAGGTGTGTGGCCTTGAACACTAACTTGGTTTTCAAGACCTGGGCATAAACCAAATGCAAAAACTCTCAGATGCCCTTAAATGGGATGCCCCCAGAGGCCAAGTGGTGGACGGTGCCGCCTACCTGTCTACTAATCAACCCATCAATTGACCTATGTATCCACATACATCCATCTGCCTACTCACCTACCTGCCTGCTCACCCGCCTACCTGACTACCCCCACCTACCTACCCAACTTTCTGCCTGTCTACTCATTCACTTACCGACCCACTCACCTTTATGCCTGCTTGCCCACCCACCTACTTTCCTAACATAACCTACCTATCTAGAAGATACATGTATTTTATTGGTGGCTGGGGTGCACACACATACCCCACACATCACAGATGTACAGCATTAGGTAGAGTGGTTTTAAACAGGTGTAAAAAACAAAAATGATAAAATCTGCACTATTCTTAAAAAATCTAGCATGCGGTGCGATCATTGGAACAAGGAGCAATGACTGGTTTTGGTACTATCTCTGCTGCTATCTTCACCTCTAGAAAAGGCCCCCATTTGGCGGGACGTAAGCAGGCCTCCCCAGACGTGGTTGCCCCCAGGTCTTACAATGCGCGGACAATAACATATGAGGGCTGGACCTTCAGGTGAGTGAGCGTAACTAGGTTCTGAGGTCAGACAAAGCAAGGGTCATACACAGGAGGGAAGTCCAACAGGCAACAATGCAGCGGGATATCCGAAGTCAGGGTCAAAGGACAGGGCATAAACATTGCGTGTACATACACACGCGTGTACATGCTGTCCAAGCCGGGGATGTGGATAGAGGTGGCAGAGCATGGCGCCGTCCGAGGACATTGTTTGAATGAGGGCAAGGTGAGTGGGACAGCGTGACACTACGCATGCACTGCATGCACATCTCTGGTTGCTACCAAACATTTCTCCAGGACCAAAACCCATCCAATCAATTAAATACTGTAAAGAATTATCCACCAAGGTTCATTCTCCACTAATTTGGGTGACAGAGAAAACACCTGAAAATTGCCAGCAGGATGTATTAACGACAAATGAAAGGCGATAGGGACCCTAATAGACGAGGGAGGATCAATTTTTAAGGAAATGTTGCTCAGTTTCTCAACGATTGGAAAACGACCAATGTACTTGGGTTCTAGACGAGGGTTGACGCAGGCTGGAGAACCAGACCAAACTGCTTACTTGAAATGGTGGTTCAATTGATTTGTGACGATCAGCAAAGAGCTTCTCATAAATTTTCCTGGAACTTGGCCCAGAGATTGGCTTGTTCAAATAGCCATTCCTCCAAGAATGGTAGACTGGAGGAAGGGCCAGAAAGAGAAGAAGGAAAATTACAAAAGAACTGCAACAATTTAGTTGATTCACTAGGTCAAGTGTTAACTGCATATTTGGCCAAATCAGTACATACTCTGACCACTTTTCTTGGCAGTCCAAGTACAGTACTACTCTAACTACTGATTCATTCTTTCAGTCCATTGGTGATAGGCTAAAGACAACAAGATTTCCAAATGAACACAGAACTCCCTATAAAACTGAGAAATTATTTGGACCCCTCGATCAGACACAATATTTTAGGGTATACATGAATGCAAAAAAATCTGCTTGATAAACAAGTTCAGGAGCAGACAGGAGCTTAGGTAAGGGGACAAAATGCGCCATTTTACTAAAACGGTCAACTATGACCCACATGACCGTGTTACCTTGTGACCTGGGTAAATCAACAATGAAATTCTTGGAAATATGGGTCTATGGCTCACTGGGGGCCTCCAAAGGAGCAAGTAACCCAGGAGGGGGCTTATGGGTTCCCTTATTCCGAGCACACACTGGACATGCTTTGACAAAGGCAGTGGCATAGTGTCTGAGGGCAGGCCACCAGACATGACTTTTAACAAGCCCTAAGGTTTTTCGGCTACCCAAATGACCAGATATTTTGGCATTATGAAACTCCTGAAACACAGGTAAGCGCATATGGATTGGAATATATCGGCGATGAGGAGGTTTGCTGGATGCGAATCCACCTGAAATGGGTCCAACGAGTTAGACAGATCTGGCAAAAATACACCGACCCTACAACCCAGGGGCAAAATGGGTTCCTTCTCCTTACACCCCAAAGTCAAAGACAATGCATCTACCTTGGTGTTCCTAGCCCCTAGCTTAAAGGCAATGACAAAATTGAATCAGGAGAAAAAGAGAGCCCGACCAGAGATTATATACCCCAGGAAGGGGACTTTGGTGACTTTGAGAACACACTTGGACAATTGGGCGTAGGGACTATTCTCTCTCAGTTTTTGCAACATCACTTTTACATGTGCCTTGCCGGGGCAGTGTGGCTTCCACATGTATCTGCAGATATGTGCAACCAAATCTCTGTCTTTCCACATAGCTAGACATGTTTGGTGCTTAATACTTGGATGATGAGAGGGTTAAACTGGGCGGTAAATTGGTTCCCAGGCCCTGAATAATAATGATGATGATTTTGTATAAATAATAGTGATGGAGCTGCTCCCACCCCCTTTGCTCACTTTTACATGATGACGATGTTCAGAAACTGATATAAAGAATATCAGGATGGAAGTAGACCTAGAAACTCACAAAATACATCATTCAGGGGCATTACATAACCCAAAGGGCATCACCAGGTACTCATAGCGCCAGTCTTTTACGTTAAAGGCAGTTTTCCATTCATCACCCTGGAGCATGTCAATGAGATTATAACCCCCCCCCCCCCCCCCCCCAAGATTTTAACTTTGTAAAAATTTGGGCACCAATTGTTCTCAGAAATGTATTCCCTCATTACTAACTCTTCAGGCCGGGTCAAGTTATAAATCTTACCACTAGGGGGCATAGAACCTGGAAACCATCAATTGAGTCATTAGTCATTCTCAATGCAGTGCAAATGCAATGATCAAAAAAAAAAAATGGACTCCACTTAGTTAAATCCTGCGTCTTCCAATTTATAAGTAGATTGTGGGTCTTTAGCCTAGGGAAACCCAAAACAGTGGCAGGAATGTCTAAGTTGAGAAACTCCAGCCTTTCAGAATGGGAGGCAACCACGATTAACCTGATTGTTGAAGCCTTAAAGGAAAACACCCACCACGGATAGGTTGGTTATTGACTGCCAAGATCTGAAGGGGGTTACACAAGGGTTCTAATGGAATACCTAGGGCTTCAGCAAAGGATCTATCCAGAAAATTACCAGACCCTCTACTAATGATTAAGATGGTGACATTTCCTGAAAGTGTTCCCATATGATCATAGCACGCTTGTGCAGCGGTGCTGGTTGAAGATGGCAGAAGTATAGTGTAAATTTAGAAAACTAAAATGCTTTTGTGTGGTGTTTATTTTCTTTATTTACCTTGGGGGGGAGTAGCACTTTACCTGTCGCCATTGTAGACAACTTGCTATTGCCCCCACCGGAATCATTACCTGTACCCCGAATGGCCAGGGAGTATACAATAGAGTGGTGCCCATCAGTGAGGGCCTGGTGTTCACTTCCTGGGGGGCACCAGGCCCATGCCAAAGGGAATAGGGGCTGGTGTCCTGGCAAGGGCAAACATACCATAGAGGCAGTTCCCTTGGGAGAAGGGGGCCCTATTCAAGCTGTCTCTTCCCCCCCCCCCCACCTTGCAGATTTGTGGCAAAGAAGCCAGAGCTTCCAGCATTTTGTTTAACTCCAGCGTTCTGTGTATAGAGCACTTGAGTAAACAAGGTGCTGACCTCTTAGTTCACCCCTATGGAACCTATAGCTTGGTCCCTGGTGCTCCTGCAGACAGCATGTCAACACTGCATACTGTAGTACTGCCTCAGGAAGATCCAGACCTCACTGGGCCCCACTGGCGACTACCCAGGGCTGACTCTGTGCCAACACTGCATTGAAGGCCAATAAGACCACAGACCTTATTTGGGATGCCCATGTGTGGGAGAACTCTCAAGAACATCTGAAATCTTCCATGCTACATTCAGAGCCGCCCCTCCACAGATCACCTGGCAGCTGTCAACAGGATCGCTGGGGGGCATTGGGGGATCGAAGGTGAGTAAAGAAAAAAATAAATAATTGTCATTTACGATCTGTGTGTCTTTTTTAAATGTAACCCATGCGACCCCTATACCAGTTCACAAGGCTTAGTTGTCGGGCAAATCACCTGCAGATACTTTGGGGTGTTTAGCAACTCTTCCCTTGAAAGTACCTATGCATGTTGGGTATTGATCTGTTCGGGGGACCTTGCTTTTTCAGATTTAACTTGTTTTTTCTTGTTTGCATATGTTTTTTTTTTTTTTTTAGGAAAACGTGGCTTTGATTCTGCTTTATTTTTTTAGGAAACTCGGTACAACCAAAGAATTCATTGAGGGATTTCTTCCAGAAACCTGTGCCCACATCAACAAGCCTGGTACGCCTAGAAAGCTTGAGGCGAGTACTTTGAGAATATATAGTGTGTGGGGGAGGGGGTATTTCAAATGTAAAGGGTTGTTTTTTTTAAAAAACTGCAAGGTGCGCAAAGCAGGAAATATATACATACATATACATATGTGGTACCACTGTAACCGGGAGAAACAGGGATTTCACACGCAATCAGATTTTATTGACAAAATTACACTACAAATTGTAAAAATTATTATAGATTTTTATTATTTTATTGCACATATTTCATTCAAAAATATCAAGAATACACTCAAAAATGGCAAACAAGATGTTGCATGATTTTTCTGGGAAATCCCTGGAAATCCCTTCAAAAATCACAGTTCAACATGTGTAGCACAAAATAGTGAAACATGGTCTGGCACCAGAAGGTGACAAACTCTAGGTAGGCTGGCAGCGAAAGGGTTAATGGACAATTATAATTGGAAACCTCGCAAAATGTGATGTTCTCATATTATAGACCTTGGAAAAAAAACAAAATTTCCCCGATACATTTAAAGAAAATTGTTTGACACTGCCCTCTCTGCATCAGTCAGCAATGACAGGCCTGACACTTTTTGCAAATAAAGTGATGGTCCACTGCACCCCGCAGCAGCCTAAAGGGCCACTGTACCCCAGCTCCTTTGGGCTGCTATGGGCGTGGGTAGTGTGGGCCCCTTAAGGCAGCCTTGGGGCACAGGGGCTTTTTTCTGCTGTGGGGTTCATGGCCCCTTTGCGGCTGTGGGGTAGGGAGTGCCTTCCCCCCCCCCCACCTCCATGCATGCCACTCAGGGGAAGAGAGGGAGGATCAGAGTCCTGAACCTGAATCTTAATCTCCTTCCTCTCCTCTGATGCCAGCCCTGGGCAAACCTTCCAACTTTTCAGTGTGGGGACATTTGTTAAATGAGACCACACCCCCTCATTGGGGGATTGATAGGTTATAACAGTTAAAACAATATAAACACTTGAAATAGGCAAATGAATAATTTATTGCTGCAGATCTGCATGTTACACCTCAAAGAGGGACAAATGAGAACAACGAGGGACATAAGGCCAAAAGGGGGACAGTCCCTCCAAATCAGGTTAACTTAGGAGTTATGCCTGGGTACTTGGGCTACAGCCCTGGTTCTGAACATTTGTATGCCATCTTCCCAGGACCACCAACCTGCATGCCGCTAGACATCTCTGCAAGGTATAGTATAAAACTGAACATGTAGTAAAATAATCAGTGACAGTTATTAGCAGTGCCTAACCCATTCACTGCAATTCATTGAAAGGACTAGAGACGGCATAACACCCACCGTGACTGGAACAGAATTAAGGGCCTGCCAGTCAGAGAACTCAATCTCGGGAAATATTACGTTTTATTAAACCAGAGCAGGATGGAAGCCATGCGGAGGAGAATAGCTGAGTATATGCTTTTTTCTTATGTTGCCCCTTTAACCAAAGAATATTACCCACTAGAGGTCTGGAGCAGGAGTTCCCAAACTTTTTTTCATCGAGTACCACTTTCCATTTCCTATTTATCTAAAGTACCATCTGAGTTGTACATAGGGGTTATCGGTCACCTAAAACTGTGTTAGAGAGGCACAAAACCACCAATAACAGTGCATGAAAACGCACAAAAATGCCCATATGTTTTTTCATCTTGATGTGAAGCAGTTTTGTATTTATGGAACAAATCTTGCTTGGGTAAAGTATAGGTGCAGGTCATTCTACAACCTCACCAAGTACCACCTGATAGGATCTTGTTTACCACCAGTGTACAGGGGGTCCTTGGCTTACCTTCTGTCTTATCCTAATTATCTCAATGTTTGTCTTTTTGCACTCTGCACTTTATTTGCTCTAAAGTCGTTTGTGATCTTTGTGATACACTGTGATTGAATAGCTGCTGCTTTTCACCCTCTTTCTTGCATTGAATTGATTAATACATGGTTATTTGGTTGTGTGATCGTTATGCTCTTGCACTTGTCACTGTATTTATGTTTATTTTTTGGGAACTGTTTCTATATTGTATTATCCTCTGTCTGGTGGTCTAGTGCCCCCTGCCTTGTGGTTTTAATATGTCTTTTTGTACTGTCTATATGTTGAAGAATCGAATTGAATAAAATGTGTACTTCATTTTTATTTATCTAGTGGTGCAGCCATTTTTTACTCTGGTACTTGCCTGACGTTACTGGATTTAGCTGAGACTTTTTGGGTTGTTCATTGCTGATCAGAGCAGCCTTGCACACATTTACCTATTTTGAGTGGTGCCCACAAAATCTTTCCTATATAACACCAATGCTGCATGCTGGAAACCACTGGTCTAGAGTGGGGGTTCCCAACCATTATTAAGAGTAGCACTGGTGGTACTGAAACTCCTCTCTGCTGGTACTCAAGGCCATTGGTGAAAGGGAATTAAGTCAAGTGGACAAGCTACTACCTCAACAGGATGTGCCAGGTGGCCAAGTCAACAAGCATCAGGTGTGCCGGAGTAGAGCATCTTGGGATGATTGAATTTTTGACATAAGTGTATGTTGGACCAGTATAAGACCTCCACCCTCACCCTTGGTGATAGTGTCAGGTATGGGGCAGTGCAGTTACATGCCCCCAGGCCCTTGAAACTAGGTGGTTCGGCGCAAGCTGTGTCCACCATATCAGCAGTATGTACCTGCTGTCTGGTGACACTTAACTAGCCAAGCTGCCTCCTTCCCTCTGGGATGGTGTAGCTACATTGCCACCACACGCGGCCATGCACCCTTCTCTGGTGGCGCACACTCCCTTCTTCTCCGTCTTCGCTGATGTCACAAACTGGCTGGTGAGTTTCGGGGGGGGGGCATGTTGGGGGGCCTTGCTACGGAGCCCCATCAGGGCTATGTATGCCCCTGGTTAGTGGTACTTGATAATTGCAAAATGGGAAGTGGTACTTCAGGAAAAAGGGTTTAGAAACTCCAATCTAGAGCATTTACACCTATTGTATAGAGCTGAAGAAATCAAACCTATACACTTTATAATGGTTCTTTTTCCGCTGTTCCTTAATGATTTAGGTTGTGAGCTTCTCTGCTATGACCAACTTGCCTGGGTACATGTTTTTAGTTCTTCTGGGGATCCCTCCATAGACACCCTGTCTAGGCCATATTTGGGTCAGAAAGAGGTTTCTGGCATTCTTGTGTTTTATTCTTTTTGTTTTGAAGATCGGAACACTTTGATGACTGTCCAGTCAGGTAGTTTTTTTCATTTTTGTAGTCCTTTTGTTTAATAAACATAACTATAAACAGATAAAAAAATAATTTATCCCAAACTCTCATGGCACCTGCATGAAAAATGTGTAACTTTTATGCAGACATGCTATAACACAAGGCCGGCTCCAGGCTTTTGTGGGCCCCCGGGCAACAGAGTCTTAGTGGGCCCCTTGTGTCACATCACATGCCCCGAAATGAAAAAGAAAAGTAGAAAGGGCAAGAGAAATAGATTTTAGGGAGAAGAAAAAAAAAAAAGAAGAGAAAGAAAAATACGAAAAGAAAAAAAAGGCAGAAAGCAGGGTAGAAAGAGAAAAAAATAGAGGGAGAATGGGAGGAGAGGGAGAAAGAAAAGAAAGAGGAAATAAAAGTATAATATATATAGAGAGAGAGAAAGAAAGAAAAAGAAGGAAAGAACGAAAACAAGAAGGAAAGAAAGACGACAAGAAAGAAAACAAGAAGGAAAGAAAGAAACAAGAAGGAAAGAAAGAAAAAAGAAAGAAAGAAAGAAAGAAAAAGAAGGAAAGAAAAAGAAGGAAAGACAGAAAAAGAAGGAAAGAAAGAAAAAAGAAGGAAAGAAAGAAAGAAAAAGAAGGAAAGAAAGAAAAAAGAAGGAAAGAAAGAAAGAAAGGAATGGAAATGGAGAGAAAGAAGGAAAGAAAGAAAAAGAAGGAGAAATAAAAGGAGGAAGGAAGCATAGTGGATAAGAAAATGCAAGGGAGCGAAATAAAGGAAGGAAGGAGGCAGTAGAAGAGTGAGGGAGAAGGAGAGAGAGAAAGCAATGTAAGGAAGGAAGAATAGTTGACAATGGGCCTGCGAGGTGGGCCCCCCTGGCTTCGGGGCCCTTGGAACGTGACCGAGTTTGCCGCCCTTTAGCACCGGCCCTGCTATAACAGACACTTGGTCAGGCAGGGGCATACTGGGGGCAAACATCATTCCAGGACTTTACTGGTCCTGTCCAGCCCATGACCAGTCCATAAGCTGCTAAGCTCAGCTAATGTGTCCTTTAGCCAGTCAAGAAGTGTGAGGCTTTTTTTGGGGGCAGAGCATGGGCTGGGTTAGATATGTCCATTAAATAAATGGTACTGAAGTTTTTATTTTATTTTATAAGCAGATACTGTAGCAGGGGTGTGTATGATTCTCGATGACCATGATGCTCAGGCTATAGATAGGACACCCCACCAAGCCCATGTTCTGCCTCTGAGTGAGGGGTACAGTGAGGGGTGGGTAGATGAGTTCAGGGGGAGACTTCAGTGAGTGGCTAAATTTGGCCCAAGCTCTATGTGAAGTGGGCTGCATGCAGGGGCGCGCACCAAACCCAGTAGGCCCCAAAGTAGTGCGGCCCGCCAGGAAATCTCCCTGTGCTTTTCATTGCCTGCCTACCTCTAAAGAAAACTAAGATTAATTTTTACAAAATGCATGTTGGTTACACCCACAGCAAGGCCTCATTTACTTACTTGTGCTGTGACCCCTCTAGCATTATACAGCCAATTGTGGGGCCATGGGACTATCGTGGGAGATCCAGGCAATTGGAATTAGTGCTTCAGTGGCCAAACCCCATTAATGGAAAATGGGGGTCATTCTGATTTCAGCTTTGTCCGTTGCTTCAGAGGGGGAAAACTTAGAGGGTATGCAAGGTGGGGAGCAACAACAGGAGTTGGCTGGGACAGGGCCTTGAGCAGTAGCGGACTGGGGCCAAAAATCAGCTCTGGATTTTACCAGCTCCTGGCCGATCCTGTCCTGATTAGTCTATGATTGGAAAAGGTTTTTTGGAAAAAGATGGCCAAAGCAGAGACCTGGCCCTTGAGGGAGCCCAGCTGTAGACCCAAGTCTAAACCGTGTTGTAAAAACTCCAAAATCCTAGAAATAGAGAATGTGCGACAAGGGAAACTCTTGGATTCACACCAAGCAATGTAGGCATGCCAAACTCTGTAGTAAATCATGGAAGACTTCTTCCGCGCCTGAATCATTGTCTGCACAACCGTGGCTGAGAACCCCTTTTCAGTTAGGATTAAGCTCTCAATAGCCAAGCCGTCAAAGCCAGCGTCTGTAAACTGGGGTGCCGCAGCGACCCCTGAGTGAGGAGCCCTGGGTCGTCGGGTGAACGACTGACATCTGATCTATGTCCGTGAACCAACTCCGCCTCGGCCAGCGAGGAGCCACCAGAATGGTTGGTACCCCCTCCTGAGCTATCTTGCGCAGCACTCGGCCCGGGAATGGAAATGGAGGAAATGCATAAAGGAGTCTGAACTCCGTCCAAGGAGCTTCTGTGGCGAAGGCCAGAGGATCTCTTGACAGGGAACCGAACCTTGGAAGTTTGTGATTGTGTCTGGACGCAAATAAGTCCACGTCCGGCAGACCCCAGCGGAGACAAAGAGCGTGAAAGATCTGGTTGCTGAGAGACCATTTCCCCAGACGAGAAGTCCCCCTGCTCAGGGGGAGTCTGCCTCCTGGTTTTCTACCCCGGGGGATGTAAACCGCAGAGATGCAGGGAACATTCTCCTCTGCCCAAGTCAGGATCTGGGTCACCTCCTGAAGTCCCACCCTGGTGATTGATGTAGGCAACATCCGTCTGATTGTCCAAGCGGACCTGAATAGCACGACCCCTTAGATGGGGAGTAAATTGAAGAAGCACCAACCGAATCGCTCTCAGCCCCAGGAGATTGATGGGCAAGTGGGCCTCCTGTGGCCCCCACCGACCCTGGAACTTCAGCGTTTGCCAAAAACCTCAGAATCCTGAAAGGGTCGCGCGGGCTTCCGTCGCTGAGGGAGTCTTCCATCCTTGGCCAGAAGGTCCAGACGCTCCCCAAATAACCTGAGCCCCAGGAAGAAAATACTAGTGAGCGACTTCTTGGCCACAGCATCAGCTGACCACTGCCGCAGCCAGAACGTGCGACATAGCGCAACAAGCAGAGCCGAAGCCCTGGCGCCAAGCCGGACACTATCGTCCATGGCCAAGACGACAAAAGCAATAAAATCCACACAGGCTTTGGAGGTCTTTATACTCCTCCGCTCGCTTGTGAGATTTGGCAAAATCAACAAGGTGCCGCGGGGGGTGTAGGAGACCGGGGGGAACCACAACCCTCAGCTGGCAATAGAGGGGGCCCACCTAAAAGACACAAACGGAAGGATTCATGAGCACCCCACAGCACATGCACATCAAAATCCAACAGAGAAAAAAACAGAGGGACTCACGGAACCGACCGGCAAGGTAGCGGGGGTCCGGGAGGCAGGCACCAGAAGTGCAGGCAGGAGTGGCGAAAACGTCAGCCATGGGGACCCTCAGCAGGGTACACAAATGACACAGTGAGCAGCAAAGAAAAAAGGCGCCCAAGCGCAGCAAGGCCGAACCTCGAGGGGCGGGCCACACAAAACGCGTCACCGTGCGGCCCCGCCCCGATGCTGCCTTGAAAAAAGGTGCCCACAGCGCCTAAAATGACGCAGAGAGCGCAGGAAGGGGGGGCGGCCAGCAGAGGAGCCCCCCCGGACGCGGAGCACCCGCACACCACGCCAAGGCCTCGCCTAGAAGACGGCTGCGACCAACGCCGCACCCGCCCCCCTTCACAGCTACAAGATGGAGGGGAAAGAGAAGAGGTGAGGGAACGAGGGAAGGTGAGTATGCACAGCTGCCAGTAACAGCAAATTCTGAGGTAAAAAAGACGTAAAAGTTAGGTAAAAAGCACAACATATGAAAATAAAGCTAGTGGGCACAGATAAGGGCATAAACCCCAGGCAATTAGGTGGTTCCTCCCCCCCCCCCCAATAGGCTCACCATCACCTATGGCCGGCTACCCTTTATGGAGAGTCTGCGGCACAGAGCCTAGCTCTGTGAACGCCCAACCCCGGCGCTGGGAGGCATAAATGGGTCCACGGGAACAGTGGAAATAGAGGTGCAGCGGCCGACAGGCTTAAAATGCCCCGCTTAGCTGCAGTATCCAGAGAGAGTATCCAAGACGATCCTAGCAGCAGCTACTGCAAGATGAATTCTGGGAACTCTATGGAGACAGCTCTTTTTATAGGGGGCCGGGAGGAGTTGCAGCTCTGGATCTTGCAGTGACTGCGCCACCTGGTGGCAGACTACCCAACTGTTATCACTTCTGGAACGACCTGGACTGGATATAGTGAAAACCTTGCCTGATCAATGCACTCAGTGAGGCGTGGGGTTAAGAGTGAAATCTGAGCTGTTTGTAGTGTACTATTAAATGTCAACAATAGGACACTTTCTGGTCAAATATTACCCAACGGTGTAGGTGAGGGGAAAAGCGATGTATATGTCCCTATGAAGCCATTTTGCCTAATTTTGATAGCAACCAATGAGACCATTCATCCATAATATACACTTCTAGTTGCCTGTATGCAACTGAGGCTTTTTTTAGGATGACTCACCAAGAAAGAGGATCTCAATCAGCAGAACCAAACTGATCATCACATACAGTGAGGGTATCACCCATTCGTTCAGCATGTTGCAGGGAAAGCCATCTTTGAAAAACAAGAACAAAGAATTAGTTATCAGAATTAGTTATCAGTACAGCAATTTCTTTCTGACATGTAATCCAAAAAATGGACACTTGGTTTTGGCTAGGCGTTGTAGATGCATTATGGGTGCACCTGGGCCTACATAGCTAATTCCACCCACTGTAAAAAAGCAATTCTGTGAGTACTCACCTGTAGAATTGTTTTTTCTGGGAATCCATTCCAGACACTCCTTACACTTGGGATTACCTCCTGGCCGATTGGATGTGACTGCAAGACAAAAAAGGTGTGAAGTACACCTTTTTTGTCTTGCAGTCACATCCAATCGGCAAGGAGGTAATCCCAAGTACCTAAGTAGCAGCTGCCTCCTAACCTAGATCAGTACTTTAAAAGCAGTAAAACATAAAATAGAGGCATGCCAGGAGGCCCTACATAGGAGTCCACGTTACTTCACGCCGAACTCCGCCAGAATACTCTCAGAAATTAAATTAGTTTTTTTTTGTTTTTTTTTTAATGCCAAAGAAAATAAATGGACTAAAAACCATCAAAAAAGCATCAAAAGATAGATCATGACCAAAAATGGGTGGGCTGGAGTGTCTGGAATGGATTCCCAGAAAAAACAATTCTACAGGTGCGTACTCACAGAATTTTTTCTTCCAATCCATTCCAGACACTCCTTACACTTGAGATCTCCAAAAGCAGTGCCATCTATGGACGGGATTCCCAGCGCAGAACAGCAGGTAGTTCATTTTACTACTGCCTTAAGAATCTTTTGACCAACAACAGCGTCAGCTGAGGCTCTACCCTGTAAAACTTGGTGAATGTATGAACCGAAGACCAGGTGGCAGCCTTGCAAACCTGTTCCACTGAAGCCTGATGCTGAAAAACCCAGGAAGCACCAATGGCCCTAGTGGAATGGGCCGTGACCTGAAAAGGGGGTACGTTCCCCTTGGCCGAATAGGCTCTTTCTACTGCCTGCCTAATCCACTTACTGACAGTGGCTTTAGCTGGCGGAAGCCCCTTTCTCGGGCCTTCTGATATAACAAAAAGAAAATCCGTCTTGCGGAAGGAATCTGTAGCTGCCAAGTAGTATCTTACGGCTCTGACTACATCTAAAGAATGAAGTGCCCTTTCCTTAGCATTAGCCGGAACTGGGCATAAAGAAGGTAGAATTACCTCTTGATTAAGGTGAAAGGGAGAGACGACCTTAGGTAAAAAATCAGGCTTAAACCGAAAAACCGAAAAAACTACCTTGTAACTCAAAATAAGGAGACTTCATACATAAAGGGGCCAACTCAGAAACACGCCGCACAGAAGTGACTGCCACCAAAAAAATCTAAATTCTTAATGGAGCATCAATCATAGGTTCAAAGAGAGCACCCTGAAGAGCCGACAACACCAGATTCAAGTCCCACACCGGTAAAATAGACTTGCGTGCTGGACGGACATGAGTGACTCCCTGAAAAAAAGTTTTAATGAGCCTATTGCTAGTGATAGACTTCTGGAACAAAATAGATAAGGCCGATACATGCCCTTTTAGGGTGCTTAATTGTAGGCCTATTTCTAAGCCATCTTGTAGAAATTCTAGAATTCTAGAAATTGAATACTTTCTGCATGAAAATTTCCTAGCCTCACACCAGGATATGAAGGTCCACCAGACCCTGTAGTAAATCATGGTAGATGACTTCTTCTGGGCCTGATTCATGGTATGAATAACCTTAGCCGATAAACCTCTCTCTGCTAAGATCGAGGTCTCAATAGCCAGGCCGTCAAAGCCAGCATCTGTAAATTCGGGTGCCGAAGCACCCCCTGTGTGAGAAGCTCTGGCTCGTCTGGTAGGCGCCAATGGTCTACCGACATCCTTGTTATGTCTGAAAACCAACTTCTCCTTGGCCAGCGAGGAGCCACCAGAATGGTTGGTACTCCCTCCTGAGCCATCTTTCTTATTACACGGCTCGGGAGCGGGGGAAAAACGTACAGAAGCTTGAACCTTGTCCAAGAGACTGACAGGGCATCCGTTGCTATGGCCAGAGGGTACCTTCACAGGGACATGAATTTCGGCCATTTGTGATTGTGTCTGGATGCAAAGAAATCCACTTCCGGACACCCCCAGCGAAGGCAAAGGGCTTGAAAGACCTTCTGACTGAGAAACCATTCTCCCCGACGCAGTACCTTCCTGCTCAGAGCGTCTGCCTCCTGGTTTTCTAACATGGGATGTAAACTGCTGAGATGCAGGGAACATTCTCCTGTGCCCAAATCAGAATCCGTCTTACTTCTTCTAGAGCTCTCTTGCTCCGAGTACCCCCCTGATGATTGATATAGGCTACTGCCGTCCGATTGTCTGACTGGACCTGGACCGCCTGCCCCTTTAAGCTGGGGGTCAGATACTGAAGCACTAGCCGGATTGATCTTAATTCCAATATATTTATGGGAAGCTGATTCTCCTTTGGCCCCCACTGTCCCTGGATCTTCTGGGCTTGCCAGATCCCCCCCCCCCCAGCCTGTGAGACTGGCATCCGTGGCAACGATCCACTGCGGTGTCAGAAAAGCCTACAGACAGATGTAGAGGGTCCATCCGCCACAGAAGAGATTGCCTGGCCGAAGGCATCAGAACAAAGACTTGATCCAGCGACTGCGGGGCTCGATCCCAGCTTGCCAACAAATTCAGCTGAAGAGGCCTCATGTGAAACTGGGCAAAAGGCAAAAGGCAAAAGGCCTCGAAGCAGGCCACCATAAGGCCCACTAGTTTCATCCCTAGCCGAATGGTCGGCTGCCGGCAGGCCAGTAACGACTCTATTTGATTCCGAATTAGCAGAGCCTTCTGCTCTTGTAGAAACACCTTGACCTGAACTGTGTCCAGAATCATTCCTAAGAAATTCCTTACTGTCGCCGGAGTGATATGGGACTTCGGATAATTGATCACCCAGCTGAACTCTTCCAGAGTTGATAGGACCATCTGCGTATCCTTCATGATCTGCTGAAGAGACCCGGCTGAAATTAGGAGATAGTCCAAATATGGAATGATGCGTATCCCCTGGCTTCTGAAAATGGCCATGAGACCCGCCAAGACCTTGGTGAATACTCTTGGAGCCGAGGATATCCCGAATGGAAGTGCCACAAACTGTAAGTGCTGGCCTTCCAGGGCAAACCTCAGGAACTTCTGATGCCCTGGAAAAATCGGAACATGAAGATACGCGTCCCTTATTTCTATTGTAGTCATAAGATCCCCGGGCTGAATTGCTCTTACCGCTGAACTTAGAGTTTCCATGCGGAAATGCTTCACCCGGATATACTTGTTGAGACCCTTTAGGTCTAAAATGGGACGAATCGACCCGTCCTTTTTGGGAATAGTAAACAGGTTGGAATAAAAACCCTGACCTTCCTCCTGAAAAGGTACCTGACAAATTACCCCTTTTTGAAGGAGATGCTGAACAGAGGCTCTCAGGGCATCTGCCTTTGACTTGTTCCGGGATGCCCCTGACCAAAGAAACCTTGCGGGTGGTCTGGCTGCAAACTCGATCTTGTAGCCTGATGACACCACCTCTTGGATCCAAAGATCCGCCACGTGGCGTCTCCAGATAAGAGCAAAATGCAAGAGCTGTCCCCCCACCCGCTCGGGTGAGGGCGCCCCCTCATGCTGGAGTGGGCTTGGCTGGAGGTTTGGGCCTACTTCTCCAGGCCCCTCCTGCCCTATTACGTGCTCTGCCTCTACCCCAAAAATCTCTACGGGAGCAAGGACGGAAGGCACCTCTGCCACTCCGAAAGGGCCGATATGATGAAGGCCTCTGAAATGGCCAAGTCGCCCTCTTCCTCTGAGGAAGTTTGCCATCCTTGACCATTCGGTCCAGCCTTTCTCCAAAGAGTCTGCTCCCTAAAAAAGGTAGATCCATAAGAGCTTTCTTAGCAGAGGCATCCGCCGACCATTGTCTTAGCCATAAGGAGCGGCGCAAGGCAACAAGAAGAGCAGAAGTTCTAGCAGCTAGCCTGACTGCATCATCCATACCAGTGATAGCGAAAGAGTTAAAGTCCAAACAATCTTTAAAATCTTTGGACTCTTGAATAAGCCTGCGAGACTTAGCCCTGGCCAAATTTTTCTTCATCTTCTTCCTTGAAGCCAGAGACACAATAGCCGTGGCACAAACAGGGCCCAGAAAGGATCCTACCATAGCAAAAGCATTGCGGGCCAATTGATCCATTTGTCTCTCTGTGGGATCTCTTAAAGATCCCATAGTAGCAGACGACATGATAGAAGTATTAGACAAGCCTGCTACTGGAGAATCCACCTCGGGTGGATAAGACCAAAGCTTAATCATGTCCGCCAGACAGGGATACCTAGAGTCTAGGATACTAGGAACACCCTAGGTAGCTTGTTAGGATTTTCCCACTCCTTTAACACCATTTTGGAAAAATGCGGCTGTTCCGGGAACACCTGCCTTTGCCTTACTGGCTTAAACAGGTCGTCCTTTCCTCTTTTTGCCACCTCAGGAGGGGTAATATTCAAGGTTTCAAAAACTGATGAAAAAACTCAGACGCTGTTTCGTCTGAGAGAAGGGGATCCTCATCAGAGGAGAATAAAATAGAATTACTGTCCTCCTCACCAGAGCGTAACTCGCCCTCTGAGAGCTGCTCATCTATATACTCTTCGTCCTCCTCCTCTCCAAAAGAAGCAAATAAATCTCTTTCCTCAGAAACAGGCATCAAATGCCTCCTCTTATACGTGGCTTTTTTAGGAATGACCAAGGATAACTGTTTCTCTAAGTTATCCAACCTGTGCGCCAAATCTGCCTGCGCCTCGCTGCCTTCCCCCTCTCTGGGGGATGTAAGGGATGGTTGAGCCGTCGCGGTCCCTCCAGCAATAGCTGGGCTAGTAACCTGAACTGCCGCTCTATTATGGTCTGAACCAATTCTAATGGCGCAAGCGGAACACACCGTGCTGAAACTACCCAGGGAATCCTGCTTACATAAGGGGCAGAGCCCCTGATGCCTCCCTCATGGTGTTTT
Organism: Gastrophryne carolinensis; assembly: GCA_027917425.1. Taxonomy (NCBI): domain Eukaryota; kingdom Metazoa; phylum Chordata; class Amphibia; order Anura; family Microhylidae; genus Gastrophryne; species Gastrophryne carolinensis. The sequence continues at coordinate 18,051,557 of CM051234.1, read as the reverse complement.
TTTCTTGTTTTTTTCTTTTAAATTTGGCAAAAAGACCTAAGGCCCTAAGCCTAAACCAATCCCAAAGGGACTGGGAGGAACCACAACCCTTTTTATATCCTTCTTACTAAAAATCTAAAAAATAAAACAGGAGAAAGATCCTATTAGATAAAAGTCATTTCCCCTCTTATGCACAATTTTTTAATATCAATGTAACAATTAAAATAAACATGAAATATAAACTCTTGGTAATATAATTAATAAATATGATCAATAAAACGAATTATATAATCAAAAAGTGATAATAATAATAATAACAATAATAATTAATAATGTCGACATTCACTCACCCCAGCAGCTCTTCACACCACAGCCTATGCAAGAATAAAAAGTGTGACTATATACAAAATGCATTATGCTGCTTAAATGAAGCCTAAGAAAAAACCCAGCTGGCTATAACATAGAAACAGCGGGACCGGCCCGCAATGGCCGCCTCAGCTGCAATGCTGCAGCGGCGCAGCTATAAGCCCCACTAGGCTTAAACCCCTTGGGCCCCCAAGAGAGACCAGCGGCCTGGCCCGCAGTGACTGCCGCCACAGCCGCACTCTGCAGTGGCCGCAATTGCCCAGCAAGAGAGCCCCTAGGCTCAGAGAACCTTTGGGTCCCAGGGAAGGTCAGCGGCCCGGCCCGTAATGGCGCCGCCACCGCAGCTGCATGCTACAGCGACTGTATATGCCCAGCAAGAGTGCCCCTAGGCTCATAATAACCTGCCTGGATAGCAGCCTGGCCCAAAATGGCCGCCGCCGTCACCGCCGCAGCCCATACACTGCAGCAGCCTCAATGACCCAGCCGGGCTGCTGTGCACTTACCTTGAACTCTGCAGGGGAGCCTTGAACACAACCTCCCTCCAGCCGGAGAGAGACACACTGAGAAGTAACACGGTCTCGTGGTTCCGTGCTTAAGGTCCGCCCCCTGCGTGACGGAAGAAGGACGGGTTGAATTAAAATATAAGGTTCCTCAGCAGGTACACCAGAAAAACCTGCGGCTGACGTGCTTTCTAAGAAGCCTGCAGCCCAGAGCACAAGAGCTCTGTAAGCGCCCTAAGACCCTGGCGCTTCCACCTTACCTCACGAACCCCAAAACAGCCAGACGCTGTGGAGGCACAATTGGGTCCAGGGGATCTGTGGGAATAAGGCTTACGCAGGAAGCCGACAGGGTGCATTCCCCCGCTTGTTGCCAATCCTTGGGAGCGAAATCCTGAACAACCTTAACAGTCACTTCAACTGCAAGAAAGAAACTGATCTAGGTTGGGAGGCAGCTGCTACTTATGGGGCCGGGAGGGGCCACGCCTTTTTTGTCTTGCAGTCACATCCAATCGGCAAGGAGGTAATCCCAAGTTTAAGGAGTGTCTGGAATGGATTGGAAGAAAAATTTGAGACCTTTGTACAACATAACACTTAAGACTATTGGCTGCTATTAGTGGATATAGAATGATGGATTCCCCCTATCCAGTAAAACCAGCTTGGGCACCAATTATGCACCTCTGGTAGTCCAGAGCTACCAGCCTGCATAGCCCATGGGCCGCGGGTTCTTCTGCCCCCCCCCCCCCAGGAACAGCTCGCTCCCCGCTGCAGGGAGGGGCTATTTATACTGGGAGTGATCTGTGACATCACAGGTTAGGCCCAATATAAAAGCCCTTTCCTGCATCAGGAGATGCTGGGAGGTTGTGTGGATGCTGTGGAGAATGGAATGAGACAGCAGAGAGCAGTGGTAGGATAGATGGTGTCATGAATGACTTATCTTCAGTCTGTGTCCGTGGTGTCCTTAAAGGCTGGCCGGGGCTTCTCCTGCCCAGCAGCTGCTTCCGCCTCAGGCGCCGCGTGCATCGCTGAGTGCGCCTCCCTCGTCCATGGTCATTCGGCTAGTGCTCACTTGCGAGCAAAGTCAGCTTATGTCCTAGAGGCTGTTTAAAGGAGCCAAAACTAGGAGGTCCAGTTCTGGGCACGCCTTTAAAGTTCAGATAGGGCAATCAACCCAGAGTTCTCCCTGCCCAATCCGGTCGGGTTCAGTCCTATAAAGGGATTACCATGTCAGTGTGTCAGTGCCTGTGATAGCGTTTAGCTGGCTTTGTGATTTCTCCTGTGATTTCCTGTACATATCGTTATTGACCATTTGCATGAATCTCGACCACGTCTCCGTCTTATACCTTTGTACCATGCAGCTCTCTGACCCTTGGCTTGTTGTCTGAATACACTTGATTTCTACTGAGCACCAAAACTGTTTCCAGTACTTACCTACTTCACCCAGTCTGAGCTTCGGTTTATCTGTCTTCACTCCCCGTGAGCCTATAATCCTTGAGCCATCAAGTCCTGGGGCAACCATGTCTGGTGAGGCATATATAGCATCCCGGCAAACGGGGGCTTGTCTATAGGTGAAGCTGGCTGTGGAGATTGGGGTCTTACAGATGGTCTTCCCGAAAGTTCGATCCAAACTTGTTTGAAACTTTTGGTGCCCTCATCTCTAAATCTAACCCATCTCTGTCCCTTCATCGTTATAGTATATTATTAATAATGACGAACTCCTGCCATTATTAATGATAACTAATGCCCCGTTCTTATAACATGTCAGAATTGTTAATTTTGTCCAAGACCGCTCTGTCTGTGAATAAAGATAATTCTAAGGGCCAACATGTAGCTTTCTCACGTTCCCGCTGCACTACAGCAAAGGCATGACATGTACTTTCCCAAACCCAAACGAGAAGACTTGGAACTAACTGATAACTATATTAAACTTAAAAAAGGAAGTTAAATTGAAAGGCCAGGTTCATGGCCTTTCCCTTCAGACCTCAGATCAGCTGTGTCCAGAGGGCACAACACTCCCCTACCTACCTACCTACCTACCACCTGCTCACGTGCCTCAGCTGCAGATCCGCACAAATACAGAGGGAGGGGCTTGGCACGCTAGACCCTTGCCGCAATCCCCTCCAAATAGGAGCACCAAAACATCATGAAAATTCCAAAATTATTTTATTATTGAATATCAAAGGTAGATAATAAAACCAACATATATAACACTTATTAAAAACACGCCTGCATCTGTCCAATATTCTATAGTTGATACCAATTATTTAATACTTTGTAATTAAACCAATATATTTAATATTATGACCCTGGGAGAAGCTGGCAATATCTAATTAAGTGCCAATCACCAATCTGTATCTACCTGAATTATTGTGCATACTATTATTTCAATTATTTTAATTTTGTTTTTATTTAATCTTAATAAATATTTTTGTGCCTGCACAAACCCCTAAAAAAGTGGGGAAAAATGTATAACCTAAGTGGAAATAACTAAGATTAATTAAGCTACCAAGCAATTTAAAAATCTAAATGTGAAAAATTCATAAATATGTGAATTTAATGCTATTAACACATGCACTGTGCAAATACAAACAAATACAAGAACTAAAACAATATCATAATTGTGCTGATACTCCACAACAATTATAAATAATCACAGATGTCAATATCACACCAGTTATGGTTTCAAAGAGACAGTCATCACAGATAATGTGAAAAAGAAATACTGCCAGTATGTAAGAAAACCAAATACTGCACCAGTAGTAGCAACAGATAGGCACCCAGGGAATCAAAGATGATGGACAGAAAACAGGCGAATCCACCTGCAGATCCGGTGTGAGAATTCGGCATGGTGGGCAGGTGTGGCCACAGTACGGAGAGCTACCAGTAACTTCAATAGGTGCTTCCGTACACAGAAGATCCTGGTATATGGGGGCATCCATTAAAGTACTCACCCAATGCACCTTCTGTTCTAGGGTGTGGACTTCAGAAAATTCAACCTCTCTACCCCTTCACCATGGAGGCATCCACTTTTGGGATACCTCAGTGTGACCCCCTCCTCCACAAGCCAGAGATGGCACAGCACACCTCTGCATTCCGTTGAAACAGGTTGTTAGTCTGTCAAGCCACATGACTCCTGGCGACCAGGTTTCAGCAGGAGTATGCCATCTGTCCTGCCTGGCTCATCCACAGAGACAAACCCTGAATCTTATAGCCTTTGTTTCTAAAAGACCATTCAGGCTATAGGCCCTGCCCCCTATATAATTAATGGCATCACTCCCATTTCAGTGGAAAGCTTCTTACCTGCATTTGCCCCCCAACCCCTCCATTGTTGGATATAAAGGAATATTCATCTTGTACTCACTAGCTTTGTTGTTTAAGACACGTAGTGTATCCATGAGTGATATCAGAGTAGCCGAGCTGCACACTGTCATGAGGACTTGGAAGCAGAGGGATATTCTATAGGAGTTTGGCCCTGAGCAAACAAACAAGAAAAAATATTTAATCATTCATATATAATAGCCAATATGTATCTATATAGCTCAATGCGGCATTGTTCATTGCAAACTTAAAATCACAGAAAACACACTCACACATCACAGAAAGCTATGAGTCAAGGCTTTGAGCTGTTTACATTTCAAAATGGAACAAACCTAGAAATATTACCATCCTGACTTTGTTTCCAAATTGTATTGGCCAGTTGAGTGTATCCCCTGTGATCGCCCATAAAATCACCTTTCCTTCAATCCTATAGTGCATGTGCAATCACCAGCGCTCGTTCTGTTCAGCTTTTACTATGGCGCTCAAAGGAGCAGGTAAAGCTGAACAGAGTGAATAAAACTGTCCACCACTGGCACCCTTTTGTACCCTCGCCAGCCATTCAGAAATGCCTTATGTGAGTATGTGAATTACATAGAGGTATATAGGAACGGGGATTTTACAGGTGATTGCAGGGAATGCACACATTGGAGTATCCCAAATGGGCTGGTGGTTGCTTCTCCCTAAAGTGGCTCGAAACCCACAACCCAACAGCCCTGAAATCTATAAGATCTTGCACATGCGCGAGCCGCGGCCCAATCCCTACTATCTCTTTAGCAGCGCACATGGCCGTGCCAAGCATCTATGAATGGCTGTCGTGGGCACGCTCCCTGTTAGAGGGAAGCGGGGAATGCACCTGCCAACGCACTCACCTTAGACGAGCTATTAGACGAAGGGGTTGAGCGGACGAGAGGGCTGCACATGTGCCGTACCAAACCAATGCAGGGTCCCCACACACCCTAGAATATGCCCAGCTCTCTAATAAGTAGCACCACCAACTAAATATACAAGTATATCAATAACTTTTACTTTTACTTAACTTTCGCCCTGAGGAAGTAACGTGTTTGCGTTCCGATACACGTTAGGTATGCTGACGGGGAGGGGGGGGGGATCCGTATAATTATTTGTTATATGTTTTTTCTGCTCATCCCGGCTGGTCTTCAGTTTTTATAGGTAGTACTTCTTGCACAGGCACTTTAAGGTATGTTTACACATAGGGGAGTATATTGCAGAATTTGCACAACTGTATCATATTTAAATTTAAATATAATATAGGGTGTGAGGATTGTTGGAATTTACAAGTGTTTTCTCACTTGTCCAGCTGGTTTGTACATATATTATTTATCATGGTGCATTTGAGGACACTGCCCCCCGTATCTATAGGGTATATTAATAATAATAATAATAATATTTATTTATATAGCGCCATCAACTTCCGTAGCGCTTTACAAGGTAAGAATACAGACAAGGTAAGACATATAGCACAGAGAACAATGCAAAATTAGGTGCCACAGGTTAAAACCAAGTTTTGTGAGCGCAGGAGACAATAGGGAGGAGTGCCCTGCCCTTGCGAGCTTACAGTCTGTGTTTTTTAAATTGTCCATAGTGTTTTATTGTGTTTGTGGCTGTGTATATACAGATACACGTTATTGATATACCTGTATACTTAAGTTGGTGGTGCCACTTATTGGAGAGCTGGGCATATTCTAGGGTGTGTGGGGACCCTGCATTGGTTTGGTATTTCTTGCATGTGCACAATTTATTTGTCCAGCCAGGTGTGTACACCATACATATATTTTTTTTATATACCCTCTTGTACTAGTGAGGTCCACAACAAATTGTTTTTTGGTTTCTTCTATGTTTCTATGATCACGCCTATTGCAAGACTTTGTTTGGAGCCTGAGCAACAGCCAGGTGGCCAACCCCTCCCCTGCTGACACAAACAATTGCTTTATCAACAAGTTGCACGCGTGTTCATAAAACACAAGAGAGAACACATCCAAGCTCTTACAGGAATAGTAGCGGCAGCACGGCTACGGGAACGAGCACAATGCTCAAATGAAAAACATTACTGCACCTGCGCAGGGAAACGTGTGCCTGGCTGATGCAGAGAAAGGAGCAGGGGAGGTTTTGGGGGCTAAAAGACCTAAAATAAATTACAGGTGGGGCAATTTTAATTTTAAAGGGGCTCTGAGCTTGTTTGATTTATATAAATACAAGCCCATATGTAAGAGGGTGAAGCCAATGTTATTTGATGACTGTTGTGCTGCTGCTTTGCCACAAGGGGACGCTTTCCCCCACGCTGTGTGACAATCAGGAAGAAAATTACTCTGTGGTGTGGTACAAAGATCTAGGAAGTGAAGCGACCTCCATCTTGAAAGACAGCAGAGGGAGATCGTGTGAGAGCGAGGCCTGGGTGTTGTGCGGAGACCAGTGTTATAGAGGAACTGAACACTATCCTATCCTTGCTGAATGCGGAGAACTCTTCCAGGACGTCTGCTGAGTGCTGTGTTAGGAGCCAGCCTGCTGTTCTGCAGGCTGGTGGATGGAATCTGCTGCAGTCCAGCTTTGAGACCTTATTGACATAAGAGCATGCTTAACTGAACAGACTGAGACTAGGCCTTTTAGTTAGTTAGCTAGTTAGATAGGTTTCCATAGGCCGAAAGTGTTCTTCCCTGTTTGCTGTTTGCTGCCTGGATTTTAGAACTCAAAGGAACATTTTTGCCAGTGAAAGTGGACAACTGCAATCTTCAGTCAGTGGATTTTTCACTCATCCAGTAGCAACATAGTTTCTTTTGGGTTCTGGGCTAGTGCTGGGGAGGGGAGTTGTTTTTCTGCTATTTTATGGTGATAGGATTGTAAGCTGCTGTGCTGTACCGCCGATGACCGTTCCGTGTGCACCCACACAAATACTTGTTCCAGCATTAGGGTATTAAAAGGTAACGTGGGACGTTTTAGTGTACCCACTAGTAGGTGAATCACCAGGCCTTCCTGTAACATCCAATCAGGGTCATCTGCTGTGTAGCACAGGGGTTCTCAGCCCAGGCTGAGTGTGTGTACTTAATTTTCATTATCTCTCCCATTTGTCTTGTTGAAGTGGGTTTGGTACTCTTTTGTAGTAAAAGTTTGATTTACAAACACTGGTGTCAGTGTCGCTTTTCCCGCACGTGGCTTCACTGTATCCTGGGGAGCCCACACCCATACACGGCTCACACATCCCCATTGACTGGACATCCACTTAAATGATAGAAAAGGCATACTAAAAAAAATAAATCGAGATGTAGCCGGCGGAAGGTATTCAGCCATTATCTTTGTTGGTCTTTTAATGCAAGGTTAAGGTAAACAGGAGCTGTTACCTTAACCTTGGATTTCCTGCTTACATCGATGGCTAACACGGTACAACAACTTACTACTACTTGGTCTTTTAATGTAATGGTTCATATCTGTCCTGCAGCTGCACTACATCACCACAAGATGGCACTGTTGGATATGAAATCAATTATGACATTACAGGTCTACCAAACGTAACACCTAACCACATAGGAGTACAGCTGAGCTGCCATTGGCTAAGGTAAGTAGAAGGTTCTAGAAGCCACTAGAGGGAGACTATATAAGGGGAGTTACCTCAGAATGAGTCAGTTCTGCAAGATGTAGTTCTCTATTGTAGTAACCGGGAGTGAAGGAGGTACCAGCAGGGTCAACTGGTAGCAGTCACAGAGGAGTAAGAGAAGAGAGCAGAGGAGCCACATTCATGCCTAAGGAGTATCCACGGGAGAAGGTGAACCATTCCACCCAAGATGCTGAGGAGGAAGCTTAAGGCCGCAGTATTCTGCTATGGGATCAGAAAGAGTGACCACCACCTGTTGGAGTACATTTGGATGTAATGCTGTGCCATGGAAGCTGCTAAGGAAACTGTTGTGGAAAGAATTGGGTCGATTCAAAGAAACATGTAACAGCTTTGATTTGGGTGCCGATCATCCTATTTTTCCCGTCCGCTCGTGCGTTCGTATGAACTTACGAGTGATTCAATAAGCAAATACGTTTCTATCCTAAAATATACGTCCGTTCGTATGATATCTCCCGAACTTGCCTCAGTCAGTTGACAATCGTAAAATTCACGTTCATGTGCTCACTTGTTGCGGCGGCAGCCTGTTTTTTGTGCTGCTTCCATCGTCCACCTCTTCCAATTACTTGCGTTTGCCTCTGGTTTTCATTGGTTTTTGGCCTCTTAGATTCGTTCGTTCGTATGTATATAAGATCTTGCGCATGCGCACCCTCACCACTACTGCCTCGCGCCAGGCTCCCACTTTCCTTTATGAACCATAAAACTTACCGAAACCCCTTAGCGCTTGCATCCTTCTTCATTTCTCGGTCCCTCAAACTTACCTAAACCCCTTAGCGCTTGCATCCTTCTTCATTTCTCGGTCCCTCAAACTTACCTAAACCCCTTAGCGCTTGCATCCAACTTCATTTCTCGGTCCCTCAAACTTACCTAAACCCCTTAGCGCTTGCATCCTTCTTCATTTCTCGGTCCCTAAAACTTACCTAAACCCCTTAGCGCTTGCATCCAACTTCATTTCTCGGTCCCTCAAACTTACCTAAACCCCTTAGCGCTTGCATCCAACTTCATTTCTCGGTCCCTCAAACTTACCTAAACCCCTTAGCGCTTGCATCCAACTTCATTTCTCGGTCCCTCAAACTTACCTAAACCCCTTAGCGCTTGCATCCTTCTTCATTTCTCGGTCCCTAAAACTTACCTAAACCCCTTAGCGCTTGCATCCAACTTCATTTCTCGGTCCCTCAAACTTACCTAAACCCCTTAGCGCTTGCATCCTTCTTCATTTCTCGGTCCCTCAAACTTACCTAAACCCCTTAGCGCTTGCATCCAACTTCATTTCTCGGTCCCTCAAACTTACCTAAACCCCTTAGCGCTTGCATCCAACTTCATTTCTCGGTCCCTCAAACTTACCTAAACCCCTTAGCGCTTGCATCCAACTTCATTTCTCGGTCCCTCAAACTTACCTAAACCCCTTAGCGCTTGCATCCAACTTCATTTCTCGGTCCCTAAAACTTACCTAAACCCCTTAGCGCTTGCATCCTTCTTCATGTTGATGACCCTAAAACTTACCCAAACAACATAATGTACATATGTCTATATGTTTCTAAGCGTGTTTTTTCGTGTTTGTGTAAATGTCTTTTTGTGCGCATATTAGAAATGACACATTTATGAAGGCTTAAAATAGTATTTATTTTAAATATTTGTTGTTTTTTTTTTTGGTTTCTTTTAAAAACATTTTATAAATGTTTAAAATTTTTGGGTTTTTAAAATATCTAAAAGTCAACTTTAGAAAACAAAATGTAAAACTATTTTACAAAAGTAGCCAGGACCAAGGGCACTAATCCTCCTCCTCTTCTTCATCTGTTGGCCCCAACGTCGCCTGTATGGCCAGCAGCTCGGCCACCAACTCTTTTATTCTTTTTTTTTTTTCGGCCACGGTTTGTGGCCTCATCCCTGTAAGCAATAGAGAAATAAACATAAATAGGAGTACCAGACCGGTTTTTATGCTGGAAATAGATTTAGGGTTAAGCAAATACATGTAAATGCATGACATATGTCATTCTTCAAAGGGATAAAGTAAATGCATTTCCCACAGGTAAGTATTGAAACTCCTTAAACCGGACCTTCAGCATTATTTAATGAAAAGCAATAACTATTCCCAAATGATTCTGCACCAGATCGAACTATATTTTGGGGGATTTAGGATTACTGCGCCGCCATCGGGACTCCGAAGCATAACAGTTAATGAGGAGAGGAGAGTGGGATCAAGTACAGGGGAGTAGGTTACAGTGGTGCTTTGGGAATACAGAGCATAGCTGGGTTCAGGGAAAGGTCATCAGTCCCACAATGCATGGCAGCAGGTTACTTTTTCTAATCTGTATCCCATGCAGCATGTAAATATTGCGCATTCAATATTCCGCCATATTGGATGTTTACAGGCTCCTAACATGCATTAGATGGCTGTAGGCTGTTTTTCAATGTTCCCAATCTGTATGTACAGTGTGTTGGCTAAATATTAGCTATGTTCTTAATACGAGTTAGGGTCCGCTTTAAGCTAACGAAGTGCCCACATGAAAGTGTTAACTACACATTGGCTACGCCTTTAGTTATGTGTGTGTTATTAGCTAACAACACATTAATATGAATAATGGCATGGATACTTACTGAGTTGGTGGCCGACAGATGGCTGGTTGGGGCCAACAGGCTGCCCTTGGTCCTGGCTATGCTGTGAAGAAGTCCCTGGAGAAACATGTGACATTTGGTTAGTAGTTGTATAGAGTCACTATTCCAAACAGATCTGGCTCCCAGGCTGGCTGACATCACTCACCTTCGTCAGGATCGACTTCCAGCATCTCTGCTGCCTCCTCCTCCACTATCTCACCCGCTCCAGAAGCTTCTACAAATACATAATAAAGGATAACTTAGTTTTTGGCCTGCCATGTATATCTTTGTGCCTATACATGAAGAGTGACATACCAGAGCCTTCCCCATGCCTGGCCGGGCATGACTCCACGCCCACGCGGTTGCGCCCCTCCTCTGTGGTAAGGTCCAGGGGCTGGTCTGAGGAGGCCACAGAGGAGGGGTAGGTCCGTCGCCCGGGAGATCCACCACCTTCACTCACAGATGCAGACTCATGCAGCACTGGTCGGCCTGTGCGCCTCCGGGTGCGGCGAATTCTGAAATCCATTTCCAACACTAACAAAGAAAAGTCATTATAAATAAAGGTATAGCTTATACATTTCCTACATATCACATGCTATCGTTTGGTACTTACTTGGGAAATGGATCCCAAAAAACCTCCGCACCCGGGCCATGTGCAGACGTTTCAGGTCCGACCAATGCTGCATTATCTGGGTGTGAGTGAAGGTGGTGCTGGTGACACGGTGGATTTCCGCGATGATCTCCCGGGCGATGTCCCTTTTTTCGCACACATTGGGCGCAAAGTCATACCGGCGCTGAAGCATGATCTGAAAAACATAATGGACACAGAGCTTTTACTTTTACACACAGACCCATATGTGTTGCATCCCAAGTTGAGAATTTCATGTCATTAACACACACATTTAGAGTGGCAGCCATTTTTGGGGAGTGCCTTAAAGCGGACGTTGACTGTGAATGAGAGTCTGGTCTTATGTTATATGTTTCACACACCATGTACATACAGATAAGAGCCAACATTAAAAATCAGCCCCCCTGCATCTATGGCATGTTAGGATGGTTTCAACATCCAATATGTCGGCTTATGCTTAGGCTTTTGGGCCACGTGTGTGGCTTGCCGTTGTGTTTTGCGGTGTTAGGCAAACAGTGTTCCTCAAACATCCGCATCAAGGTCCGAGCCAGGCCAGGTTTGACAGCTAGCCCCGCTACTCCACAGGTTTATTAACTGGTGCTAAGCCAGAGCAATTGCCCTAATTCGGACATCAGCATAGACAGGTGAAAACGTGGCCAGGCTCGGCCCTTGAGGATGAAGTGTGAGGAGCCTGTTCTTAAACATTAAGAGACCCAAAACTAGTTTCAAACGCATCATTTACATTTAGGCCATCATTGAGTATTAGCTTAAAACGCAGAGCCAGGCACTTACCAGCATGAGGATCTCTTCCTGTTGACGGGTGAAGATAGTGGGCGCCATCTTTATGCTTCTTCAAGGCAGCAGATAAGTGAAACCCCAGCGGTTTCCTGGTTCCGCTCGAACGTACGTCCGTACGAGCGCGTAGTCGTGCGCATAGGCGTCACACGCTGGGCTCATTATTTAAAGGTCCCTGCACCCAAAGCTCATTCTCTTTGAGCATTTGTGGAAAATGGCACCCAAAAAGCCTGCAGCAAAACGCGCCCAGCCAAGCCAGACCTCGGAGGGCCCAACCACCAGGTCCCAGCAAGGAAGCAAGAAATTACGCTCCAAGAAGGCGAGTACCACCTCGGCCCCACCAAGGGACACTGGACCCTCCCTTACCCAAAAAAGGGCCCCCAAGGCACGTGCCCCTGCGGCCAAAAAACAGGCCACAGCAGCACCCACCACCTCTGCCCCCAGAAGAGGCCGCCCAAGGGAGCCCACACCGCCCATGGTTTCCAGCAGGGCACTTCGCCAACCCAGGCCCCGCAGCAGGGCCAGAAGCCCATCTAGGCCACGCAGCTGGGCCAGAAGCCCATCCAGGGCCAGAAGCCCGTCCAGGCCCAGAAGCAGGGCCAGAAGCCCAGAAAGCAGTCACAGGAGGCCCAGAACCCCAGCAAGGCCGCGCAGCAGGGCAACAACCCCATCCAGGCCCAGAAGCAGGGCCAGAACACCAGCAAGGCCGCGCAGCAGGGCAACAACCCCATCCAGGCCCAGAAGCAGGGCCAGAACCCCAGAAAGGCCCAGAAGCAGGGCCAGAAGCCCATACAGGCCCCGCAGCAGGGCCAGAACCCCAGAAAGGCCCAGAAGCAGGGCCAGAAGCCCGTCCAGGCCAAGAAGCAGGGTCAGAAGCCCGTCCAGGCCAAGAAGCATGGCCAGAAGCCAATACAGGCCACGCAGCAGGGCCAGAACCCCAGAAAGCCGAGACAGGAGGCCCAGAACCCCAGCAAGGCTGCGCAGCAGGGCAACAACCCCATCCAGGCCCAGAAGCAGGGCCAGAAGCCGTCCAGGCCAAGAAGCAGGGCCAGAAGCCCGTCCAGGCCAAGAAGCATGGCCAGAAGCCAATACAGGCCACGCAGCAGGGCCAGAAGCCCCCGACCTGGCACCAGCCGGGAACATAGCCCCCGACCTGGCACCAGCCGGGAACATAGCCCCCGACCTGGCACCAGCCGGGAACATAGCCCCCGACCTGGCACCAGCCGGGAACATAGCCCCCCAAGAGGCCAAAGAATGCCCACCCTGACCACATCTACACCTGGAAGTTCGGTGGCCAGCCACGCAAGAACACCCAGTCCCTTGGCCAGTCCAGTCCAGTCATTGGGAAGCCAGCAATCCGTCCATTCCCCTACCCAGCCCCAGGCCATAATGTCACCACATGTGTCTGCACACATGGAGGAGCACCCAAGCCAACCATCTGGCCGCACATTGCGCCGCGGCCAGTTGAGTGGGAGATTCTCCCATGACCAAAATATGGCATTGGCTAGTGGCCTTACATTATACTATGACGAGCTCTATGGGAGCAAATCAAAACACACCACGAAGCAGCGCAAGATGGAATTGTTTGAAACCATCCTACGACAAGTAAATGCAGCGGGGGAAGAGAGGAAAGATGTGCCACAAATTCAAAAGAAAATCTCGGATCTCAAATATGCTGTACGTCAAAAAGAAATTAAAAGGCATAATTACAGGTTAATAAATGATGTCTCCAAATATAAGGATTAGGATGTACTGTATGCACCTTTTCTGAGTACCAAACGATTTTCTCTTTTCAGCATGCAAACTGGAGGTGGCTTTCCTACAAAACTGGAGTTTACCCCTGCTGAGGAGATTGTGCTGGGCCTTCTCCATCCGGTCGCGGTCGGTGGCCATGCGGGTCTAAGGGACACAGACTCACCGACCCGTACCCACGGTGAGTACTCTTAATCTGCATGTTTGCCTGTTTGCTAAAAAATATAAAGGTCACTAGTACCAAGATGACGGTATGGCCCTATGGTGTGGCTTGCTTGGGCTCGCACTACTGTGCCTGTTTGTGTCCTGTTTTGGGCCCTGTGAATCACACATTTAGGACCACATACATTATGTAAAAGACCAATTAACCAAAAATATTTGTCAACTAACGAAGTTTATCCTGAAAAGTGTTATATTTGGACTCAATCACAAAACACACATTATTAGGGATGTGTTGGCTATTTGTTGTGTGAGTTGTGTTTGAGGTAACAATTTAATGACACACCCCCAAACATATCTGACCTAGAGCAGCGAGACTCAACTGGCGGCCCGGGGTCCCAATGCGGACCTTGGCACCAGATTCCCGGACCCCTGCCCAGACAGCACTGCACTCAGTTACTTCTGTGTTGACGTGCTCAGAGCTGCCCCCTTGATCGGCGATGTAGTGGTTGGTCTCCTGCCCAATGTCATGGCTCCCTGAAACATAGCATTGCAATATGAAGTACTGCACAGGAAGTGGCATTGCAAGGTACACAGTAACTTGGTGCATCTTTCTCTTGGTCCAATCCTGTCCCGCTGCCCCAGCTCTGCCCCATCTGCCACAGTCCCACCATCTGCCCCCCCCCCCCCACATAAGCCCCATACATTTCTAACATATTTGCTCCATCCATCCCATCCCCATCAATTCCTGACCTCCCACCTTTAGCCATCCAATCCCTGTCCCCTCAGCTCTGCCCCATCCAGCCCAGCAAGGGCAAGCAGCCTTTATTAGTTTGCACTTGGCAATCTCCAGCCCCTCCCCCAGTGTGTTTATTTCTAACTAGACACCCCCTGCGACAGCCCCATGCCCAGACATTCACCTCTCACCACATACCTTTAAATGGACCTTTACAAGAAGTGTTTGAGTACCCCTGACCTAGAGAATGGTAGTCAAAATCCAAATAGTTGCTGTGCAAGTAGTATGCTGACTGGGTACACTTCCTGACTTTGAAATGAGGTCAGTTAGCAGTTTTCTCGAGCCATTGCACCTATCTAAAATTGCGTGTATTTTCACAATTGTCCCCATTGCTGTAGAGTTGCTTAATATTACAAATAGTGGCTTTTTTTAGTAACTAAAAAAACAATGCTTATGTGTGTGTTTACCTTGTTTTGTTTTCTCTTCTTCAGCCCAGCATGACCCCTCAGCAAGGGTAAACTCACCCCCCAGGTTGCTTATGCCTACCAGGTCCGTACAGCATAGGAGCCCAGATCCGAGATTTCCGGTAAGTTAATTTAGTACCATAAATACTACCAAGTGCTTAAGCATGTGTTAAACTGATGGAATCCCAAATTTGGACGCCAACTTACCCTTTTTTTTTATATGTCCCTACAGACCCGCACAATCATGGAAGAGATCATGGAAATGGAGGAAGCTGATGTCTCCCTGCAGGGCACGTCCGATGACCTCCCCCTGGGTCCCAATCTGGAACTGCTCCCTAATGTTTCTCTGGCCAATCCTCAGCAGCAGAGTGAATCTCCATCCATTGCGCATGCACATGGGGAGACTGACACAACAGTCCCCAGTGTTCACTCTGCTGCTGAGGATTTGCCAAGCATGCCTGTTGCTGTTGAGGGGACGACACAACGCGGCAGGGCACGCCCAAGAGCCAGGGTAATTGTGCGGCGGACTCCATTACGCCGCCCCACAATTTCCCAGGGGAGGCAGAGTGCCCTGCTTCAATTATGGACCCAAGAGAGGGACTCGTATGAGGCACAGCTCGTTAATGAGCGTGAGGAAAGGCATGCCGACATGGTCAACATCAATAACAGCTTACAGGGCATCCTCGCGGAGTTGCGTACCCTCAACAGCAACATGGTAACTGCAAGTAATGGCATCCAGTCAGCCATGGCTGAGATGACCAATATGCAGAGAAACATTATGGAGCAGTTTCAAATTCACAATGCAGCCATGGCCCAGGCTAGGTCCCATCCCCACGGACCTCCACCTGGGTATTATGGGCAGCCACCCTATTAAGCCATGATTGTGTGGGACATCTTTTCTCTTACCCCCCACTGTATTTACTTGTCCTTTTAGGTTTCAAACAATCCATTTTGTGTTGCTCATGCAGGTTGTGTTTTGTATTTGCTCCCATATAGCTCCTTAGAGTAATGATTAAGGCCACTAGCCAATGCCATAGGTCTATGTGGAGTGTATCTGGCCACTTATGGCTTGAAATATGTATTTGGTTTGTGCTCCTCCTGTTTGCAGACATGTTTGTGTGACATTATGGCCATGCCCAAATATCCCTGGGCACAGGCAATATTAATGACTGGACTAGGCTGGCCTTTGGACTGGGTGTCCTTGTTTGGTTGTGCCACTCACTTCCAGGTGTAGATGTGCTCGATTTGTTTTTTGTTATATCATGCCTTTTTAACCACAGTTGTATGTGGAATGTTTTATGTTAAGCACAATAATTCTAATTCTACAAAGTAAAAAAAAATTCACAATTACAATACTTGTGGCGTTTTTAGTGGAAACACATTTTAAATCAGCTTGGGCTAAACCAGATCCTTTTTGGTTTAAGAGGTGTAACAATGCAAATATCAAGCTAAGTAAACAACATGAAATACATTAGGCAACAATTAAGGGAAAAATGTTTTAATTTAAGGTAATGCCACATTACGGCAAAACAACATATTGAACAAAAAGGCTAAGACAGACACACAGAATGTTGAAAAAAATAAATTAAATTAACTAAAATGCTGCAATATCAAGTTTGCTCTAACTGATTGTCCAGACTCACTGGGTGGCCCAACATAATTTTCTCCATCATCCTCTAGGGCTGTAGAGGGCAGACTATCCACATAACGTGGGACACGTTCTAGTATTGCAAAATTGTGCAAAACAGCACATGCCATGATGATGTCGTTCACTTTTTTGGGATCATATTGCAGGGCGCCCCCAGTATGGTCCAAACAACGAAAACGGGTCTTCAACAGCCCAAAGGCCCTCTCCACAACAGCCCTGGTCTTGCGGTGCGCACGGTTGTACGCTTCCTGAGAGGCATCCTGGGGCCGCAGCACAGGCGTCATGAGCCAGGGGAGAAGTGGGTACCCGGAATCACCTTAACAAGACAATTAAATTTCATAAACATTAAAAAGGCAAGACAACAAACACAAAGAATTTGACATATATCCAAATGATGTAAGGTAAAGGGCGTAAAAATACACCCAGGGCACATTAGCAAAATAACTATTGCCACTAATGTAGTACATAAATAAAAATGCCGCTTAAATATACAAAAGAATGATAAAACATCTGCACGGGCAAGGGTAGTTAGAATTTGAATATATTTTTGGTTTTCTGACATGTTACAATTAGGATGCTGCTGAGGGGCACTCAACATTTATATAAAGAATACAATGTATGCAGTTTAAGTCCACTTTGACATTTAAAGACCAATACTACAAAAGGACCATAAACTAACAGATACTTGGGTATAAACTCACAACCAATATATTTTGGGACATGGAACTTACAGACATCCTAACTAAAGGGAAAACATTCTGAAGGACAAAGTGAGGCAAGCATTTTGGTTTTGAGTTCCGAAAATAAGACCCAACTAAAATGCAGTTTCAGGCTTATGTAAAGAATACAAAAACAGAAATATCCACAAATAACAGATTATTCAGAAATTTAATACCAAATAAATAGGACACACTTACCAAGCAGCCATGCACCCGAAAATTCACCTGACTCAAATCTCCGAAACAACCCAGATCGTCTGAGTATATATGAGTCGTGCGACGATCCTGGGTAGCCGGCAAGGACACTCAGAAAACGCATGTCCGGCCCAACCACGGCCTGGACATTAAGGGAGTGTCCCATTTTTCGATTCCTTAAGGCAAAAGCATACAAAAAGGGTAATTGATAATTGAAAAAAGGATCAAAAATTTAAAACATTTCTGCACTCTATTGGAAACTACTAATGAAAAGCCTAAATAAGGCATGTACACAAATGAGCCAAAAAAAAATATGCTGCCGCAAAGGAAAACAGGTTACATTACACGTTGGGCAACATAATAACCTAAAACAAAATATAAATACCTATATATATACTCGTCGGCTGCCCTAGGTACGAGTGCCACATGTGTGCAGTCAACAGCACCAATTACGTTGGGCATGTCGGCCACATTATAAAAACCAAGCTTAATGGCGTTTCTGGCTGCCATATCATCCGGAAAATAAATATATTTTGGAGTTATGGCAGCCATGCCTTCCAAAAATTTAGACTCAGCGTAGGCTGGGACATCCCCACGGAGAGGGCACCCAGCCTCTGGAACGAGCCGTTCGCCAAAAATTGCAGGCAGCCAAGCATCTTGGTCATACCTGAAATTGCATGCCCCTTCCTTGTGGTGCGGGCTAACCATGGCCGCAGCTCACTATATAATTTATGGAGGGAAGCGCGATTAAGCCTGGTCAGCTCGAACAGCTCAACATCATTCATGCTATCGATGTTCATGCGACGACGCAGGGGCAATCTGCTCTCAGACATCTGGATCAACTCAATGCCAAAAAGCATAAGCCCTTGATGTGCCACAAACTCGCTCCTCTCCATCCTACTCCCGAGGCCAAATAGCTGCCGGCAAACATTTCGTAAAGCAGCTCTTTAATGGGCTTCAAAACAATTAGCAATCAGCTCTCTGAATTGGTCGCAAGCCCATGTGAAGGACGTAAAAAATAGGATCTGACGCAAATAATACGATTTGGACGGGAAAAAGACACGAACTAACGCAAAATATACGATTTCCGTACGAAATGCGTATGTTCATATACGTCTATGCGCGAACGATCGTGCGAATACGAAATGGGCAAAAAAACAAGAAAAAATGACAAACACCCACCCAAACTTACGATTCTCGATACGAAATCAATTAACTTTTGCTCTTTGAATCGAGGGGATTGTGTGACCTGCTGTGAAGTGTGAAGCCTAAAGTGTACCTGAAGTCCTGCTAATAAAGTAAGTGCCATTTTCATAAAGTCGGTCTCATTGGAGTTTATGGAAGTAAGCTCACATCAGGAGGTCCCCCAAGCCCGTTAACAGCTCTCTGAATTGGTCGCAAGCCCATGTGAAGGACGTAAAAAATAGGATCTGACGCAAATAATACGATTTGGACGGGAAAAAGACACGAACTAACGCAAAATATACGATTTCCGTACGAAATGCGTATGTTCATATACGTCTATGCGCGAACGATCGTGCGAATACGAAATGGGCAAAAAAACAAGAAAAAATGACAAACACCCACCCAAACTTACGATTCTCGATACGAAATCAATTAACTTTTGCTCTTTGAATCGAGGGGATTGTGTGACCTGCTGTGAAGTGTGAAGCCTAAAGTGTACCTGAAGTCCTGCTAATAAAGTAAGTGCCATTTTCATAAAGTCGGTCTCATTGGAGTTTATGGAAGTAAGCTCACATCAGGAGGTCCCCCAAGCCCGTTAACAGCTCTCTGAATTGGTCGCAAGCCCATGTGAAGGACGTAAAAAATAGGATCTGACGCAAATAATACGGTTTGGACGGGAAAAAGACACGAACTAACGCAAAATATACGATTTCCGTACGAAATGCGTATGTTCATATACGTCTATGCGCGAACGATCGTGCGAATACGAAATGGGCAAAAAAACAAGAAAAAATGACAAACACCCACCCAAACTTACGATTCTCGATACGAAATCAATTAACTTTTGCTCTTTGAATCGAGGGGATTGTGTGACCTGCTGTGAAGTGTGAAGCCTAAAGTGTACCTGAAGTCCTGCTAATAAAGTAAGTGCCATTTTCATAAAGTCGGTCTCATTGGAGTTTATGGAAGTAAGCTCACATCAGGAGGTCCCCCAAGCCCGTTAACAAAGAACCCACTCCCCATACACCCTGAGGAGCTAAACTCCTCAGGGACCCGTATGCTACATATATCAGGTATCCAGCTCACCAAAACCATAAAACGTAACATTTAATATTTCTATTAAAACATACATGTCCTGTGTGAGGTGTAGTCCCATCTCACCCCCCTCAAAATGTGACACGTTTCGGGGTAAGATACCCCTTAATCAT
Organism: Gastrophryne carolinensis; assembly: GCA_027917425.1. Lineage (NCBI taxonomy): Eukaryota > Metazoa > Chordata > Amphibia > Anura > Microhylidae > Gastrophryne > Gastrophryne carolinensis. The sequence continues at coordinate 18,031,691 of CM051234.1, read as the reverse complement.
ACCTACCTTGATGGTATGATTAAGGGGTATCTTACCCCGAAACGCGACAGGACATGTATGTTTTTAATGGAAATATTAAATGTTAAGTTTTATGGTTTTGGTGAGCTGGACACCTGATACAGATTACTTGTTTAGGATTTGCAGAGATCCATCCGTGCTTTAAGGCCAGCACAAGGGCTGGGGGTTTCTGAGCTGTCTGGACTGTGACAAAAAAATGACACTTAACTTCAGCCACAGGCTTGTTTCCTTGCACCTCAGTGTCCTGCAACCATCTCGTTCTGGAACTATCAGCTCCAAAGCAGTGCGTACGGTTGCTAACGGGGCCAGAGAACTTTTTAGAATCCACTACAGAATGTATATCGATAGGGCGAACCCCTAAAGTTTGGATCCAGTTAGGGGGTTGCTGTGGCGGGCAGGCTCAGGGTGGCATAGGGTGCCGGGGTTTTGGAGGAAAACTCACCTGCTGCTGGAGAACTCACCCAAGATCCCCTTCCTGTCAGTGGTGGTGGCGTTTGAATTGGTCCACTGGATAAATTAGCCTGGGTCGGGGCTATGAAACTCGTTGGGGACCTTCTCCTGGCATTACCAATTCCGGGATCCATATTCAGGTGATGTGGTGTGTGGTGTGATTTCATAGTTATTGTGGTTTTTGCACAGTCAGCATTCTGTTTCTCTTGCCACATTAGTTTAATGGTTTAGCGTGTGATTGTTACAGAAATACTTTGCACTTCTGGCACTTATGCACTTTATAGTTGGATGAATTGTATCCAAAACTTTTATTTATTTTATGGTTTTTTGGTGTTTTATGTACTGTATTTGCCGGCGTATAAGACGACTGGGCGTATAAGACGACCCCCCAACATTTCCACTCAAAATATAGAATTTGTTATATACTCGCCGTGTAAGACTACTCCCTCTTCCGCACACCTTCCACACACCAAATAAACAACAAACCAAATAAACAACCAAAAAAACAACCTGAGCATGTTAGCAGGGCTCACCTGAGTAAAGTGTCATGGCGACATCCTTTCCTCTCCTCTGTGCTGGAAGCAGAAAGCCATTTAGCTGTCCTTGGGTCACCTCCACTCAAATCCCATCTACCAATAGGAAGAGGCAACAGCCCGGCCGCGCTGTCTGCTGGGATAGGGAGTGGGGGAGGCGAGAGCAACCCCTGCGGAGGATGTATAGCTGCATGGTTCTTTGACCAGTGGTCTACAGCACCCCATGCCAGAGCCGAGCCACAAGAAAATGGCTGCCACTCAAAAAAAGGGGCATAGGACAAGGCGGCTACGCCCTCAACCCACAAACAATACCCACATGTTGCTCCATCGTCACATCCTCACTAACGGAGCTGGGAAAAGAGAGATGGGATGGGACAGAGCTGGGAATAGAGAGATGGGATGGGACAGAGCTGGGAAAAGAGAGATGGGATGGGACAGAGCTGGGAATAGAGAGATGGGATGGGGCAGAGCTGGGAATAGAGAGATGGGATGGGACAGAGCTGGGAAAAGAGAGATGGGATGGGACAGAGCTGGGAAAAGAGAGAGATGGGATGGGACAGAGCTGCGAGAAGAGAGATGGGATGGGACAGAGCTGGGAAAAGAGAGAGATGGGATGGGACAGAGCTGGGAATAGAGAGATGGGATGGGACAGAGCTGGGAATAGAGAGATGGGATGGGACAGAGCTGGGAAAAGAGAGATGGGAAGGGACAGAGCTGGGAGAAGAGAGATGGGATGGGACAGAGCTGGGAATAGAGCGATGGGATGGGACAGAGCTGGGAAAAGAGAGATGGGAAGGGACAGAGCTGGGAGAAGAGAGATGGGAAGGGACAGAGCTGGGAGAAGAGAGATGGGATGGGACAGAGCTGGGAATAGAGAGATGGGATGGGACAGAGCTGGGAGAAGAGAGATAGGATGGGGCAGAGCTGGGAAAAGAGAGATGGGATGGGACAGAGCTGGGAAAAGAGAGATGGGATGGGACAGAGCTGGGAATAGAGAGATGGGATGGGACAGAGCTGGGAATAGAGAGATGGGATGGGACAGAGCTGGGAAAAGAGAGATGGGATGGGACAGAGCTGGGAATAGACAGATGGGATGGGACAGAGCTGGGAATAGAGAGATCGGATGGGACAGAGCTGGGAATAGAGAGATGGGATGGGGCAGAGCTGGGAATAGAGAGATGGGATGGGGCAGAGCTGGGAATAGAGAGATGGGATGGGACAGAACTGGGAATAGAGAGATGGGATGGGACAGAGCTGGGAAAAGAGAGATGGGAAGGGACAGAGCTGGGAGAAGAGAGATGGGATGGGACAGAGCTGGGAAAAGAGAGATGAGATGGGACAGAGCTGGGAATAGAGAGATGGGATGGGACAGAGCTGGGAAAAGAGAGATGGGATGGGACAGAGCAGGGAAAAGAGAGAGATGGGATGGGGCAGAGCTGGGAAAAGAGAGAGATGGGATGGGACAGAGCTGGGAATAGAGAGATGGGATGGGACAGAGCTGGGAATAGAGAGATGGGATGGGACAGAGCTGGGAATAGAGAGATGGGAGGGGACAGAGCTGGGAATAGAGAGATGGGATGGGACAGAGCTGGGAATAGAGAGATGGGATGGGACAGAGCTGGGAATAGAGAGATGGGATGGGACAGAGCTGGGAATAGAGAGATGGGATGGGGCAGAGCTGGGAATAGAGAGATGGGATGGGACAGAGCTGGGAATAGAGAGATGGGATGGGGCAGAGCTGGGAATAGAGAGATGGGATGGGACAGAGCTGGGAATAGAGAGATGGGATGGGACAGAGCTGGGAAAAGAGAGATGGGATGGGACAGAGCTGGGAAAAGAGAGATGGGATGGGACAGAGCTGGGAATAGAGAGATGGGATGGGACAGAGCTGGGAAAAGAGAGATGGGATGGGACAGAGCTGGGAAAAGAGAGATGGGATGGGACAGAGCTGGGAATAGAGAGATGGGATGGGACAGAGCTGGGAAAAGAGAGATGGGATGGGACAGAGCTGGGAAAAGAGAGATGGGATGGGACAGAGCTGGGAAAAGAGAGATGGGATGGGACAGAGCTGGGAAAAGAGAGAGATGGGATGGGGCAGAGCTGGGAAAAGAGAGATGGGATGGGACAGAGCTGGGAAAAGAGAGAGATGGGATGGGACAGAGCTGCGAGAAGAGAGATGGGATGGGACAGAGCTGGGAATAGAGAGATGGGATGGGACAGAGCTAGGAATAGAGAGATGGGATGGGAAAGAGCTGGGAATAGAGAGATGGGATGGGACAGAGCTGGGAAAAGAGAGAGATGGGATGGGACAGAGCTGCGAGAAGAGAGATGGGATGGGACAGAGCTGGGAGAAGAGAGATGGGATGGGACAGAGCTGGGAAGAGAGAGATGGGATGGGACAGAGCTGGGAATAGAGAGATGGGATGAAACAGAGCTGGGAAAAGAGAGAGATGGGATGGGACAGAGCTGGGAATAGAGAGATGGGATGGGACAGAGCTGGGAATAGAGAGATGGGATGGGACAGAGCTGGGAAAAGAGAGAGATGGGATGGGGCAGAGCTGGGAATAGAGAAATGGGATGGGACAGAGCTGGGAATAGAGAGATGGGATGGGACAGAGCTGGGAATAGAGAGATGGGATGGGACAGAGCTGGGAATAGAGAGATGGGATGGGGCAGAGCTGGGAATAGAGAGATGGGATGGGACAGAGCTGGGAATAGAGAGATGGGATAGGACAGAGCTGGGAATAGAGAGATCGGATGGGACAGAGCTGGGAGAAGAGAGATGGGATGGGACAGAGCTGGGAGAAGAGAGATGGGATGGGACAGAGCTGGGAATAGAGAGATGGGATGGGACAGAGCTGGGAAAAGAGAGATGGGATGGGACAGAGCTGGGAGAAGAGAGATGGGATGGGACAGAGCTGGGAAAAGAGAGATGGGATGGGACAGAGCTGGGAGAAGAGAGATGGGATGGGACAGAGCTGGGAAAAGAGAGATGGGATGAGACAGAGCTGGGAGAAGAGAGATGGGATGGGACAGAGCTGGGAGAAGAGAGATGGGATGGGACAGAGCTGGGAAAAGAGAGATGGGATGGGACAGAGCTGGGAGAAGAGAGATGGGATGGGACAGAGCTGGGAATAGAGAGATGGGATGGGACAGAGCTGGGAAAAGAGAGATGGGATGGGACAGAGCTGGGAAAAGAGAGATGGGATGGAACAGAGCTGGGAAAAGAGAGATGGGATGGGACAGAGCTGGGAGAAGAGAGATGGGATGGGCCAGAGCTGGGAAAAGAGAGAGATGGGATGGGACAGAGATGGGAAAAGAGAGATGGGATGGGACAGAGCTGGGAATAGAGAGATGGGATGGGACAGAGCTGGGAAAAGAGAGATGGGATGGGGCAGAGCTGGGAAAAGAGAGATGGGATGGGACAGAGCTGGGAAAAGAGAGATGGGATGGGGCAGAGCTGGGAAAAGAGAGATGGGATGGGACAGAGCTGGGAATAGAGAGATGGGATGGGACAGAGCTAGGAAAAGAGAGAGATGGGATGGGACAGAGCTGCGAGAAGAGAGATGGGATGGGACAGAGCTGGGAGAAGAGAGATGGGATGGGACAGAGCTGGGAATAGAGAGATGGGATGGGACAGAGCTGGGAATAGAGAGATGGGATGGGACAGAGCTGGGAATAGAGAGATGGGATGGGACAGAGCTGGGAGAAGAGAGATGGGATGGGACAGAGCTGGGAATAGAGAGATGGGATGGGACAGAGCTGGGAATAGAGAGATGGGATGGGACAGAGCTGGAAATAGAGAGATGGGATGGGACAGAGCTGGGAGAAGAGAGATAGGATGGGGCAGAGCTGGGAAAAGAGAGATGGGATGGGGCAGAGCTGGGAATAGAGAGATGGGATGGGACAGAGCTGGGAGAAGACAGATAAGATGGGGCAGAGCTGGGAAAAGAGAGATGGGATGGGGCAGAGCTGGGAAAAGAGAGATGGGATGAGACAGAGCTGGGAGAAGAGAGATAGGATGGGGCAGAGCTGGGAAAAGAGAGATGGGATGGGACAGAGCTGGGAGTAGAGAGATGGGATGGGACAGAGCTGGGAAAAGAGAGATGGGATGGGACAGAGCTGGGAATAGAGAGATGGGATGGGACAGAGCTGGGAAAAGAGAGATGGGATGGGACAGAGCTGGGAGAAGAGATACGGGATGGGACAGAGCTGGGAAAAGAGAGAGATGGGAAGGGGCAGAGCTGGGAAAAGAGAGAGATGGGATGGGGCAGAGCTGGGAATAGAGAGATGGGATTGGACAGAGCTGGGAGAAGAGAGATGGGATGGGACAGAGCTGGGAAAAGAGAGATGGGATGGGACAGAGCTGGGAAAAGAGAGATGGGATGGGACAGAGCTGGGAATAGAGAGACGGGATGGGACAGAGCTGGGAAAAGAGAGAGATGGGATGGGGCAGAGCTGGGAAAAGAGAGAGATGGGATGGGGCAGAGCTGGGAAAAGAGAGAGATGGGATGGGACAGAGCTGGGAATAGAGAGATGGGATGGGACAGAGCTGGGAATAGAGAGATGGGAGGGGACAGAGCTGGGAATAGAGAGATGGGATGGGACAGAGCTGGGAATAGAGAGATGGGATGGGACAGAGCTGGGAATAGAGAGATGGGATGGGACAGAGCTGGGAATAGAGAGATGGGATGGGGCAGAGCTGGGAATAGAGAGATGGGATGGGACAGAGCTGGGAATAGAGAGATGGAATGGGGCAGAGCTGGGAATAGAGAGATGGGATGGGACAGAGCTGGGAATAGAGAGATGGGATGGGGCAGAGCTGGGAATAGAGAGATGGGATGGGACAGAGCTGGGAATAGAGAGATGGGATGGGACAGAGCTGGGAAAAGAGAGATGGGATGGGACAGAGCTGGGAAAAGAGAGATGGGATGGGACAGAGCTGGGAAAAGAGAGATGGGATGGGACAGAGCTGGGAAAAGAGAGATGGGATGGGACAGAGCTGGGAATAGAGAGATGGGATGGGACAGAGCTGGGAAAAGAGAGATGGGATGGGACAGAGCCGGGGAATAGAGAGATGGGATGGGACAGAGCCGGGGAATAGAGAGATGGGATGGGACAGAGCTGGGAAAAGAGAGATGGGATGGGAGTCATGGATCAAAGCTGGGAACAGAGATGGGATGGGACAGAGCAGGGAAAAGAGAGTTGAAGCAGGGAAAGGTGGGTTTTTACAGGTGCCCGGGTGGGGGATTCACACAGTGGGGGCATCCCAATTCAGGATGCCCCAGGGAAAAGGTGGCTGGTGATAAAAGACGCGCTCAGTCATCTGCAACTATCCCAGGAGGCTGAGCGACGCACAATCATAAACGTCCTGCTTCATGCACTGTTTTATATCCGCTGGGCAGCTGCAAACAGAACTATGCAGGGCCAAACTAATGCATAGTCCTGCTTGTTGCTGCCCGGAGGATATTAAGCAGTGCACTGCAAAACTGCAGCTCCTCCAAAAATCACCTACCTGCCGTCTTTCCTCCCGCCCGCCGTCTTTCCTCCCGGACTGCCGGCCCCGCCCGCTGCCTTCCATCCTGGCCGACGACCCCGCCCACTGCCTTTTTTCATGGTCTTTGACCCCGCCCACTGCCTTCCCCTCCACCCGGCCACCGGCCCCGCCGCTGCCTTCCCCCCCCGTCTTCGGCCCTGCGCGCTGCCTTCCCTCCCGGCTGCCGGCGACGATATACAACGACACCCGTCTCTGCTCCCACCCTCCTGGCGGGTTGAATACCCCTGCATTAGAGGGAGCAGTGCCGTGCACCCGGCGTATAAGACGACCCTTCCACTTGTAAGCATGTTTTTCAGGGGCAGAAAGTCGTCTTATACCCTGGCAAATACGGTACTATGGATCTATCTGGGATACCCCCAAAAATGGATTGTTTGTGTTGTATATATGTATTTTAAATGTGTGTATCTTAATGTGATTTTTGTATTTTTCAATAAATATGAATTCATGAGATTTGGTTTAATCTATTAATTGTGGTGGAGGGGGTGCTGCTCTTTGGATACTATTGGCAGCCATTTTTCTGAAGCGGGTAGATTGGCTGCTCAGTAGCCCATCAACCAGATTTTCCATTTTCGGGCTGGACACTGAACTCTAGCACGATTTTCTGGCTGTTTTAGCGTGTTTGGGAACCCTAACTCGCAAAGTTTGGTACAAAGTTCATGTTCGCCCATCACTATCCCCTCGATTCAAAGAGCAAAAGTTAATTGATTTCGTATCGAGAATCGTAAGTTTGGGTGGGTGTTTGTCATTTTTTCTTGTTTTTTTGCCCATTTCGTATTCGCACGATCGTTCGCGCATAGACGTATATGAACATACGCATTTCGTACGGAAATCGTATATTTTGCGTTAGTTCGTGTGTTTTTCCCGTCCAAATCGTATTATTTGCGTCAGATCCTATTTTTTACGTCCTTCACATGGGCTTGCGACCAATTCAGAGAGGTGATTGTTAATTGTTTTGAAGCCCATTAAAGAGCTGCTTTACGAAATGTTTGCCGGCAGCTATTTGGCCTCGGGAGTAGGATGGAGAGGAGCGAGTTTGTGGCACATCAAGGGCTTATGCTTTTTGGCATTGAGTTGATCCAGATGTCTGAGAGCAGATTGCCCCTGCGTCGTTGCATGAACATCGATAGCATGAATGATGTTGAGCTGTTCGAGCTGACCAAGCTTAATCGCGCTTCCCTCCATAAATTATATAGTGAGCTGCGGCCATGGTTAGCCCGCACCACAAGGAAGGGGCAAGCAATTTCAGGTATGACCAAGATGCTTGGCTGCCTGCAATTTTTGGCGAACGGCTCGTTCCAGAGGCTGGGTGCCCTCTCCGTGGGGATGTCCCAGCCTACGCTGAGCCGCGCACTATCAAAATTTTTGGAAGGCATGGCTGCCATAACTCCAAAATATATTTATTTTCCGGATGATATGTGTAGCGATAACCCTTATCGCCGGAGGGCTTCACCGCCCGAGACGTCCTTTTCCCAATCGTAAGAGGTGCTGCTGGAATTCCAGAGTCATCCGTGAGGAAACAGGAACAGCCCTTACAAGGGCTAGTGAACTGTAATATAGCGTTTCCCCCAATAAGAGACAGAACTCAGTATTGAGGGTGAAGGTGAAGTGTCTTTATTAGTGCCACTCTAGGCCTTATATACACAAGTCTCCATGCAATGGGACCTCCCCCGTGGACCTCATGACAAATACACAGACCAACTCTGCCGGTGACGCAATCAGCAAAACAATAGGCGTCTGTAATACACTCAATCAGAACAATGCCATTGCCTGTGACGTAATCAATTAACACAAAGGCAGTTTATAATACAATCCAAACTACAATGACCTAATTAAGAAAAGGCCAGTGAATGACCCGGTGGGCAACTGAATAGTGATGACATCCAAAAGACAGAGCGTCTGTCACAATGCCCCCTTTTTGTGGAACACCCGGCAGACCCGGATTGACCCTGTTCGGGTTAACGTGGGGCTGTCCGGACTCTTGTTATGGGCAGAGTTCTGTGTAAGGACAAGTCTGCACATAGTGAGTAACCGGACTAAACATTGACGTGGGCTGTACATAGGAATCGGTCATGGGTGGGGTCCAAACACTGGGATATTGTGGCGTTGGTGAGTTCAGCACCAAAGTCCTTGGTTGGATGTGTGCACAGGTGCTCTGCTTTCTTACAGCTGGCCCAAGTTTCAATCTCTTTCCATGGAAGCTGATCGGAGAATCCACAATCTTCTGCACATCTACATCATCGTAAAAGTAGACAAAACCATAACCCTTAGGAACGCCAGAGACATCCCTAATAATTTTGACACTCTTTACAGCGCCATACTTTGAAAAAACATCCTTAATTTCAGGCTGATTAATCCGACGGCCAATGCCCCCAACAAAAATAGTGTTTGGCATACGTTTCCCTTCTGGAAGGACGTAACCTGATGGCTGATCCTCTTCTTGGCTTCTTGTAACAGACATGACGTGATGCAGACGAAACCCCTGGGTCTCCCCGACCAGTGGGCTGGAGTCGGCAGCTCGGGCTGGAGACCGGGTTGTAACAGGGTTGACGCTGGCTGGTCCAGAGGTAGCGTAGGCAGAAGTCATTGGTCCTAGATCATTTCCCAATAGTACTTCTGCTGGTAAGTTGTCCATAAGTCCCACCTGTACCCTGCCGGATCCAGCGCCCCAGTCAAGATGTACTCGGGCGGTGGGGAGTCGAAACACAGCTCCTCCCGCCACCCTTACTGCAACGGTGTGTCCAGTGCGGTCTTTGTTCTTGACCAAATGAGGTTGAAGCAAGGTAAGTGTGGCTCCGGTGTCGCGTAATCCTTGCGCGGTGCGCCCATTGACTCGTACCTCCTGGCAATGGTGCTGTCGGTTATCTTGGATGGCCGCTTGTACGGGATCAGCTTCATACAGTACCCCCAGATACTCTTCCGAACTGCTCTCAGCTTCCAAACAGTGTGCCACAGGAGTACGGGAGGTGGAAGGTTGCTTTTGCCCCCACGTGTTTCGGGGAGGCTCTAGGGCGCAATCACTGCGATAATGTCCCCATTGTTTGCAACGATGGCACTGAACTGTGGAGAGGTTCGGTTGCTGCGCTGGCCTATGTGGCCCAGAGTCACGAGTTGGCGCTGAAGCCACAGGTGCTTGAAATTTGATGGGAGGTTGTGGTTTTGGGGGGACTGTTCTGTCCGGCGAGCATCAGTGTACTCGTCGGCTAGACGAGCAGCCTCAGGTAGCGTTAGAGGCCTCCGGTCACGTACCCACTCTCTTAGCTCTGGTTGCAGGGCATTGAGAAAATGTTCTAGTAAAAACAACTGTAGTACATCCTCAGCGGTCGTGGCTTTGCATCCAGTGACCCAGTGTGATGCTGTACGATGGAGGCGACATGCCCACTCCGTGTAAGAATCCCCTCCCTTCTTTTGGGATTCCCGAAATCGTCGCCTGTAGGCTTCCGGGGTGACAGCGTACCGGGCTAACAAAGCCTCCTTTACCAGATGGTAGTGTGGTAAGTCCGCATCAGGGATGGCCCGGAAAGCATCGGAAGCTTTCCCAGATAGTTTCCCTGATAATATGGTGACCCATTCCTCCGTGGGTACCCGGTGTAAAGCGCACTGGCGTTCAAAATCGGCCAAAAATCCGTCAATCTCATCGTCACTTTCCTGGAAGGACTTAAATGCTGCAAATGGAATCTTTCTCCCCCCAGTGTAACTGAGGCTGAGAGGCTGCTGGGTTGAAAGTCGCCGATCTTCCCTTCGCTTACTGGCCTCTGCCTCCGCTGCGGCGAAGACTCGGTCGATCGGTTCCTGTGATGGATTCGGGCCATAGACCGACAATCTGTTCCGAACCGCTTGAACAAGAGCAGCGTCTTCCTCGATCTCTATATTGGTTTCAGTCCTCACTGCTGCATGATCCATTTCGATCAGCTCGGCTATCAGTTCCCGACGTGGGCGGTTGCTAGCTGACCTTCCCCGGCTCTCGAGTAGATCCTTCAGGGTCAGCCTTTTCAACTTGTCCTACTGACTCTCCATCAGGGTAGCACTCTCTCTGGGTACAAAGGACCATCCGACCGCTTGCCACCAATTGTAGCGATAACCCTTATCGCCGGAGGGCTTCACCGCCCGAGACGTCCTTTTCCCAATCGTAAGAGGTGCTGCTGGAATTCCAGAGTCATCCGTGAGGAAACAGGAACAGCCCTTACAAGGGCTAGTGAACTGTAATATAGCGTTTCCCCCAATAAGAGACAGAACTCAGTATTGAGGGTGAAGGTGAAGTGTCTTTATTAGTGCCACTCTAGGCCTTATATACACAAGTCTCCATGCAATGGGACCTCCCCCGTGGACCTCATGACAAATACACAGACCAACTCTGCCGGTGACGCAATCAGCAAAACAATAGGCGTCTGTAATACACTCAATCAGAACAATGCCATTGCCTGTGACGTAATCAATTAACACAAAGGCAGTTTATAATACAATCCAAACTACAATGACCTAATTAAGAAAAGGCCAGTGAATGACCCGGTGGGCAACTGAATAGTGATGACATCCAAAAGACAGAGCGTCTGTCACAATATGTCAGCCAGAAACGCCATTAAGCTTGGTTTTTATAATGTGGCCGACATGCCCAACGTAATTGGTGCTGTTGACTGCACACATGTGGCACTCGTACCTAGGGCAGCCGACGAGTATATATATAGGTATTTATATTTTGTTTTAGGTTATTATGTTGCCCAACGTGTAATGTAACCTGTTTTCCTTTGCGGCAGCATATTTATTTTTGGCTCATTTGTGTACATGCCTTCTTTAGGCTTTTCATTAGTAGTTTCCAATAGAGTGCAGACATGTTTTAAATTTTTGATCCTTTTTTCAATTATCAATTACCCTTTTTGTATGCTTTTCCCTTAAGGAATCGAAAAATGGGACACTCCCTTAATGTCCAGGCCGTGGTTGGGCCGGACATGCGTTTTCTGAGTGTCCTTGCCGGCTACCCAGGATCGTCGCACGACTCCTATATACTCAGACGATCTGGGTTGTTTCGGAGATTTGAGTCAGGTGAATTTTCGGGTGCATGGCTGCTTGGTAAGTGTGTCCTATTTATTTGGTATTAAATTTCTGACTAATCTGTTATTTGTGGATATTTGTGTTTTTGTATTCTTTACATAAGCCTGAAACTGCATTTTAGTTGGGTCTTATTTTCGGAACTCCAAACAAAAATGCTTGCCTCACTTTGTCCTTCAGAATGTTTTCCCTTTAGTTAGGATGTCTGTAAGTTCAATGTCCCCAAATATATTGGTTGTGAGTTTATACCCAAGTATCTGTTAGTTTAGGTTCCTTTTGTAGTATTGGTCTTTAAATGTCAAAGTGGACTTAAACTGCATACATTGTATTCTTTATATAAATGTTGAGTGCCCCTCAGCAGCATCCTAATTGTAACATGTCAGAAAACCAAAAATATATTCAAATTCTAACTACCCTTGCCCGTGCAGATGTTTTATCATTCTTTTGTATATTTAAGCCGCATTTTTATTTATGTACTACATTAGTGGCAATAGTTATTTGGCTAATGTGCCCTGGGTGTATTTTTACGCCCTTTACCTTACATCATTTGGATATATGTCAAATTCTTGGTGTTTGTTGTCTTGCCTTTTTAATGTTTATTAAATTTAATTGTCTTGTTAAGGTGATTCCGGGTACCCACTTCTCCCCTGGCTCATGACGCCTGTGCTGCGGCCCCAGGATGCCTCTCAGGAAGCGTACAACCGTGCGCACCGCAAGACCAGGGCTGTTGTGGAGAGGGCCTTTGGGCTGTTGAAGACCCGTTTTCGTTGTTTGGACCATACTGGGGGCGCCCTGCAATATGATCCCAAAAAAGTGATCGACATCATCATGGCATGTGCTGTTTTGCACAATTTTGCAATACTAGAACGTGTACCACGTTATGTGGATAGTCTGCCCTCTACAGCCCTAGAGGATGATGGAGAAAATTATGTTGGGCCACCCAGTGAGTCTGGACAATCAGTTCGAGCAAACTTGATATTGCAGCATTTTAGTTAATTTAATTTCGTTTTTAAACATTCTGTGTGTCTGTCTTAGCCTTTTTGTTCAATATGTTGTTTGGCCGTAATGTGGCATTACCTTAAATTAAAACATTTTTCCCTTAATTGTTGCCTAATGTATTTCATGTTGTTTACTTAGCTTGATATTTGCATTGTTACACCTCTTAAACCAAAAAGTATCTGGTTTAGCCCAAGCTGATTTAAACTGTGTTTCCACTAAAAACGCCACAAGTATTGTAATTGTAAATTTTTTTTTACTTTGTATAATTAGAATTATTGTGCTTAACATAAAACATTCCACATACAACTGTGGTTAAAAAGGCATGATATAACAAAAAAAAAAACGACCACATCTACACCTGGAAGTGAGTGGCACAACCAAACAAGGACACCCAGTCCAAAGGCCAGCCTAGTCCATTCATTAATATTGCCTGTGCCCAGGGATATTTGGGCATGGCCATAATGTCACACAAACATGTCTGCAAACAGGAGGAGCACAAACCAAATACATATTTAAAGCCATAAGTGGCCAGATACACTCCACATAGACCTATGGCATTGGCTAGTGGCCTTAATTATTACTCTAAGGAGCTATATGGGAGCAAATACAAAACACAACCTGCATGAGCAACACAAAATGGATTGTTTGAAACCTAAAAAGACAAGTAAATACAGTGGGGGGTAAGAGAAAAGATGTCCCACACAATCATGGCTTAATAGGGTGGCTGCCCATAATACCCAGGTGGAGGTCCGTGGGGATGGGACCTAGCCTGGGCCATGGCTGCATTGTGAATTTGAAACTGCTCCATAATGTTTCTCTGCATATTGGTCATCTCAGCCATGGCTGACTGGATGCCATTACTTGCAGTTACCATGTTGCTGTTGAGGGTACGCAACTCCGCGAGGATGCCCTGTAAGCTGGTATTGATGTTGACCATGTCGGCATGCCTTTCCTCACGCTCATTAACGAGCTGTGCCTCATACGAGTCCCTCTCTTGGGTCCATAATTGAAGCAGGGCACTCTGCCTCCCCTGGGAAATTGTGGGGCGGCGTAATGGAGTCCGCCGCACAATTACCCTGGCTCTTGGGCGTGCCCTGCCGCGTGGTGTCGTCCCCTCAACAGCAACAGGCATGCTTTGCAAATCCTCAGCAGCAGAGTGAACACTGGGGACTGTTGTGTCAGTCTCCCCATGTGCATGCGCAATGGATGGAGATTCACTCTGCTGCTGAGGATTGGCCAGAGAAACATTAGGGAGCAGTTCCAGATTGGGACCCAGGGGGAGGTCATCGGACGTGCCCTGCAGGGAGACATCAGCTTCCTCCATTTCCATGATCTCTTCCATGATTGTGCGGGTCTGTAGGGACATATAAAAAAAAAGGGTAAGTTGGCGTCCAAATTTGGGATTCCATCAGTTTAACACATGCTTAAGCACTTGTTAGTATTTATGGTACTAAATTAACTTACCGGAAATCTCGGATCTGGGCTCCTATGCTGTACGGACCTGGTAGGCATAAGCAACCTGGGGGGTGAGTTTACCCTTGCTGAGGGGTCATGCTGGGCTGAAGAAGAGAAAACAAAACAAGGTAAACACACACATAAGCATTGTTTTTTTAGTTACTAAAAAAAGCCACTATTTGTTATATTAAGCAACTCTACAGCAATGGGGACAATTGTTAAAATACACGCAATTTTAGATAGGTGCAATGGCTCGAGAAAACTGCTAACTGACCTCATTTCAAAGTCAGGAAGTGTACCCAGTCAGCATACTACTTGCACAGCAACTATTTGGAATTTGACTACCATTCTCTAGGTCAGGGGTACTCAAACACTTCTTGTAAAGGTCCATTTAAAGGTATGTGGTGATAGGTGAATGTCTGGCCATGGGGCTGTCGCAGGGGGTGTCTAGTTAGAAATAAACACACTGGGGGAGGGGCTGGAGATTGGCAAGTGCAAACTAATAAAGGCTGCTTGCCCTTGCTGGGCTGGATGGGGCAGAGCTGAGGGGACAGGGATTGGATGGCTAAAGGTGGGAGGTCAGGAATTGATGGGGATGGGATGGATGGAGCAAATATGTTAGAAATGTATGGGGCTTATGTGGGGGGGGGGGGCAGATGGTGGGACTGTGGCAGATGGGGCAGAGCTGGGGCAGCGGGACAGGATTGGACCAAGAGAAAGATGCACCAAGTTACTGTGTACCTTGCAATGCCACTTCCTGTGCAGTACTTCATATTGCAATGCTATGTTTCAGGGAGCCATGACATTGGGCAGGAGACCAACCACTACATCGCCGATCAAGGGGGCAGCTCTGAGCACGTCAACACAGAAGTAACTGAGTGCAGTGCTGCCTGGGCAGGGGTCCGGGAATCTGGTGCCAAGGTCCGCATTGGGACCCCGGGCCGCCAGTTGAGTCTCGCTGCTCTAGGTCAGATATGTTTGGGGGTGTGTCATTAAATTGTTACCTCAAACACAACTCACACAACAAATAGCCAACACATCCCTAATGTTGTGTGTTTTGTGATTGAGTCCAAATCTAACACTTTTCAGGATAAACTTCGTTAGTTGACAAATATTTTTGGTTAATTGGTCTTTTACATAATGTATGTGGTCCTAAATGTGTGATTCACAGGGACCAAAACAGGACACAAACAGGCACAGTAGTGCGAGGCAAAGCAAGCCACACCATAGGGCCATACCGTCATCTTGGTACTAGTGACCTTTATATTTTGTAGCAAACAGGCAAACATGCAGATTAAGAGTACTCACCGTGGGTACGGGTCGGTGAGTCTGTGTCCCTTAGACCCGCATGGCCACCGACCGCGACCGGATGGAGAAGGCCCAGCACAATCTCCTCAGCAGGGGTAAACTCCAGTTTTGTAGGAAAGCCACCTCCAGTTTTCATGCTGAAAAGAGAAAATCGTTTGGTACTCAGAAAAGGTGCATACAGTACATCCTAAACCTTATATTTGGAGACATCATTTATTTACCTGTAATTATGCCTTTTAATTTCTTTTTGACGTACAGCATATTTCAGATCCGAGATTTTCTTTTGAATTTGTGGCACATCTTTCCTCTCTTCCCCCGCTGCATTTACTTGTCGTAGGATGGTTTCAAACAATTCCATCTTGCGCTGCTTCGTGGTGTGTTTTGATTTGCTCCCATAGAGCTCGTCATAGTATAATGTAAGGCCACTAGCCAATGCCATATTTTGGTCATGGGAGAATCTCCCACTCAACTGGCCGCGGCGCAAGGTGCGGCCAGATGGTTGGCTTGGCTGCTCCTCCATGTGTGCAGACACATGTGGTGACATTATGGCCTGGGGCTGGGTAGGGGAATGGACGGATTGCTGGCTTCCCAATGACTGGACTGGACTGGCCAAGGGACTGGGTGTTCTTGCGTGGCTGGCCACCGAACTTCCAGGTGTAGATGTGGTCAGGGTGGCCATTCTTTGGCCTCTTGGGGGGCTATGTTCCCGGCTGGTGCCAGGTCGGGGGCTATGTTCCCGGCTGGTGCCAGGTCGGGGGCTATGTTCCCGGCTGGTGCCAGGTCGGGGGCTTCTAGCCCTGCTGCGTGGCCTGTATTGGCTTCTGGCCATGCTTCTTGGGCTGGACGGGCTTCTGACCCTGCTTCTTGGCCTGGACGGGCTTCTGGCCCTGCTTCTGGGCCTTTCTGGGGTTGTTGCCCTGCTGCGTGGCCTTGCTGGGGTTCTGGGCCTCCTGTCTCGTCTTTCTGGGGTTCTGGCCCTGCTGCGTGGCCTGTATTGGCTTCTGGCCCTGCTTCTGGGCCTGGACGGGCTTCTGGCCCTGGATGGGCTTCTGGCCCAGCTGGGTTGGCGAAGTGCCCTGCTGGAAACCATGGGCGGTGTGGGCTCCCTTGGGCGGCCTCTTCTGGGGGCAGAGGTGGTGGGTGCTGCTGTGGCCTGTTTTTTGGCCGCAGGGGCACGTGCCTTGGGGGCCCTTTTTTGGGTAAGGGAGGGTCCAGTGTCCCTTGGTGGGGCCGAGGTGGTACTCGCCTTCTTGGAGCGTAATTTCTTGCTTCCTTGCTGGGACCTGGTGGTTGGGCCCTCCGAGGTCTGGCTTGGCTGGGCGCGTTTTGCTGCAGGCTTTTTGGGTGCCATTTTCCACAAATGCTCAAAGAGAATGAGCTTTGGGTGCAGGGACCTTTAAATAATGAGCCCAGCGTGTGACGCCTATGCGCACGACTACGCGCTCGTACGGACGCACGTTCGAGCGGAACCAGGAAACCGCTGGGGTTTCACTTATCTGCTGCCTTGAAGAAGCATAAAGATGGCGCCCACTATCTTCACCCGTCAACAGGAAGAGATCCTCATGCTGGTAAGTGCCTGGCTCTGAGTTTTAAGCTAATACTCAATGATGGCCTAAATGTAAATGATGCGTTTGAAACTAGTTTTGTGTCTCTTAATGTTTAAGAACTGGCTCCTCACACTTCATCCTCAAGGGCCGAGCCTGGCCACGTTGTCACCTGTCTATGCTGATGTCCGAATTAGGGCAATTGCTCTGGCTTAGCACCAGTTAATAAACCTGTGGAGTAGCGGGGCTAGCTGTCAAACCTGGCCTGGCTCGGACCTTGATGCGGATGTTTGAGGAACACTGTTTGCCTAAGACCGCAAAACACAACGGCAAGCCACACACGTGGCCAAAAAGCCTAAGCATAAGCCGACATATTGGATGTTGAAACCATCCTAACATGCCATAGATGCAGGGGGGCTGATTTTTAATGTTGGCTATTATCTGTATGTACATGGTGTGTGAAACATATAACATAAGACCAGACTCTCATTCACAGTCAACGTCCGCTTTAAGGCACTCCCCAAAAATGGCTGCCACTCTAAATGTGTGTGTTAATGACATGAAATTCTCAACATGTGATGCAACACATATGGGTCTGTGTGTAAAAGTAAAAGCTCTGTGTCCATTATGTTTTTCAGATCATGCTTCAGCGCCGGTATGACTTCGCGCCCAATGTGTGCGAAAAAAGGGACATCGCCCGGGAGATCATCGCGGAAATCCACCGTGTCACCAGCACCACCTTCACTCACACCCAGATAATGCAGCATTGGTCGGACCTGAAACGTCTGCACATGCCCCGGGTGCGGAGGTTTTTTGGGATCCATTTCCCAAGTAAGTACCAAGCGATAGCATGTTATATGTTGCAAATGTATAAGCTATACCTTTATTTATAATGACTTTTCTTTGTTAGTGTTGGAAATGGATTTCAGAATTCGCCGCACCCGGAGGCGCACAGGCCGACCAGTGCTGCATGAGTCTGCATCTGTGAGTGAAGGTGGTGGATCTCCCGGGCGACGGACCTACCCCTCCTCTGTGGCCTCCTCAGACCAGCCCCTGGACCTTACCACAGAGGAGGGGCCCAACCGCGTGGGCGTGGAGTCATACCTGGCCAGGCATGGGGAAGGCTCTGGTATGTCACTCTTCATGTATAGGCACAAAGATATACATGGCAGGCCAAAAACTAAGTTCTCCTTTATTATGTATTTGTAGAAGCTTCTGGTGCGGGTGAGATAGTGGAGGAGGAGGCAGCAGAGATGCTGGAAGTCGATCCTGGCGAAGGTGAGTGATGTCAGCCAGCCTGGGAGCCAGATCTGTTTGGAATAGTGACTCTATACAACTACTAACCAAATGTCACATGTTTCTCCAGGGACTTCTTCACAGCATAGCCAGGACCAAGGGCAGCCTGTTGGCCCCAACCAGCCATCTGTCGGCCACCAACTCAGTAAGTATCCATGCCATTATTCATATTAATGTGTTGTTAGCTAATAACACACACCTAACTAAAGGCGTAGCCAATGTGTAGTTAACACTTTCATGTGGGCACTTCGTTAGCTTAAAGCGTACCCTAACTCGTATTAAGAACATAGCTAATATTTAGCCAACACACTGTACATACAAATTGGGAACATAGAAAAACAGCCTACAGCCATCTAATGCATGTTATGAGCCTGTAAACATCCAATATGGCGGAATATTGAATGCGCAATATTTACATGCTGCATGGGATACAGATTAGAAAAAGTAAGGTGCTGCCATGCATTGTGGGACTGATGACCTTTCCCTGAACCCAGCTATGCTCTGTATTCCCAAAGCACCACTGTAACCTACTCCCCTGTACTTGATCCCACTCTCCTCTCCTCATTAACTGTTATGCTTAGGAGTCCCGATGGCGGCGCAGTAATCCTAAATCCCCCAAAATATACTTCGATCTGGTGCAGAATCATTTGGGACTAGTTATTGCTTTTCATTAAATAATGTGGAAGGTCCGGTTTAAGGAGTTTCAATACTTACCTGTGGAAAATGCATTTACTTTAGCCCTTTGAAGAATGACATATGTCATGCATTTACATGTATTTAATTAACCCCAAATCTATTTCCAGCATCCAAACCGGTCTGGTACTCCTATTTATGTTTATTTCTCTATTGCTTACAGGGATGAGGCCACAAACCGTGGCCGAAAAAAAAAAAGAATCAAAGAGTTGGTGGCCGAGCTGCTGGCCATACAGGCGACGTTGGGGCCAACAGATGAAGAAGAGGAGGAGGATTAGTGCCCTTGGTCCTGGCTAGTTTTGTAAAATAGTTTTACATTCGTTTTTATACAGTTGAATTTTATATATTTTAAAAAAAAAAAAATTTTACACATTTTTAAAATGGTTTTAAAAAAACCCCCCCAAAAAAAAAAAAAAAATATTTAAAATAAATAATATTTTAAGCCTTCATAAATGTGTCATTTCTAATATGCGCACCAAAAGACATTTACACAAACACGAAAAAACACGCTTAGAAACATATAGACATATGTACATTATGTGGTTTGGGTAAGTTTTAGGGACCGAGAAATGAAGAAGGATGCAAGCGCTAAGGGGTTTAGGTAAGTTTTAGGGTCGTCAACATGAAGAAGGATGCAAGCGCTAAGGGGTTTAGGTAAGTTTTAGGGTCGTCAACATGAAGAAGGATGCAAGCGCTAAGGGGTTTAGGTAAGTTTTAGGGTCGTCAACATGAAGAAGGATGCAAGCGCTAAGGGGTTTAGGTAAGTTTTAGGGACCGAGAAATGAAGAAGGATGCAAGCGCTAAGGGGTTTAGGTAAGTTTTAGGGTCGTCAACATGAAGAAGGATGCAAGCGCTAAGGGGTTTCGGTAAGTTTTATGGTTCATAAAGGAAAGTGGGAGCCTGGCGCGAGGCAGTAGTGGTGAGAGTGCGCATGCGCAAGATCTTATATACATACGAACGAACGAATCTAAGAGGCCAAAAACCATTGAAAACCAGAGGCAAACGCAAGTAATTGGAAGAGGTGGACGATGGAAGCAGCACAAAAAACAGGCTGCCGCCGCAACAAGTGAGCACATGAACGTGAATTTTACGATTGTCAACTGACTGAGGCAAGTTCGGGAGATAACATACGAACGGACGTATATTTTAGGATAGAAACGTATTTGCTTATTGAATCACTCGCAAGTTCATACGAACGCACGAGCGGACGGGAAAAATAGGATGATCGGCACCCAAATCAAAGCTGTTACATGTTTCTTTGAATCGACCCTTATATATAGGTTGTGAACATTCATGTGATGCACCCACTGCAGCCAATCAATGAGGTCAGGACAGGAGTGCTCTATGCCTGCACCAGTGCTGAAATTGGAAAAGGAAACTGTTGCACCCTGTAGGACTGAGCATATGGGCTGGCTGGTAAATGTATGGTTTAGTGTGTCTATTTATATACTAACAAATATATTTTTATAGCTAAAGTGATTCAAAGAACAAAGTATAAAGTATATAATAAACTAGACAAAGTGCAATTTGTGGGGAAATTGAGTAAAGCGTTCTTGCCTCCACCAGTTCTCTACAACTGGAGTGTGCGGAGTAACTGTGGAAAGGTGTGACTAGGCAGAGTAACTATATGGATTGTTTGGAGTGAGGCATTAAATGATGAAGTATTTCTATCTTGCTAAATGACTGGCTATGTCATTTGTCTAAGCTGTTTTCCATAACATGTTTTCATGGGGAGTTTTCCTGAGACTGGCTGTGTGGGCGGAGCAGCTGTAAAATGGCTGCAGGTGTGTTTCTATGGCAACTCACTCTGAGGTAACCAGAGAATGCACTTTAAAGTGGACCAACACCCAGGATTTTGACTTTCCTGGGTTTTGGTCCACTTCGGTGGGGCACCCCGATCGGGGGTGCCCCGCTGTGTGAAACCCCCCAGAATGGCCCGAAAACTCACCTCACCCTGCTCCCACACGATCGCTGCAGCCAATCCCCGCCGACAGACAAGCGAGAGGCAGCGACGGACAAGCAGAGCGTGTCCACCGCTGCCGCCTCCCGCGCGTCCCTCTTACAGGGAGCGCACCCGCGCCGGCCATTCACAAATGGCCAGCGCGGGAGCGCGCCCTGCTAGAGGGACGCATGGGAGGCGGCGGACGCGCATGTGCCGCTGGAACGTGGAAAAGGTAGGATTGTGGGCTTCCTGGGGGGTTTCACCCTGCGGGACATCCAGATTTCGGATGCCCCGCGGGGAGGGATCAAAAGGTCATATCGTGAAAACTGTTAGGGCTATGGCTTAGCCTTGGACATTTTTTGCGGCAGCAGGGATAGCTGAACGTTTTGATATAAGATTTGTGTAGGTGGAGCTTAAAAATGAGGGAGTGGTCGCAGTTTAGAAATCATGTCCTTTTTCACTTCACATCATCTCCCACTCTAGTTTGGAACATTCCTCCCATTCATTCCTATGGGAAAATTGCGCCAGAAAAACGCCAATATTTCGGAAACCGTTTGGCGAAACGTTCCAAAAAGTAATAGCACACCATTCGGGAACGATCCGCACGTTTTGGTATATTATCGTCTATATAGTGTAAAAACTGTGGGAGAAGTGCAAAATTTGGCTATAATAAGAATAATATATATGTGAGAGAACAATAAGTGATCTTGTCATGCAAGAACACTTAATATATATATACCATATTTTTCACCCTATAAGACGCACTTATTTTCCCCCAAAAGTGGGGGAAAAATGTCTGTGCGCCTTATCGGGCGAATGTAAAAAAAAAAAAAAAAAAATCTCACCCGTTCCCGGCGCTCCCGTGTTGCCTGTCACACTGCGGGAGCCCAGAGGAGTGGCGGGGGCTCTTTCCCGGCCACGCCTCTGCGATCGCTGTCTTTTACCGGCAGCGATGACAGCGGCGGGGCCAGAGACCGCGCCTCTGCCGCTCCTCCATCTGCTGCCTCTTCCGCCTGGGGCACATGCGAGCACCCAGGTCAGGGCAGCGGGTGGGCGCGGCCTGCACCAAGTTGGTGCAGGCCACGCCCACCTGCTGCCCTGACATGGGTGCTCGCATGTGCCCAGGAAGAAGCAGCAGATGGAGGAGCGGCGGGGACGCTGTCTCTGTCCCCGCCGCCGTCATCGCTGCCGGTAAAAGACAGCGATCGGAGCGGCGGGGCCGGGACACAGCCCGCCACAGCTTCTTACGACCGGCTCCGTGAATGGGGTGGGCGTGGCCTGTGCCGACGTGGCACAGGCCACGCCCACTCCATTTACGGAGCCGACTGCTCAGCGGAAAGGTGAGTTTTACTTTTTTTGTTTTTCTTATTATTATGCCGCCCTGCCTATATAAATGGGGTAGAGGGGGGGGGGATTCCACACAGCCTATGGGGGAGAGGGGGATGCCACACAGCCTATACAAATGGGGGGAGAGGGGGGGATGCCACACAGCCTATGGGGGAAAAGGGGGATGCCACACAGCCTATACAAATGGGGGGAGGGGGGATGCCACACAGCCTATGGGGGAGAGGGGGATGCCACACAGCCTATACAAATGGGGGGAGGGGGGATGCCACACAGCCTATGGGGGGAGAGGGGGATGCCACACAGGGTATATGAGGAATGGGATGGGGGCATCCCACATGGCCTGTGGGTAAGGGAAATGCCACACTGTCTGTAATGGTGCGTTTTTGGTTTAAAATATTTTCTTTCTTATTTTTCTTCCCCAAATCCTAGGTGAGTCTTATAGAGCGAAAAATACGGTATGTGAGAGAACAATAAGTGATCTTGCCATGCACATTACTCAATGCCTCATATAACTGTGTAAATGGTCTTTAAAGCAAACTTACTGTGGACCTTTTGACAGGAAGGGCCCACCCCAACCTTTTTCTGGTTAAACTGGACCTTCACCATGATTTATTGAAAAGCCCAAACTCTTAAAAAAAATTATTCCCCAGCATCTAAAGTTAATATATTTTAAGTTTTTAGTCACTTATTCTTTCCCCCACTGGGCTGCAACTCTGTTCAGGACTTTAGCATACGGGCGCCGCCATCTTGACTCAGAAGCATCACACTTACTGAGGAGAGGAGAGTGGGATAAAGTGCAGGGGGTGGGGTTATAGCTGTGCTTTGCTCAGACAGAGCAGAGCTGGGGTCAGGAAAGGTCAGCAATCCCAGAATGCAGAGCGACACAGTCAGAAGGCACTTCCTGTTTGCCGGATGCCTGATGTCCCATGAGCCTCCATCTTGGATGTTTAAAGGCTCATAACATGCAGTAGATGCAGGTAGGTGGATTTTTAATGTGAGCAATCTGTATGTACAGTGTGTGGGAAACATATAAGATAGGCTCTTATTCAGGGTGAAGGTCCGGATTAATGTGAGCAATCTGTATGTACAGGGTGTGGGAAACATATAAGATAGACTCTTATTCAGAGTGAAGGACCACTTTAAGTAATACTATAACCTATTACCTTTTCTCTATTTTATGTAATCGCAGTGCCAATGTAGAATCGCCATTACAAAGTGACCTCTTTGCTGCCTGTTATGGCCACCGATCCGTTTCCCTGTACTCTGTGAGCACAAACCTTGTTCAACAGCTATGTGCCCAATTGCTTAGTGTCCCCCAATATAGAAACATCCAACACAATGAACTGAAATATTAAAGTATTTAAAACTTACAGAATTCACAGTAGGTGTACAAACACCAAAATATTCTTATGAACACAAAAGCCATCAATATGCTCAGCAATATTGGGAAAAAGTCACCTGAAACACAATAAAGACACAAAGAATGTTTTATTAATGTACAATTTGGATGCATGACGACACAAAGTAGAGAGAGAGAGACCTCACCACAGAATAAAATCGTACATTTGAGCCTAAGGGCCTTATTCATGAAGGTATAGTGCCAGGTAGTGCCTGTAAAGAGCCAGGTAGCGGCAGGTGAACGCTGAAGACGGCAGCAATTACACATTTATGAAGCCGAATCTGCTGAGCGACTAGAACAGCGCCATTTAGCGTTCGATTCATCGTTATCCCAGGCTCTGCGTACAGTGTACACCTTCCAGAGCGCCACGTCTTACCTGTCGCTACCTGGCGCTCTCCCATACATTTCTATGGATGATCCTTAAATCCCTTTCCTGATCCCAATTTTATTTCCTTTTAATAAAATCTCAAATCTTTCTGACATGTATCCTAGCCTGGAAAATGACATTTTTGAAAACTTTTTTTGATTAATAATATTTTTATGCAGAATTGTCCTTACATGTCTGGTATTAAAGAGTTCATGTTACAATGTAATAACAATGTCATTCCATATGATTTCGCTTTGCTACTGTTGGATACATGTTCAAAAACAGCCTTTAATCACACAGCCTCTGGCGCTATGGGCTACAACGACCCAATTTTGAGCGCGGGCTCTGTTTGAGACTGTTTTTTTGATGAATGGAGTCGGTCGCACTGAGCTGGCGCTACCGTCCACTCCCATACAGTGTAGTACTGCGACCCACACAACATATTCATCATTGCCAGCCAGCGTCTGAGGCGCTCTGAAACAAGGATACATGACCAAGCACAGCGAATACTAGTGGTCGCTCTCAAATCTGCGCTACAGACGCTCATCTGTCGCTACCTGGCGTTAGTAATGAATCATTCTGTCTGTGTAAAAGGAAGCGGCTTAAGAAGCAAATATAGTGCCACCCATTGGCGGACTGGGGCAAAAAAACAGCCCTAGATTTTACCAGCCCCTGGCCAGCCTGAGACATCCCCCCCAACCATGATGCCGGAGCTATAGCATTGGGGGCTGGGGTTCCCTGGCTTGTGGGTACAGTGGGGTTATAGCATTGGGGGCTGGGGTTCCCTGGCTTGTGGGTACAGTGGGGCTATAGCATTGGGGGCCTGGGGTTCCTTGGCTTGTGGGTACAGTGGGGCTATAGCATTGGGGGCTGGGGTTCCTTGTGGGTACAGTGAGGCTATAGTATTGGGGGCCGGGGTTCCTTGGCTTGTGGGTACAGGTCACTGAGAGGGAGACTAAGGGGACAGAGATTGAATGTGGGTATTAAAAGCAGCAGCCCACTGGGCATTGTCCCGGGTCTCCCTATGGGCAATTTGCCCCTGGCTCCAGCACTGTATTTAGATTATGATCAGTGGAGTAACTGTATAGTGTTATTGGGTTTACATAGGCTCCCAGGCGTTTGGGTCTCGGGCGAGTTGGTCACTTTGTGGTGTTTCTCGATAGACGCACAGATACCATGGAGAATTCTCCCACAAGCTGTAAGTCAGCTGTGATCTGAGCACACTGTTATATTAGGCAGGCGGCTATTATACAACGTAACACAACAATGTGTGGATCTCTAGTTACATTGTAACTGTAGCCACACAGAGTGAAAAGTGTCTAGTGGGTAACTTTGCAACGTACGTGTTAGATGTGCGGATGTGGCATTCTTCAGTGTGATCTCACCATTAGCGCAGCACGAAAGACAGAACATCCACGCATTGCAGAAAGCTGCGAGTCAGCTGTGAGCCGTTTGCCTTGTAACTGCAGCCATGTGATAGAGTGAAAGTCTCAGTGGGTAACTTTGTGGTGTGTCCTGATACATGTACAGATGTGGCATCATTCAGAGTGTTCTCCTTTACAGCAGAAACATGGAGAGTGTGTTTGTAATCATGTGAGTTCAAACCTTGAGGTCTGTTTATTACTTATTGTTGCTTAATTAGGATTAAAGTGGATCAACAGTCAAAAATGAATTAAAGTGGATCAAAACCCAGGATTTTGACTATCCTGGGTTTTAGTACTTCTCCCCGGGGCACTCCGATCCCCGCTGTGTGAAACCTCCCAGAGCGCTGATGCCAACTCACCTCTTCCTGGTCCTACTGTGCATGCACAACCGCTCGTCCAATCAGTGCGCTCAGAGCCGCTGACATCACATTGTCTAAGCCTTCGTCTAAGGCCAACGGCTCTGAGCATGCTGGCGGTCACATACCCCGCTTTCACAAATACCTGGCACGGGCCCTGCTAGAGGGATAAAGGGGGATGCGGCCGTTGGACCGGGAAACAAGGTAAGTGTATGAGGCCACCTGGGGGGGGGGGAAGGTTTCACACAACGGGGCATCCCAATTTTGGATGTCTTGTGGGGAGGGAATCAATTAGATTCCTGGGCCAATCGCCATGGGTTTTGGCCCACTTTAAACCAGACCAACACAACAAACCATGCTCATATACATCCCTCCCCGGGGCACCACATAAAATTTCTTCTGCTGTAGTGAATGTTAAAAACAAAATGGTGGCTCATGCATTTGCAGGCCGCCTGCAAACAGGAAGTGCTGCTAAGCTTCCCTTTACTGTGCATTGTCGGTTATGTCAGTTGAATCCAGGCAGCAGCAAAGGCTGAGATGCTGGGACAGGAAGCTTCAAAGTGAACGCTACCTTTCTTATCCAACCATGCCAGGCTGTTGGTTCAGGTTAAAGTGGACCATCACCCAGAATTTTGACTATCCTGGATTTTGGTCCACTTCCCCGGGGCACCCTGATGGGGGATGCCCCGCTGTGTGAAACTCCCCAGATCTCCAGATAAAACTCACCCCACCCCTCTCCTATGGCGAATGCATGGCCGCTCGTCCAATCAGCGCGCTCGGAGCCGCTGAGGTATGCGCATCAAAGCTCAGCAGCTCTGAGCATGTTGGCGGCCGCATCTCGCGCTTCCCTCTAACAGGGAGATGCGGGCGCGGCCTACGCATGCGTCGTTGGACCGGGATTCAGGTAAGGTTAACGGGCGTCCTGGGGGTGTTTCACACAGCGGGGCATCCCATTTTTGGATGCCCCACGGGCCAATCCAGCTGGGTGTTGGTCCACTTTAAGGGCTCTTGAGCAGGGCACCTAACACCCCCCCCCCGAACTGCTCCCCAGGAGCCGGAATTAGGGTAGCCCACCGCCCGGGCATCTGCACACTTAGGGCCTTATTTATCAAGGGATAGCGCCAGGTAGTGTCTCGCTAGCGCCAGGTAGCGCCAGCTATCGGCGGCTACCGACTCCAGAACGCCAGGCGGCGGACACAATCACGCATTTATCACGCTAAATGAGGCTAGCGCCGGCGAGAGCGTCAGCTAGCGCGGGATTCATCATGTAGCTGACTGCAACGAACAGCGCCGCTGCTAATACCATCACAGCGCCAGGTATGACCTGGCGCTCCCTGGCGCTCTCCAATGCATTTCAATGGAGCAATCTTTAAATATTCATAATTAATTGTTATTAATGTTTTTTTTTTTTTTTTTTTTAAATGTCAAAAATTCTGTGACCACTTCGGCAATGTTAGATATTTTTTTTAAGGTAAAAAATTAAAAAAAAAATTTGTGCAGAATTGATATTACAGGTCTGATATTAATGTATTCATATCACAAAATGTTTAGAAAAACTTGTTTAATTTTTTAATCAAAAAATATGGTTGTTTGGGGGTTAAAAACGACTTTTAACCCATCGCCGCCAGCGCTCTGGGGTTTAAACAAGCATTTCACAGCGCGAGAATTTTTTGAGCGTGATTTGTTAATGAATATGCTGGGAGCCGTTCGCTATGGCCATTCGCTGTCATGCGCTCCCATACAGCGCAGAACCTGTCAAACAGCGACTCCTAACCCCGTATTCAACATTACCGCACACCGACTGAGTCGCTGTCAACAAGCGAATACCGGCCAAGCACAGCGACTACTAGCGGGCGCTGTGAAAATCACGCTACTGGCGCTCATGTGTCGCTACCTGGCGCTATTACTGAATCGGCCTCTTACTGCATGGACGAATGAAATGTAGATGATCAGTGGCATCTATGCATAACATTGGCATCTATGTCCCATTATTATTATTAATAGTAATAATAATGACTTATGATCACAGCGATGCGATTTTGAACCATGGTCCTTACCGTGTACGCAACTGACGAACATCAGAGAACTATCCTTTAGGAATCCAATTAGCGCGTGTATTAGTGACACTCCAGTAGCGGCGGCTCCGGCGGAGGCTGCTGCAATAACAAAATCATAGTTTGATCCAATTATAATTTCTATCTTATATTAAGATGCTCCATCTGCAGAATAACTGCCTATCCCTCCTCGCAAGCCTCTTCTAGACTCCAGGGCCTCCACAGTGCCTCTTTAATCCGGACCTTCACCATGATTTATTGAAAAGCCCAAACCCTTAAAAAACTCTTCCCCAGCATCTAAAGTTAATATATTTTAAGTTGTTTGTCACTTACTTATTTTTTCCCCCACTGGGCTACTGTTCAGGGCTTTAGGATACGGGCGCCGCCATCTTGACTCAGAAGCATCACACTTACTGAGGAGAAGAGAGTGGGATAAAGTACAGGAGGGCGAGTTATAGCTGTGCTTTGCTCAGACAATGCAGAGCTGGGGTCAGGGAAAGGTCATCAATCCCAGAATGCAGAGCGACACAGTCAGAAGGCACTTCCTGTTTGCAGGCTGCCTGGTGTTCCTTGAGCCGCCATCTTGGATTTTTAAAGGCTCATAACATGCAGTAGATGCAGGTAGAATGATTGTTAATGTGGGCAATCTGTATATACAGGGTGTGGGAAACATATAAGATAGGCTCTTATTCAGAGTGAAGGTCCGGATTAATGTGGGCAATCTGTATGTACAGGGTGTGGGAAACGTATAAGATAGGCTCTTATTCAGAGTGAAGGTCCGGATTAATGTGGGCAATCTGTATGTACAGGGTGTGGGAAACGTATAAGATAGGCTCTTATTCAGAGTGAAGGTCCGGATTAATGTGGGCAATCTGTATGTACAGGGTGTGGGAAACGTATAAGATAGGCTCTTATTCAGGGTGAAGGTCCGGATTAATGTGAGCAATCTGTATGTACAGGGTGTGGGAAACATATAAGATAGACTCTTATTCAGGGTGAAGGTCCGGATGAATGTGGGCAATCTGTATGTACAGGGTGTGGGAAACGTATAAGATAGGCTCTTATTAAGGGTGAAGGTCCGGATTAATGTGGGCAATCTGTATGTACAGGGTGTGGGAAACGTATAAGATAGGCTCTTATTCAGGGTGAAGGTCCGGATTAATGTGGGCAATCTGTATGTACAGGGTGTGGGAAACGTATAAGATAGGCTCTTATTCAGGGTGAAGGTCCGGATTAATGTGGGCAATCTGTATGTACAGGGTGTGGGAAACGTATAAGATAGGCTCTTATTCAGGGTGAAGGTCCGGATTAATGTGGGCAATCTGTATGTACAGGGTGTGGGAAACATATAAGATAGGCTCTTATTCAGGGTGAAGGTCCGGATTAATGTGGGCAATCTGTATGTACAGGGTGTGGGAAACGTATAAGATAGGCTCTTATTCAGAGTGAAGGTCCGGATTAATGTGGGCAATCTGTATGTACAGGGTGTGGGAAACGTATAAGATAGGCTCTTATTCAGGGTGAAGGTCCGGATTAATGTGGGCAATCTGTATGTACAGGGTGTGGGAAACATATAAGATAGGCTCTTATTCAGGGTGAAGGTCCGGATGAATGTGGGCAATCTGTATGTACAGGGTGTGGGAAACGTATAAGATAGGCTCTTATTCAGGGTGAAGGTCCGGATTAATGTGGGCAATCTGTATGTACAGGGTGTGGGAAACGTATAAGATAGGCTCTTATTCAGGGTGAAGGTCCGGATTAATGTGAGCAATCTGTATGTATAGCGTGTGGGAAACATATTAGATAGACTCTTATTCAGGGTGAAGGTCTGGATTAATGTGGGCAATCTGTATGTACAGGGTGTGGGAAACATATAAGATAGGCTCTTATTCAGGATGAAGGTCTGGATTAATGTGGGCAATCTGTATGTACAGTGTGTGGGAAACGTATAAGATAGGCTCTTATTCAGGGTGAAGGTCCGGATTAATGTGAGCAATCTGTATGTACAGGGTGTGGGAAACATATAAGATAGACTCTTATTCAGGGTGAAGGTCCGGATGAATGTGGGCAATCTGTATGTACAGCGTGTGGGAAACATATTAGATAGACTCTTATTCAGGGTGAAGGTCCGGATTAATGTGGGCAATCTGTATGTACAGGGTGTGGGAAACGTATAAGATAGGCTCTTATTCAGGGTGAAGGTCCGGATTAATGTGAGCAATCTGTATGTACAGGGTGTGGGAAACATATAAAATAGACTCTTATTCAGGGTGAAGGTCCGGATTAATGTGGGCAATCTGTATGTACAGCGTGTGGGAAACATATAAGATAGGCTCTTATTCAGGGTGAAGGTCCGGATTAATGTGGGCAATCTGTATGTACAGGGTGGGGGAAACATATAAGATAGGCTCTTATTCAGGGTGAAGGTCCGGATTAATGTGAGCAATCTGTATGTACAGGGTGTGGGAAACATATAAAATAGACTCTTATTCAGGGTGAAGGTCCGGATTAATGTGGGCAATCTGTATGTACAGCGTGTGGGAAACATATAAGATAGGCTCTTATTCAGGGTGAAGGTCCGGATTAATGTGGGCAATCTGTATGTACAGGGTGGGGGAAACATATAAGATAGGCTCTTATTCAGGGTGAAGGTCCGGATTAATGTGGGCAATCTGTATGTACAGGGTGGGGGAAACATATAAGATAGGCTCTTATTCAGGGTGAAGGTCCGGATTAATGTGAGCAATCTGTATATACAGGGTGTGGGAAACATATAAGATAGGCTCTTATTCAGAGTGAAGGTCCGGATTAATGTGGGCAATCTGTATGTACAGGGTGTGGGAAACGTATAAGATAGGCTCTTATTCAGAGTGAAGGTCCGGATTAATGTGGGCAATCTGTATGTACAGGGTGTGGGAAACGTATAAGATAGGCTCTTATTCAGAGTGAAGGTCCGGATTAATGTGGGCAATCTGTATGTACAGGGTGTGGGAAACGTATAAGATAGGCTCTTATTCAGGGTGAAGGTCCGGATTAATGTGAGCAATCTGTATGTACAGGGTGTGGGAAACATATAAGATAGACTCTTATTCAGGGTGAAGGTCCGGATGAATGTGGGCAATCTGTATGTACAGGGTGTGGGAAACGTATAAGATAGGCTCTTATTCAGGGTGAAGGTCCGGATTAATGTGGGCAATCTGTATGTACAGGGTGTGGGAAACGTATAAGATAGGCTCTTATTCAGGGTGAAGGTCCGGATTAATGTGGGCAATCTGTATGTACAGGGTGTGGGAAACGTATAAGATAGGCTCTTATTCAGGGTGAAGGTCCGGATTAATGTGGGCAATCTGTATGTACAGGGTGTGGGAAACGTATAAGATAGGCTCTTATTCAGGGTGAAGGTCCGGATTAATGTGGGCAATCTGTATGTACAGGGTGTGGGAAACATATAAGATAGGCTCTTATTCAGGGTGAAGGTCCGGATTAATGTGGGCAATCTGTATGTACAGGGTGTGGGAAACGTATAAGATAGGCTCTTATTCAGAGTGAAGGTCCGGATTAATGTGGGCAATCTGTATGTACAGGGTGTGGGAAACGTATAAGATAGGCTCTTATTCAGGGTGAAGGTCCGGATTAATGTGGGCAATCTGTATGTACAGGGTGTGGGAAACATATAAGATAGGCTCTTATTCAGGGTGAAGGTCCGGATGAATGTGGGCAATCTGTATGTACAGGGTGTGGGAAACGTATAAGATAGGCTCTTATTCAGGGTGAAGGTCCGGATTAATGTGGGCAATCTGTATGTACAGGGTGTGGGAAACGTATAAGATAGGCTCTTATTCAGGGTGAAGGTCCGGATTAATGTGAGCAATCTGTATGTATAGCGTGTGGGAAACATATTAGATAGACTCTTATTCAGGGTGAAGGTCTGGATTAATGTGGGCAATCTGTATGTACAGGGTGTGGGAAACATATAAGATAGGCTCTTATTCAGGATGAAGGTCTGGATTAATGTGGGCAATCTGTATGTACAGTGTGTGGGAAACGTATAAGATAGGCTCTTATTCAGGGTGAAGGTCCGGATTAATGTGAGCAATCTGTATGTACAGGGTGTGGGAAACATATAAGATAGACTCTTATTCAGGGTGAAGGTCCGGATGAATGTGAGCAATCTGTATGTACAGCGTGTGGGAAACATATTAGATAGACTCTTATTCAGGGTGAAGGTCCGGATTAATGTGGGCAATCTGTATGTACAGGGTGTGGGAAACGTATAAGATAGGCTCTTATTCAGGGTGAAGGTCCGGATTAATGTGAGCAATCTGTATGTACAGGGTGTGGGAAACATATAAAATAGACTCTTATTCAGGGTGAAGGTCCGGATTAATGTGGGCAATCTGTATGTACAGCGTGTGGGAAACATATAAGATAGGCTCTTATTCAGGGTGAAGGTCCGGATTAATGTGGGCAATCTGTATGTACAGGGTGGGGGAAACATATAAGATAGGCTCTTATTCAGGGTGAAGGTCCGGATTAATGTGAGCAATCTGTATGTACAGGGTGTGGGAAACATATAAAATAGACTCTTATTCAGGGTGAAGGTCCGGATTAATGTGGGCAATCTGTATGTACAGCGTGTGGGAAACATATAAGATAGGCTCTTATTCAGGGTGAAGGTCCGGATTAATGTGGGCAATCTGTATGTACAGGGTGGGGGAAACATATAAGATAGGCTCTTATTCAGGGTGAAGGTCCGGATTAATGTGGGCAATCTGTATGTACAGGGTGGGGGAAACATATAAGATAGGCTCTTATTCAGGGTGAAGGTCCGGATTAATGTGGGCAATCTGTATGTACAGGGTGGGGGAAACATATAAGATAGGCTCTTATTCAGGGTGAAGGTCCGGATTAATGTGAGCAATCTGTATGTACAGGGTGTGGGAAACATATAAAATAGACTCTTATTCAGGGTGAAGGTCCGGATTAATGTGGGCAATCTGTATGTACAGCGTGTGGGAAACATATAAGATAGGCTCTTATTCAGGGTGAAGGTCCGGATTAATGTGGGCAATCTGTATGTACAGGGTGGGGGAAACATATAAGATAGGCTCTTATTCAGGGTGAAGGTCCGGATTAATGTGAGCAATCTGTATGTACAGGGTGTGGGAAACATATAAAATAGACTCTTATTCAGGGTGAAGGTCCGGATTAATGTGGGCAATCTGTATGTACAGCGTGTGGGAAACATATAAGATAGGCTCTTATTCAGGGTGAAGGTCCGGATTAATGTGGGCAATCTGTATGTACAGGGTGGGGGAAACATATAAGATAGGCTCTTATTCAGGGTGAAGGTCCGGATTAATGTGGGCAATCTGTATGTACAGGGTGGGGGAAACATATAAGATAGGCTCTTATTCAGGGTGAAGGTCCGGATTAATGTGGGCAATCTGTATGTACAGGGTGGGGGAAACATATAAGATAGGCTCTTATTCAGGGTGAGGTGAAAAACACAACAGCTACTCACCTATAATCCCGCGCATCTAAATCACCTCATACTTTGAAACATACCGGCATCGGCAATCTTTCCCGCGCCATCCCTTTAGCTCAGAGCCAAGTGGTTGCCTCCTTGCGTCAGTCCAATGAAATGCATAGAGCAGGTGTGGCCAGAAGCTGTGATTAGCGAGGAGGTGACGGTGCAATCTGGAACTCCTGCGGGGGTAAATATCAAACTCCCAGGCCAATCAGCTGTGCAGAACAATAGGGGAGTATGTATATATTTTTTTTATTTTTGCCTGGACAATCCCTTTAAATAAGGGCAGCGACAGGGTATTTGCATTATGTTCATCAAATTCTGTCCCTCTCTTTACATATATCTGCTCCAGGGGCGTAGCTAGCGGGGAGCAGGGGCGACACTTGCCCCGGGTGCAGCAGCTCAGGGGGGCGCCATTTTGAATCTTCGCCCTGGGAGTCAGAAACATAGAAGGTTGACAGCAGAAGACCATACGCTCCATCTAGTCTGCCCTTATGTGTATACTGTATGTTCTCTGTATCTTATGTGTATACTGTATGTTCTCTGTATCTTATGTGTATACTGTATGTACTCTGTATCTTATGTATATACTGTATGTTCTCTGTATGTTATGTATATACTGTATGTTCTCTGTATCTTATGTGTATACTGTATGTTCTCTGTATCTTATGTATATACTGTATGTTCTCTGTATCTTATGTGTATACTGTATGTTCTCTGTATCTTATGTGTATACTGTATGTTCTTTGTAGCTTATGTGTATACTGTATGTTCTCTGTATCTTATGTGTATACTGTATGTTCTCTGTATCTTATGTGTATACTGTATATTCTCTGTATCTTATGTATATACTGTATGTTCTCTGTATCTTATGTCTATACTGTATGTTCTCTGTATCTTATGTGTATACTGTATATTCTCTGTATCTTATGTATATACTGTATGTTCTCTGTATCTTATGTATATACTGTATGTTCTCTGTATCTTATGTGTATACTGTATGTTCTCTGTATCTTATGTCTATACTGTATGTTCTCTGTATCTTATGTGTATACTGTATATTCTCTGTATCTTATGTATATACTGTATGTTCTCTGTATCTTATGTGTATACTGTATGTTCTCTGTATCTTATGTCTATACTGTATGTTCTCTGTATCTTATGTGTATACTGTATGTTCTCTTTATCTTATGTATATACTGTATGTTCTCTGTATCTTATGTCTATACTGTATGTTCTCTGTATCTTATGTGTATACTGTATGTTCTCTGTATCTTATGTGTATACTGTATGTTCTCTTTATCTTATGTATATACTGTATATTCTCTGTATCTTATGTATATACTGTATGTTCTCTGTATCTTATGTCTATACTGTATGTTCTCTGTATCTTATGTGTATACTGTATGTTCTCTTTATCTTATGTATATACTGTATGTTCTCTGTATCTTATGTGTATACTGTATGTTCTCTTTATCTTATGTATATACTGTATATTCTCTGTATCTTATGTATATACTGTATGTTCTCTGTATCTTATGTCTATACTGTATGTTCTCTGTATCTTATGTGTATACTGTATGTTCTCTTTATCTTATGTATATACTGTATGTTCTCTGTATCTTATGTGTATACTGTATGTTCTCTTTATCTTATGTATATACTGTATGTTCTCTGTATCTTATGTCTATACTGTATGTTCTCTGTATCTTATGTGTATACTGTATGTTCTCTTTATCTTATGTATATACTGTATATTCTCTGTATCTTATGTATATACTGTATGTTCTCTGTATCTTATGTGTATACTGTATGTTCTCTTTATCTTATGTATATACTGTATATTCTCTGTATCTTATGTATATACTGTATGTTCTCTGTATCTTATGTATATACTGTATGTTCTCTGTATCTTATGTATATACTGTATGTTCTCTGTATCTTATGTGTATACTGTATGTTCTCTTTATCTTATGTATATACTGTATATTCTCTGTATCTTATGTATATACTGTATGTTCTCTGTATCTTATGTATATACTGTATGTTCTCTGTATCTTATGTATATACTGTATGTTCTCTGTATCTTATGTGTATACTGTATGTTCTCTTTATCTTATGTATATACTGTATGTTCTCTGTATCTTATGTGTATACTGTATGTTCTCTTTATCTTATGTATATACTGTATATTCTCTGTATCTTATGTATATACTGTATGTTCTCTGTATCTTATGTGTATACTGTATGTTCTCTTTATCTTATGTATATACTGTATGTTCTCTGTATCTTATGTCTATACTGTATGTTCTCTGTATCTTATGTGTATACTGTATGTTCTCTTTATCTTATGTATATACTGTATATTCTCTGTATCTTATGTATATACTGTATGTTCTCTGTATCTTATGTGTATACTGTATGTTCTCTTTATCTTATGTATATACTGTATATTCTCTGTATCTTATGTATATACTGTATGTTCTCTGTATCTTATGTATATACTGTATGTTCTCTGTATCTTATGTATATACTGTATGTTCTCTGTATCTTATGTGTATACTGTATGTTCTCTGTATCTTATGTGTATACTGTATATTCTCTGTATCTTATGTGTATACTGTATGTTCTCTGTATCTTGTGTATATACTGTATGTTCTCTTTATCTTAGGATAGATGTGTGCTTATTCCAGGCATGTGCTCATTCAGTGCCTGTTGATTTTTCTACTACCTCTGCTGTAAGTTTGTTCCCGGCATCTACTACTCTTTCTGTAACTTAATATTTTCTAACATTGCTCCTGATCTTCCCTCCGACTAGCTTCAGGTTGGGCCCCTTGTTCTATTATTAAGTTTCTTCTTAAACACTTCCCTCCTGAACCTTATTCCCTCCTGTCACATATATAAAGGTCTCCATCATGTCCCCCCTCTCCCTTCTTTCCTCCAGACTGTACAGATTAAGTTCAGACTTTCCTGATAAACTTAAAACTTAAATCCTTCCACCATTTTTGTTGCCGGCCTTTGGACACGTTCTATTTGAATAATGTCTTTTTGCAGGTAAGGTCTCCAGAACTGCACACAGTATTCTAGCTGTGGCCTCACCAGGGCTCTATACAGCGGCATCACAACCTCCCTCTTCCTACTGGTGATGCCTCGAGCTATGCAGCCGAGCATCCTGCTTGCTTTTCCTACTGCCTGGCTACACTGTCCAATCATCTTGCAGCTATCAGTAATCAGTATCCCTAAATCTCTCTCCTCCGAGGTCCTGGATAACACAGCGCTGCCCATATGGTGCTCAGAGCAGGGATTCCTTCTACCCAGAAAACCTAACTACTCCTCTGATCTGTCCTGTTCACTGACCAGTCTCACTATTGCTAATGATATCACCTCTATATACGAGGCAATTGTATGAGCGGCTACTCACCCTCATGGGTCCCTTGGCTTTCTAGTTTCTTCTTTTTCTTCTTCTCCAGTACTTCCTTTATCAGTGTTAACATTGGGTAAATCAGCCAGGGAAACAATACACCGAACATACAATAGATCTTTCTAATCTGTGCAAGTGTCACTGCAGAAAAAAAAAAACACGTCACCAATTTCTCACATTGCAGCCAATCATGTGACCACCGGCAAGATTTGTTTGATGTGCAAGCCCAATCGGCAATCCTGATTGGTCACCGGCAGTCACATGACAGCCATACACGTAATGAAGCGGCATGTGGGTATAGGACCACTTTATAGCGCATTCCAAATAATTATGCAAATTGCATTTAAGTGTCATATAGATGAAACTCTTTAATGGTATTGGTCTCCGGGTTCTTTGGATTAAGGAAATCAATCTTAAAGTAGACCAAAACCCAGGATTTTGACTATCCTGGGTTTTGGTCCTTTCCCCGGGGCACCACGATCGGGCGTGCCCCGCCATGTGAAACCCCCCGCAGATCTCCCCTTAACACAGTCTTATGGCACATGCGTGGCTGCTTATCCAGATGAAGTAACGGGGGGAACCGTTACGAAACGCGTTGGCTGGGGCGGGGTACAGCGTGCGGCTATTGGGTGTTTCCATGGTGATGTATATAGCGCATTTATATTTTTGATTACTGGATTACTTGTTTCCTCCTTGGAGTGTCCTTTGGATTAATTTTCACTGCTGTATGTAATTGAGTGATAACAGATATATAGAACACTTAGGATTTATTGTTTATATGTATATAATGTAAATATAAAAGCACTTAGGTAATGAATTGCCACGATTTATGGTGTATATATGATTTGTAGGAGTACACCCTCTAACCATAGCGCCCCCGTATGTATATATAATCCCCTCGATTCAAAGAGCAAAAGTTAATTGATTTTGGATCGAGAATCGTAAGTTTGGGTGGGTGTTAGTCATTTTTTCCTGTTTTTTTGGCCATTTCCGACTCGCACGAGCTTACGTACGAATGCGTATATGCTCTTACGATCATCGGAAGTGCGTTCCTAAATTGTAGGATCAAAACCTAAAACTTAGGATAATTGGATGTGTTTAGGTGTGATTCAGAGAACAGTTTTCCAACCTCTAAATACGTTTTAAAAGAAAGCCACTGCCGACACCTTTTAGCAGTCGGATTGCTGTTCTTGAACAGGTTTTTTGGCTATGTGGAGGAGTCTGCGCGTCTTGAGCTCCAATGAACTGCATGTATCAGCATGGCCGAGGCCATAAATTGTATGGCAATGCATACCTGATTCATGTATGCCTTATAAAAGCATTTTAATGTGGACCTTAATTAGTCCTTTGAATGTAAACCTTTATTTTGCAATATATTTGCGTTAATTAAAGAAATTTATGTCCTTTGGTATTTATTTTTAAATTGATGTACTAGAATAATATTTTTAGATTGCATTTATTGGTGTAGTTGTTTACCTTTGCTTTGTTTAATTATTTTAGCTCATCTTTGGTCAGATGCATCACACTTACTGAGGAGAGGAGAGCGGGATAAAGTGCAGGATGTGGGTTACTGCTGTATTTTGCACAGACACAGCAGAGCTGGGGGCACGGAAAGGTCAGAAATCAAAGAATGCAGAGCAACACAGTCACAAGGCCCTTTCTGTTTGCAGGCTGCCCGAGAATACCTGACCCGCCATCTTGGCTGCTTCTAGACTCATAACATGCAGAAGTTGCTGGGTGTTTTTTTTATATTTGAGAGCAATCTGTATGTAGAGGGTGTGGGTAACCACACACAAAATTTTAAGTTGTACCATTTGAAGCCAAAATATTAAAATTAAATCCACAAGTAAAAAATGCAAGTTAACTAAAAATTAAACAAAGTAAGATTTACTTATGCAAATGCATTCATTAATGGTTGGTTACTACAAAATGAATGAAATAAAGAAAAATAAAAGACCAAATATTTAGAATGCACTTTAATGAGGTAAGTTTGTAGTGCGCAGGCGAAAGATCAGAAGGATTTACGTCCAGGGAAAAAGGAAAAAGGGCAAAACCAATGTTGCAACCTGAGAAATGAAACGGAAAATTCAGGATGGAAACTGACATAGGTCTGATTCCCGAACTGCCATACGAACGGACGTACATTTTAGGATAGAAACGTATTTGCTTATTGAATCACTCGCAAGTTCATACGAACGCACGAGCGCACGGGAAAAATAGGATGATCGGCACCCAAATCCAAGCTGTTACATGTTTCTTTGAATCGACCCAATTGTGTTTTTTAATTGTTTTTAATATTCTTGTATTGGACAAATAACAAATAAAATTTATATATTTGTATTATAAATAAATGTGGTGGTGCCATAACTTAGAGCAGGTTACATGGTGTGGGATATGTGGGATCCCACAATCTTTTTGAGTATCCAATCAGAGCGCACAGAGCCGCTGAGCTACGCACGTCTGAGCGACATCTATTACAGCGCCTCAGAGCGCGCTGGCGGCTGCATTACACTCTTCCCTCTAACAGGGAGCGTGCCCGCGCCGGCCATTTACAAATGGCCGGCACGGGCACACGCCCTGCTAGAGGGATAGCGGGCATGCGGCCCATGCATGCCTCGTTGGACCGGGAAGGTAAGTGTAGCGGGCAACCTGGGGGGGTTCCACACAGCGGGGCATCCTGATTTTGGGGGGAGGGAACGGAACGGCCCGGGAATCTTATAGATAAATAAGAAATATGATTTAGCAATATAGAAGTTTAGGCAATGGATAAATTAATTGATTAAGCAATACCTATAGAAGAGGACGTACAGTATATATCACACAAACGTCCATGCTCATACAATTGGCCAATCAGGTGAGCATCCCCTCTTGTAAGAAAAAAATTATAGGCAGTGCATCCTGTTCCACGGGTGAACCTTAAAGTGGACCAAACCAGAGATTTTCACTATCCCGTGTTTTGGACTGTTCCCCTGGGACACACAAAATGCCCCATTGAGGGAAAACCCCCGGATCCCCGCTGTTCTTACCTTTCCTGGCCGATCACTTCTCCCTGGGGCAGCATCCCAATTTGGTTTAAAAAGTGAGCCACTGCTAATGAGGACTCATGTCTCCAGGTACTTAGTGGAGGCAGGTGCAGGAGGAGGGCATAGGGGGTTTAGTTCATTTAAACGTATTCATCTCTGAGAGCTTGCAGCAGCCTGGAGACCCCCTTTAAAGCCAAATGAGAACACACTCAGATATACTGACCTGAACAGCAGTTGTCTCACGCCACAAACTTTTTATTAAAAATGTATTGCAAATTCCTTCCTATGAATGAGTTCGGTTGTCAGCTTCCAGTCTGACAAAGTTGATAACATTCATGTAAGCGGACAAAGCTAAATGTTACAGGTAGAAACCAAACAATCTCCCTTTGCACATCCAGTAGTCAACTATTTTTATCAAATAATTATCCAACCATGTCTCCAATACCTACATTACTTACCTTACCTTATCTCACCCTGGCGAAGTGGCGATAGGCCACGCAACGCGTCGGTGGCGGGCCGCTGTTTGGGGGACCCTGACTCTACATACTTGGTGATGTCATTTTATATTCATTCTCATACGGGGAGGCCGATTCATTAATAGCGCCAGGTAGCGACAGATGAGCGCCAGTAGCGTGATTTTCACAGCGCCAGCTAGTATTCGCTGTGCTTGGCTGGGGTTTGCTTGTTGACAG
This sequence comes from Gastrophryne carolinensis, assembly GCA_027917425.1. Lineage (NCBI taxonomy): Eukaryota > Metazoa > Chordata > Amphibia > Anura > Microhylidae > Gastrophryne > Gastrophryne carolinensis. The sequence continues at coordinate 17,991,240 of CM051234.1, read as the reverse complement.
CGACTCAGTCGGTGTGCGGTAATGTTGAATACGGGGTTAGGGGTCGCTGTTTCACAGGTTCAGCGTTGTATGGGTGCGCCTGACAGCGAATAGCCAGAGCGAACGGCTTGCTGCAGATTCATTAACAAAACACGCTCCGAATTTTTTCGCGCTGTGAATTCCTTGTTTAAACCCCAGAGCGCTGGTGGCGATGTGTGTAAAGTAGTTTTTAACCCCCAAACAACCTTTTTTTTTTAATATAAAAATTATACAAGTTTTTCTAAACATTTTGTAATATGAATACATGAATATCAGACCTGTAATATCAATTCTGCACAAATTTTTTTTTTTTTTTTTTTTAACTTAAAAACAAATCCTAACATTGCAGAAGTGGTCACAGAATTTTTGACATTAAAAAATAAAATAAAAAAAGCAATTAATTATGATTATTTAAAGATTGCTCCATTGAAATGCATTGGAGAGCGCCAGGGAGCGACAGGTCATATCTGGCGCTGTGATGGGATTAGCAGCGGCGCTGTTCGTTGCAGTCGGCTACATGATGAATCCCGCGCTAGCTGACGCTCTCGCCGGCGCTAGCCTCATTTAGCGAGATAAATGCGTCATTGTGACCGCCCCCGGGCGTACTTGAGTCGGTAGCCGCCGTTAGCTGGCGGAACCTGGCGCTCGTCAGACACTACCTGGCGCTAGCCCTTGATAAATAAACCCCTTGATTGTTTTCATTATTTAAGGTCTTTGACAACTGTGTACTGTGTGGTGGGTGTAGTTTTATCAGTAGTTTTTCAGGTTAAACACTTTAACTTTTTGGCGGTTTTGCACAATGCACGTTCTCACTTTAATATTCACTGTATATGTAGCAGGGTAATTGTTAGATCAATTGCTTTGTAGATATTTGTAGCACTTTAAAACGCTTTTTCTTCCCACTAATTTTACTATATTAATTAAGTTTTGCACTTGTATATTTTTTTCTATCTATGTATTTATGAACTATTTATGTTTCTATGAATTATTTATCTATTTAATAAGAATGAATTAATTAATGTATAATAATAAGAGAGTCGTTATAGGGTTATAGTATCCCTCTTCCCCCCCCCCTCGCGAGTCATGTGTGTTCATGTTTTTTAATAAGGCCTTATTTATCAAGGGCTAGCGCCAGGTAGTGTCTCACTAGCGCCAGGTAGCGGCAGCTATCGGCGGCTACCGACTCCAGAACGCCAGGCTGCGAACACAATCACGCATTTATCACGCTAAATGAGGCTAGCGCCGGCGAGAGCGTCAGCTGGCGCGGGATTCATCATGTAGCCGACTGCAACGAACAGCGCCGCTGCTAATCCCATCACAGCGCCAGGTATGACCTCTCGCTACCTGGCGCTCTCCAATGCATTTCAATGGAGCAATCTTTAAATATTCATAATTAAATGATTTTATATAATGTTTTTTTTTTTTTTTTTTTAAATGTCAAAAATTCTGTGACCACTTCTGCAATGTTAGATATTTTTTTTAAGGTAAAAAAAAAAAAAAAAAATTGTGCAGAATTGATATTACAGGTCTGATATTAATGTATTCATATTCCAAAATGTTTATAAAAACATGTTTATTATTTTTTTCCAAAAATATGGTTGTTTGGGGGTTAAAAAACTACTTTTAACCCATCGCCGCCAGCGCTCTGGGGTTTAAACATGCATTTCACAGCACGAGAATTTTTGGAGCGTGATTTGTTAATGAATATGGTGGGAGCCGTTCGCTATGGCCATTCGCTGTCATGCGCTCCCATACAGCGCGGAACCTGTCAAAGAGCGACTCCTAACCCCGTATTCAACATTACCGCACACCGACTGAGTCACTGTCAACAACCGAACAACGGGCAAGCACAGTGAATACTAGCGGGCGCTGTGAAAATACCGCTACTGTCGCTCATCTGTCGCTACCTGGCGCTATTAATAAATCGGCCTCCTAGATTACTTACCTGGGCCACCAGTTCTACTACTATGAACCAGCAGGTAATATCAGCTTGACTATCACATGATCGACCATTGCAGGAGGCAACAGAAGAATTTTCATCTTAAATGGGAGCCCATTAAACCAGCCCAACACCCTTAACAGAATCAGTGCTTATATGCAGCCCCCCCCCCCCCCAGGGTAATTCACATTGCTGCTCATAACTAATTTACCCTTTTGTGACTGCTTCTGTGGCCAATTTTGCCCCCTTAAACCGGACCTTCCCTATAATTTATTGAAAAGCCCAAACCCTTAAAAAACGATTCTCCAGCATCTAAAATTAATATATTATAGGTTTTTAGTCACTTATTATTCTTTCCCCCACTGGGCTGCAACTCTGTTCAGGACTCTAGGATACGGGCGCCGCCATCTTGACTCGGAAGCATCACACTTACTGAGGAGAGCAGGATAAAGTGCAGGGGGGCGGGTTATAGCTGTGCTTTGCTCGGACAGAGCAGAGCTGGAGTCAAGAAAAGGTCAGCAATCCCAGAATGCAGAACGGCACAGTCAGAAGCCACTTCCTGTTTGCAGGCTGCCTGATTTCCCATGAGCCGCCATCTTGGATGTTTAAAGGCTCATAACATGCAGTAGATGCAGGTCGGATGATTTTTAATGTGGGCAATCTGTATGTACAGGGTGTGGGAAACATATAAGATAGACTCTTATTCAGAGTGAAGGTCCGGATTAATGTGGGCAATCTGTATGTACAAGGTGTGGGAAACATATAAGATAGGCTCTTATTCAGAGTGAAGGACCGCTTTAATGGTGTTCTATGAATCTGCCAGTGGCCCACAAAGAGGATGTACTGTTGGGTTACCCAGGGGTATAGTGGGGGGGGGAGGGACTTACCCCAGGTGCAGCAGGTCAGGAGGGTACCATTTTGAATCTTTGCCCTGGGTGCCAGAGCCTAGCTACTGATGTGGGGTTACCTGCTGCTGTGCATTTTGGATTATGCCAATTAAAGTGGACCTTCACCCTGAATAAGAGCCTATCTTATATGTTTCCCACACCCTGTACATACAGATTGCCCACATTAATCCGGACCCTCACCCTGAATAAGAGCCTATCTTATATGTTTCCCACACCCTGTACATACAGATTGCTCACATTAATCCGGACCCTCACCCTGAATAAGAGCCTATCTTATATGTTTCCCACACCCTGTACATACAGATTGCCCACATTAATCCGGACCCTCACCCTGAATAATACCATTTTGTGAAATACTCACCTGTAAAATGGGTATTACAAGTATGTCACACACCCCGCTTCAAGATATCCATAACACGTGGGTAATACCGACCTGAAGAGGGCGTCCTGCAGAGATGATAGGGAAAAAGAAAGCCCCTCCCGGTCCATAAATACCTGGGACCTCCCACTCATTACCCAGTATAAAGAAAGCAGTAAGGTAAGGGACCAGGCAGAGGCAAATATAAACCAAAGCAACGCAAAGTTCACAATATAAAGGATCCAGAATACAAGAAGGGCGGGTGAAGCGGGGTGTGTGACATACTCATAATACCCATTTTACAGGTGAGTATTCACAAAATGGTATTATTCTAAGTATGTCACACACCCCGCTTCAAGATATTCATAACATGTGGGACATCCAATAGCAGTGTCCATAAAAGGGCGGGGATCCAAAACAAGGCAACAAGGCACAACTTAAACCACAACAGCTTGCAGAACTTTGCGGCCAAAAACAGCATCCGCTGAGGCCCGAACATCAACCTTGTAAAACTTGGAAAAAGTGTGAACAGAGGACCAAGTAGCGGCCTTACAAACTTGCTCAACCGAGGCCTGGTGCTGAAAAGCCCAGGACGCTCCAACCGCACGAGTAGAATGAGCAGTAACACGAAAAGGGGGACTCCTCCCCTTAGCAGAATAGGCCCCAATGATGGCCTGACGAATCCATTTACTGATGGAAGACTTGGCAGGTGCCAAACCTTTCCTAGGCCCAGAGGGCACCACAAAAAAGCATCAGTCTTATGAAAGGAAGACGTAACCACCAGATAGTATTTCACAACGCGAACAACATCCAAGGAATGCAGAGCCCTTTCCTTGTCGTTGCTGGCATTAGGACATAGAGAGGGCAGAACAATGTCCTGATTCAGATGAAAGGCAGAAACCACCTTAGGAAGAAAATCCGGCTTGAAACGAAAGACAACCTTGTCCTGATGCCTTTCGAAGTACGGAGCTTTAATGGACAAAGCTGCCAACTCAGAAACACGCCTAACCGAAGTGATAGCCACCAAAAACGCCACCTTTTGAGTAAGTGAAGACAAAGCAATCTCATTCAAGGGCTCAAACGGGGGACCCTGAAGATCAGAAAGAACCAGGTTCAAATCCCAAACTGGAACCAAGGGCTTCCTAGGGGGTCGAACATGCGTAACCCCTTGGAAAAAAGTCTTGACCAAGGGATGAAGTGCAAAGGACCTTTGAAAGAACACCGCCAGGGCAGAAACCTGCCCCTTCAAGGTACTGAGCTGGAGCCCCAGATCCAGACCATGTTGAAGAAACTCCAGAATCCTGGAAATGGAAAACTCCCTACACGGGAAAGACCTACCTTCACACCAGTCAATATAGGACCTCCAGGCCCTATAGTAAACGGTAGAAGAAGACCGCTTCCTGGCGCTAATAAGAGTCTGAATCACTGCATCAGAAAGACCTTCCTCCTTCAAGATGGAGGTTTCAGCAGCCACGCCGTCAAAGCCAGCGATGGTAAATTGGGATAGCGTAGCCGACCCTGGGTGAGCAGGTCCGGCAGCAGAGGCAGAACGAACTGATCCTCTGCCAGTCTTACCAGGTCTGCGAACCAAACCTGCCTTGGCCACCTTGGTGCCACCAGAATCGCCGACGCGCCCTCCAGGGCCAGCTTGCGCACCACTCTGGCTACCATTGGAAACGGAGGGAACAGGTAAAGAAACCCCAGTTCAGAGACATGGCATCCACCGCCAGAGCCAGTGGATCCTGCGAGAGAGACACAAAGACCGGAAGCTTGTGATTGTGACGAGAGGCAAAGAGGTCCACCGCCGGGAACCCCCACCTGAGACAGATCGAATGAAACACCTTGGGACTGAGAGACCACTCCCCCTGGCGAGAGGAGGACCTGCTCAGAGAGTCCGCCTCCGTGTTCTCCACTCCCGGAATGTAGACTGCTGAGATACACGGGACGTGGCTCTCCGCCCAGTCCAGAATCAAAGACACTTCCCTGAGGGCACTCCTGCTGCGAGTCCCTCCCTGGTGATTGATGTAAGCAACCGCCGTCCAATTGTCCGACCGAACCTGAACTGGCAGGCCTTGCAACTGATGAGTCAAGCGAAACAGAACCAACCTGATGGCTCTCAATTCCAGAACATTGATGGGCTCGTGAGCCTCCTGCGGGCTCCACAGACCCTGAAACTGAAGATCCTTCCAAACACCCCCCCAACCTGACAGACTGGCATCCGTGGTGACTGTCTCCCAACACGGCGCCAGAAAGGATCTGCCCTTCAACAGATTGACAGACCCCAGCCACCATAGCAGGGATCGACGAACTCGGGGGGTCATCTGGAAGGACTGATCCAACGATAGTGGAGACTTGTCCCAAACCGTCAACAGATGAAGCTGGAGCGTCCTTGTGTGAAACTGCGCAAAGGGAACTGCCTCGAATGAGGCCACCATCAACCCCACCAGCCTCATCCCTAGCCGGATGGCCGGACGAGGGGCCGACAAGAGAAGCCGAACCAACTCCTGAACCAAAAGAACCTTGGTCTGGGGCAGAAACACCCTGGCCTGCGAAGTATCCACAGACATTCCCAGAAAGGTCACTACCCTGGACGGAGAAAGAGATGACTTGGGGTAGTTGATCACCCAACCGAACCTCTCCAGAGTGGATACCACCGTTCTGGTGTCCAACTCCGCTTGGTTGAAGGAAGAAGCCATAATCAGAAGATCGTCCAAATAGGGCACGATGCGGATACCCTGAACCCTGAGTAGAGCCATCACCCCCGCCAGCACCTTGGTGAACACCCGAGGAGCCGAGGTAAGACCGAAAGGGATTGCCACAAACTGAAAATGCCGATCCTCCACCACGAACCTGAGAAACCTCTGGTGTGCTGGAAAAATCGGAACGTGCAGGTAAGCGTCCTTGATGTCTATGGACATCAGAAAGTCTCCCTGACGAAGAGAGTGGATAGCCGAACGCAGCGTTTCCATGCGGAATTTCCGCGGCCGGATGAACCTGTTGAGAAACTTCAGATCCAAGATGGGTCGGACCGATCCGTCCTTCTTGGGTACCGTGAACAGATTGGAATAAAAACCCCTGCCCTGGTCTGAGGAGGGCACTGGGCAAATGACAGCCAAGTCCAGAAGATTCTCCACTGCCACCAGGAGTCCCTGTGCAGCCAGAGGTTCCGAAGGCACCCGAGACCTGAAAAATCTGTGAGGGGGCGGAGCTCGAACTCCAGCTTGTAACCGGAAGACACCACTTCCCGGATCCATCTGTCCGAGACTTCCTGATCCCAGACCTGGGAGAAGTGTCGCAGCCGTCCCCCCACCCGCATGGGTGAGGGCGCCCCCTCATTGCTGAGCTGGCTTAACCGCAGGTTTGGGCTTGGAGCCCCAACTGTAACCTGGACGGGCACGTCCTCTGCCCCTATTCCCGGAATCTCCTCTGGAGGAGGGGAAAGCAAATCCCCTGCCAGATCTGGCCCCCCGAAAGGAAGGGGTAAAGGAAGGCGTCCCCCGAAAGGGACGGCGCTGTTTCTTGCATTGAGGTAACCTACCACCCTTGGTGACAGAATCCAATTTCTCTCCAAAGAGCCGCAATCCAATAAAAGGTAGAGCCGTCAGCGACTTTTTGGACATAAAATCAGCCGCCCACTGGCGCAACCAAACCGACCGCCGAATAGTCACCAGCAGAGCCGACGTCCTACCACACATCATCAAGGTGTCATCCAAGGCGGCTAAAACAAATGACAAAAACAACTCACACCTTTTAAGGACAAGGAACTCGTCACTACCCGGACGGAGCCCGGAAGACGTCAACAGGTCCCTGACCACGGACCTGGCAGCCACCACCATCAGCGCCGAAGCACAAACAGGCCGCATGGCTGACCCGACGCTGGCAAAGCCGTGACACGCCATCTGGTCAATGCGTTTGTCCTCTCCGTCTTTGAGGGTGGAACAATCGGGATTATTTAACACAGAAGTGTTGGACAACCCCAAAACCGGTGCATCCACCTCGGGGGGGGATGCCCAACGCTTAACGGTATCCGAAGAGAAGGGATACTTCTTATCCCACCCCTGAGGAATACCAGGGAGCCGAGCCGGCCTGTCCCATTCCTTAGCAATAATTTTGTCAAAATGCTTTTGATTAGGAAATTCCAAGCGTGGCCTGGATTCCTCGAAAAACTCACCCTTCTGCTGCGGAGCCTCCTCAGGAGGAGAAATAGACAAAACCTCAAACATTTGAGCCAGAGCGTTAGGAGTATCCGAAGATCTCCCCAAGTCCCCAAGCTCAGCGTCAGCGCCAACAAACTACTGATCGTCAGAATTATCAGAATCCTCATAAACCTCCCCTTCCTCCAGCGGGGAATAATCAGAGTAATCTAGATTATTAAAATCACCAAGGTCATCCACCGGCGGAGCCGGCGACAAGTGCTTTCTCTTGGCCGGGGCCTTACGGGCGACCGAACTGGAGATCAATTTTTCAAGGTTGGCCAATCTGGCGCACATCTCAGATTGCAGCTCCCCACCCATGACAACGTCACACGGGGTGCGTATCAAGCTGGGAGGAGGAGATGAAGCGACCGGCGGTGCTGACCCAGAAGCCTGGGATCCGAACTGCCGCGTAATAGTTTGCTGTGCACAGGGTATACACAGAAGTACATCGTCCCCAGTAATGGATACCCCACACAACATACACTTCCGGAATTGCCCCGAGGGGATCCCGAGCCCAGTATCCGGGGATGCCTTCATATGGTGAACTTATGTGCAGTCGCTATGACCGGGGGAATTACGCGAATACGCAACCCGGGATGCCCCTTTAATGTCCCAAGTGGGAGGATTTGAATAAGGTAAATTTAACCCAGGGACCCTAGGACCGGGAGAAAACCCCCTAACCCAATGAAGGTCTACCTGCAAGACACAATATTGACAGCAATAAATACATGTACAAAAAAGGGAAGCAGTAATAAGAAAAGAATGGGGCCCACAGGGCCACTCACAGGTCCTGCCAGTTAAGATGGCGACCGCACGTCCAGGAGCCAGAAGCCGCAGCAAGGGGTCTGAGAGAAGAAGGGGGGCGTGGCCAGCGCGGGAGAGCGCGGGAGAGCGCGATTGTGCGTGGCCCCGCCCCCCCATTCACAGCCAGGCTCCGCAGTGGCGCCTGCGAAAGCCCTGCCCCGCCCCCTATACACATCGTGAGGGGGGAAAGCCCCTCACAGGCTAAGTCCCAGCGAGAGCCGGCGCCGCAGCGATGACAGAGGCTGCGGCGCCGGTAACACAGCGGACGACAGGCGGGGAGGACGGGTGGCGACGGCGCTCAGCGCCCGACCCCGCGCCCCCCCCCCCTGCAGCATGTGAAGGGGCACCGCACCTGACAGGGAACCGGCGCCGCGGCCAAATCAATGGCCACGGCGCCGGAACCAGAAGGAGGCAGAAGACGGGCGGCCCGCGGCGACGTGCCTGCGCCCGGTCCCGCCACCACCAGTGTCAGCTGAGGAGAGAGATCTCCTCAGCTGCACCAGCAAAAGAGCCCAGCCCACGGTGGCTGCCCAGCTAACAGTGAAAAACACAAAGTATCACAAAAAACACCTCATGCACAAACACTACTACTGAATAAAAAGTGGGCCCTCACCCCCCCCCCCCCCCCCTCGAGGAGAAGGGCATCCGGAGAGGGGAACATACCAGGGGAGAAATGGCCAAGGGACAGGGCATCCCAAACCGGGGTCACCAGCCCGGATCACCGCCTACCCTCTGAAACAGGGTCTCACGGTGGAGCTTAGCTCCTGGGCACCTAATGTGCCATTCTACCGTCGCCCAGACCTCAGCCAAGGCTGGGAGGCATGTAAGGTAAGGATAAGTGGCATCTGGGCGGAAATAGAATAAAACGCGGGCCGGGAATAATCCCGGCTACCTCAAGTCTCCCTGTGCAAGGAGGAGGCATAATCTTCTGACTTGCTCGCCGTCTGCAGAGATGAAAGACTGGGTAATGAGTGGGAGGTCCCAGGTATTTATGGACCGGGAGGGGCTTTCTTTTTCCCTATCATCTCTGCAGGACGCCCTCTTCAGGTCGGTATTACCCACATGTTATGGATATCTTGAAGCGGGGTGTGTGACATACTTAGAATAAGAGCCTATCTTATATGTTTCCCACACCCTGTACATACAGATTGCCCACATTAATCCGGACCCTCACCCTGAATAAGAGCCTATCTTATATGTTTCCCACACCCTGTACATACAGATTGCCCACATTAATCCGGACCCTCACCCTGAATAAGAGCCTATCTTATATGTTTCCCACAACCTGTACATACAGATTGCTCACATTAATCCGGACCTTCACCCTGAATAAGAGCCTATCTTATATGTTTCCCACAACCTGTACATACAGATTGCTCACATTAATCCGGACCTTCACCCTGAATAAGAGCCTATCTTATATGTTTCCCACAACCTGTACATACAGATTGCTCACATTAAAAATCATCCTACCTGCATCTACTGCATGTTATGAGCCATTAAACATCCAAGCTCGAGGCATCACCAGTAGGAAGAGGGAGGTTGTGATGCCGCTGTATAGAGCCCTGGTAAGGCCACAGCTAGAATACTGTGTGCAGCTCTGGAGACCTTACCTGCAAAAAGACATTATTCAAATAGAACGGGTCCAAAGGCCGGCAACAAAAATGGTGGAAGGACTTAAACTTATCAGGAGAGACTTAAAGAACTTAATTTGTACAGTCTGGAGGAAAGAAGGGAGAGGGGGGACATGATGGAGACCTTTATAAATGTAAAGGATTGAATAAGGTTCAGGAGGGAAGTGTTTTTAAGAAGAAGCTTAATGATAGAACAAGGGGCACAACCTGAAGCTAGTCGGGGGGAAGATCAGGAGCAATGTTAGAAAATATTATTTTACAGAAAGAGTAGTAGATGCTGGGAACAAACTTCCAGCAGAGGTAGTTGAAAAATCAACAGTCACTGAATTTAAACATGCCTGGGATAAGCACACATCTATCCTAAGATAAAGAGTACATACAGTATACACATAAGATACAGAGAACATACAGTATATACATAAGATACAGAGAACATACAGTATACACATAAGATACAGAGAACATACAGTATACACATAAGATACAGAGAACATACAGTATATACATAAGATACAGAGAACATACAGTATACACATAAGATTCAGAGAACATACAGTATATACATAAGATACAGAGAACATACAGTATATACATAAGATACAGAGAACATACAGTATACACATAAGATACAGAGAACATACATTATACACATAAGATACAGAGAACATACAGTATACACATAAGATACAGAGAACATACAGTATACACATAAGATACAGAGAACATACAGTATATACATAAGATACAGAGAACATACGGTATACACATAAGATTCAGAGAACATACAGTATATACATAAGATACAGAGAACATACAGTATACACATAAGATACAGAGAACATACATTATACACATAAGATACAGAGAACATACAGTATATGCATAAGATACAGAGAACATACATTATACACATAAGATACAGAGAACATACAGTATATACATAAGATACAGAGAACATACAGTATATACATAAGATACAGAGAACATACAGTATACACATAAGATTCAGAGAACATACAGTATATACATAAGATACAGAGAACATACAGTATACACATAAGATACAGAGAACATACAGTATACACATAAGATACAGAGAACATACAGTATATACATAAGATACAGAGAACATACGGTATACACATAAGATTCAGAGAACATACAGTATATACATAAGATACAGAGAACATACAGTATACACATAAGATACAGAGAACATACATTATACACATAAGATACAGAGAACATACAGTATACACATAAGATACAGAGAACATACATTATACACATAAGATACAGAGAACATACATTATACACATAAGATACAGAGAACATACAGTATATACATAAGATACAGAGAACATACAGTATACACATAAGATACAGAGAACATACAGTATATACATAAGATACAGAGAACATACAGTATATACATAAGATACAGAGAACATACAGTATACACATAAGATACAGAGAACATACAGTATATACATAAGATACAGAGAACATACAGTATACACATAAGATACAGAGAACATACAGTATATACATAAGATACAGAGAACATACAGTATATACATAAGATACAGAGAACATACAGTATACACATAAGATACAGAGAACATACAGTATATACATAAGATACAGAGAACATACAGTATATACATAAGATACAGAGAACATACAGTATACACATAAGATACAGAGAACATACAGTATATACATAAGATACAGAGAACATACAGTATACACATAAGATACAGAGAACATACAGTATACACATAAGATACAGAGAACATACAGTATACACATAAGATTCAGAGAACATACAGTATAGACATAAGATACAGAGAACATACAGTATATACATAAGATAAAGAGAACATACAGTATACACATAAGATACAGAGAACATACAGTATACACATAAGATACAGAGAACATACAGTATATACATAAGGGCAGACTAGATGGACCGTATGGTCTCCTTCTGCCGTCAACCTTCAATGTTTCTATGTCTATGTTTCTATGGCGGCTCATGGAGCATCAGGCAGCCTGCAAACAGGAAGTGTTTTCTGACTGTCGCTCTGCATTCTGGGATTGCTGTCCTTTCCCTGACCCCAGCTCTGCTCTGTCTGTGCAAAGCACAGCTATAACCCCGCCACCCTGTACTATATCTTGCTCTCCTGTCCTCAGTATGTGATGCTGAGTCAAGATGGCGGTGCCCATATCCTAGAGTCCTGAACAGAGCTGAAGCTCAGTGGGGGAAAGAAGACTAAGTGACTAAAAACATAAAATATATTCATTTTAAATGCTGGGGAATCGTTTAAGGGTTTGCTAAAGGTCCGGTTTAAGATGCTGGGAAAGAAGCTTCCCAAGTGCTCCAAGATGGCCACTATCAGAAGAAGGTCAGTGAGGTGGTATTTCCGTGTGGATGCAGGAACAACTGTAAGCGCTGACAATGATTCAGTATCATTGGGGAAAGGAGGGTTTGTTGAGTGTTTTTTACTTGCTGTGCAGTGCTGTTTAAATTACCTTACCTTACAATTACAACTACATTACAACACTACCACTACATTACAACACTACTACTACATTACAACACTACTACTACATTACAACACTACAATTACATTACAACACTACTATTACATTACAACACTACTACTACATTACAACACTGCAACTACATTACAACACTACAATTACATTACAACACTACTATTACATTACAACACTACTACTACATTACAACACTGCAACTACATTACAACACTACAATTACATTACAACACTACTATTACATTACAACACTACTACTACATTACAACACTGCAACTACATTACAACACTACAATTACATTACAACACTACTATTACATTACAACACATTACATTACATTACAATACAATAACAAGATTTTCACGAATATGCTTAATGCACATTTTAGTCAAAAAGCATCCTAATAAAAATACTTCCAAAATGTTTCACCTACATTTGGATTTTAGGTCATATAGCTCCTTACCTCGCTGTTGTATTTTGATCTCAGATATCTCCAAGCTGTCCTGATTCTCCACACTACAGGAGTACACCCCATCGGATGCCGGGTCCCAACCATCCAGATGCAGGGTGGTGGAGTTGTAGGTCCTGGTAATGTCCTGAGTGATCTTCACCTTGTTCTTTAGAATTTGGAATGGACCTTCACCTTCACAACTCAGATAAATCAGACATTGGCCATCACCTTCCTGTACAGTCATCTGAAATTGCCCAGACAAGGGAACTGGATAAAAAAAAAATGCTGTGATGTTTTAATAGCACAAGTATGATTAGAAACAAAGGAACAAATACTGCTAGTATATGAGAAGGAATTGATGGACCACATATAAAAAAAAAGTTAGTATCTAATTTTTGCACAATGTGTGTTACAGGGCTAATTGTTAACTGGTCACAAGCTGCAGCAGGTGATTCCTTTCTGTCCATAGAAGACAAGACAGGAAGGAGAGACATTAGAAAGGAAGATTAGCCAGCACAGGCAAGAGAAGGGCTCACATATTGGCAAGGCTGCCATCTGGAATTTCCGGGCCCCATACAACAATTTATATGATCTATGCAATGGCTTTGTGCGTAGTTTGAGCCTCCGTCCTGCAATGCAACCAGGCTTGCCCCAATATTGCGAACACATAAGAAACTTCATAATGAGTCAGCGGCGAGAACATGGTCCCACGATTGGCCACCGGGCGCTCACGACTGCGCCCACGTGACCGCCCGGCGCGTTGGCTCGTTATGAAGGTGAGTAAAGCAAGCTATTTATGCCGTTTGCTGCGAGGGGGGCTCCAGCATTCTGGATGACCCCCCTCACTTCTTACAATGACCACACAGCCAGACCAACACCCATTAAGGTAAAAACTGGTGTTGGTCCGGTTTAAGTTCATACTAGGTGCTCAGCCGTCACATTATAGGGTATGAGAAGCCCAGATACAATATACAGGTCAGTTGAGTCTGGGCCCATCATAACCTGCCCCTAGTTTTAACTCGGCCACAAAGTAAACAGGCTCACTCCAGTATTCAGACTATATAATATACAATGTGCCAAGCCATCCGAGTATGGGGGGGCCCAGACACCATATAGATTATATTGATCCCCCCCCATAAGCTATATCTGATATGAGTTTGAACTTGAACCCGGTAATCAGACTATATAGGTAACCAATGTTCAAACAAGGGGCCTAATCATTACAGTCATTTACGGAAAGCCACAAAACAACGTAACTACATTTTCTGCAACCTCTACACTAAATGATCTAATATAAAACTATAGTGTAGAAACACTGAAATATTCTTAAACAGACCCAAAATGTAATAACATGTACAATATATCCATGAGTGCAGCCAAACTATAGGGGAAAGAACATGGACAATAAACACAAAACATGTAGGCCGTTGATTCAATAATATACTTGCCTTAAAATATCTCATGAATAGCGAACCCCCCCAAAGTTCAGGTTCGGGAAGTTCGGCTGAAGTTTAAATACAAGTTCGAGGTCAGAGACCGGAACCCGATCCCCAATAAAATCAATGATGACCCGAACTTTGGGAGCCAGAATCGGGGATGAAAAGAAAAATTGTGATGTGGGGAGGGCGCAGAATGTGTAGCAGGAAGCGCTGCTGTAACTCACCTGAGCCCCGATCTGGCCCCTGATCGTCTGTGGAATTCTTTTCAAATGGTCCATGGCCAGGGCTACAAAAAGATGGCCGCTACTCCCAGGAGTGAGGACACTCCTAGTGCCAAATGTATACGTCATAAATGACATTTCGCTCTGCCAGAGGAGGTAGTCATGGAGAATATTTTAAATGTGGCCTGGATGCCTTCCTTTCATTTAAAAACTTTACCAGCTATGGCTACTAGACCACTAGAATATTGTTTATATGCAGGCAGAACTGGATTTAATAAAGTCTTTATTCAGCCTTACATACTGTGTTACTACGGATACATACTGTGTCATATTTGCAGTTTCTATGGATACATTTGTACCATCCAATGGGGATGCCTCTTATGGGGGGGCATGGGTGGTAGCTGCAGGATAGTGCTCCAAACCATCTTTCTGTGGCCTCAGCCGTAGACCGTTTAGCAGGAACTTTGACCGTGACCAAGGACCAGATCGGGGCCCAGGTCAGTTGTGCAGCAGTTTACTGCTGCTGCACTCTGCTCAGCAGCCCAACCACCAGCTTTATCGTGTGGAACCAGTTCTTCAGTTTGGGAACCTAAACTCGCAAAGTTCGGTACGAACCCGAACTTTTGTGGTTTGTGTTTGCCCAGCACTACTCATGAAAATTAGGGCTATTACTTGTTTTATTTCAAATTAGAGAATAGAGAATAAGGTCCCATTCGGTTAAGGTAGTTTAGGAGTGTAAATGCACAATTTGCACGTAAAACCTTTACTACAGCAATGTGACAATTAATTTAATTTGCCTTTTAAAGTAAAACTTCAGTAAGTCAGTTGATTTTTTTCTGCCTGGGAGTGAAAGTTCAAGGTGTTAATAAATAACATATGTGAAACTGTATAAACTCCTGTAATGTTCTCGCTTCTTAGAATCACACCTTGTTTTATCTCATGCCATATAAAAAAAAGGAAATTTTACTGAATAAAGGTAATTTATTAAATAAGAAAACAATAGTTTCAGTATACTTTAATTGCAATGAGTTAATTAAAATGATATGTCTTATATGGGTGCCACTCTCACCTTGTTGCCCGTCTGGGTCAGTAGCACAAGGCTGTCTGACCTGGCAACTTTGGTGGAGACTTTGGTAAAGATCTAGTGAAGCAAGTTCAACTCTGGGTGCACATTTGGGTGTTATTGGCCGTCTGCATCTCGGTGAGTATTTTAATTTTTAACACAATAAAAGTATTTGTTCTAATTTTTCCCAAAGAAGTTTCCCTGCACATGTGATAGGGCATTTATATAGGCATTTTTTCAAGAACTCAGGACTGGCCTTTCATCTGCTAAACACGAATATTCTGCATATCAGCACAGGCCTGGAGCCCATAAACAGCTATTTAACACTTTCAACTCCCTACTCCGCCCACCACCACCTCCTCCATCCTCACAGCTAACATCTGAGCAATTTGCCACATATTTCAAAGATAAAATTGACACGGTTCGAAGCAGCTTTACCCCTCAATACACCTCTCATCTACCAATTTTCCCCCGCCCCACCCATTAACCCATTTTACACAATTACTGGCATAATGTCTCTCCTCTCTGGTCTCAAAGGCTCACCTGACCACCTGCTCCCTTGATCCCATTCCATCCCACCTTATCCCTCAACTGTCTCCATTTGTCATTCCAGCCCTAACATCTTTATTCAACCTCTACCTCTCCACTGGTACCTTTCCTTCTTCCTATAAGCATGCTGTAATAACTCCACTCATCAAAAAGCCCTCTCTGGGCCCCTCTGCCCTCCCCAGTTACCGCCCAATCTCTCTGCTTCCTTTCTCATCCAAGCTTCTTGAACAGCATGTCCACAGAGACCTGACTAACTGTCTACAAACTCCCTCCTAGATCCCCTCCAGTCTGGTTTCCGCTCATGTCACTCCACCGAAACTGCCCTCAAAGTCACCAATGATCTACTGATGGCCAAATCCAAAAGCCACTACTCTGCTCTCATTCTTCGACCTATCCTCTGCTTTTAAAACAGTTGGCCATGCTCTGCTTCTCAATATTCTTTCTTCTCTTGGAATCCAAGGACTCGCACGCTCTTGGCTCTCCTATCTCTGATCGCACATTTAGTGTTTCTTACTCAAACACCATTTCCTCTCCCTGGCCTCTGTTAGGGTTCCACAAGGATCAGTCCTAGGACCCTTACTTTTTTATACATACAATATACATGTCTGGTCTCGGACAACTAATAACCTCATTGGGCTTCCAATATCACTTTTATGCAGATGACACTCAGATCTACCTCTCTGGCCCAAAACTCTCTTCCCTCCTCGCTCACCTTCCTGACTGTCTAACAGCCATCTCTTCCTTCATGACATATCGCTCCCTTAAACTGAACATGGGCAAAACGGAACTGGTCATTTTCCCACCATCTCACTCCCCTCCCCTCTCTAACACCACAATCTCTGTAAATCTTACATTAACTGCAACTCCTTAAGCTCGGTCTTAAAGGAGCTACAGCACTCACCCCTGTTAGCTTGCAGACAAACCTATAATCTGTCTCTAAATCTGGTTAAAAACAGAGGTCTCGATCCACACACACATCTGCAGAAGTGCTGCACCACCAAGGTGCCTCTATGAGGTGCAGTCCTAACTCTAATCTCTGAGAGCCCCTTTTTGGGGCACAATGCAATAGATAAATTGGGAGCAGGCTTACCTGACGTTGCCCTATAACCTCGAGCCCAAGGGGTGGAAGGGTAGAAGACAGCCTAGACCCCACACCCCATGGGCTTGCACAAATTCAAAACAAACAAAGAGCACATGGGGTCTAGGATGTACTGCAAGGTCTTCCATGATAATGATAATAATGATGATAATTATAATGATGATGATGATGATAATGATGATAATAATAATAATACCCCATTTAAACAACCTATCAACTGAGCCAAATCTTAAATTTTAACACACTAAAAAGTGCAACAAATGTTGGGGCCCTAAAAAACCCTTGTACATCCCTGCTATGAGTTATGCTAAAGAATTTACATTTTGGAACTGTTGATGCTTACCCCCATCTGTAAAAAATGCCCCATGCCATGTGCAGGTATTTTTTTTCTTGTCAATAACTTTGAAAGTATAGTTTCAGAAATTAATTATTAACAATTGCACAAAATGCATTTCTCTCTTTTTTTTAATTAAAACAAACAAAATTATAACAATTGCACAAAATGCATTTCTCTCTTTTTTCTCTTTTTTTAATTAAAACAAACATGTTGGTGTTAAAATTCAGACCCAAAAGTGCTCCGAGAGTTACACTGGCTTCCCCCCCAAAAAATAGCATGACCCCAATAATATGCAAAAATGTTTATTTTTAAACTAAGGTAACTCAGGTATCAGTAAGATAAATCTCATATATATTATATATATATATATTTTATATACACATTCTGTAGTTTGCAAGTTAATATTTATACATTATATGTATTTAAAATGTCATTTACTTACCTCCATTAGAAACATACAGCAGGAGCAACAATAAAGTGTATTGGATCATGTTTTCCATCTGACTTATTATTTCTTCTGTCTGTCACAAGGACCCTGCATCAAACACAATCGCCCCTTAAATATCAAGTCAACACTGACTCACTTATATCACGAGTGTCTTTAAAAGGGAAAGTTTCTGGATGGCTTTGAGGCTTTTCCCGGTAACTAATGCTGAGCATTACACTATTTCTAGTAAATGAGTACAGCAAGTTGTAAACAGATAAGCAGCTCTGGCGCAATACTTGAGATTTGAAAAAGAAAGAGAAAGTGCAATTGTCATTGCTGTTATTTTAGAAAAAATGTAGGGACTGTCCAGACAAAATTCCCCTGCTGGCCTTCCACTGGGTATCCTAAAACAGGATGCCTGGCTGTGTGAACCCCAGGCACCCATAAACCCTCACCTTTCCCTACTTCCAGGGCGCATGCGTTTTGCTCTCATCCAATGAGAGCTGTTTGCCAAGAATATGTCACTTGGCAAATGGCTCTCATTGTTGTCGGTAGGCCTTTCAGACAGGCTGGGGTGGGAGCACGCATGCCGCGGGGGATGCGTCAGCGCATGCTCCCTATTAAAGTACATGAGAGCCGTTTGGACGAGAGCATGCGCATGTGCCATTGGACGAGGAAGAGGCGAGTTAGTGGTGGCTTTCTGGAGGGGTTTCACATAGCGGGGCATAAAAGTAAATAGGTGTACAAAAAATGTCTCATGAATCGAGAGGAAGTGGAAAAACGCGAGTAAACCATTTTTTGGGCAATAAAAGTGTGCACCAATACTTTGGCGCACAGCCATGAATTGACCTTTATGAGAGAACAGGGCGTGAAGATATAACAGCACATGATTTTTGGTATGGGAATTGGCTGGTGGAGCGTTTATCTGTTTCTGAAGAACATTGTCACATAGGAAGGAGGATTATAGAACTAAGAAGGAATTTTTATTGCCTCATTGTTTTAAGGAGGATTTTTTTTAAATAATTGTTACTCTAATTTAGTATACTTTCATGTTCTGTGACATTGCCTGGTGGTGTTTGTTGGACATTGAGCTACAGACAGATTTGTTTAACATTGTACTTACCGTATTTTTCATCCCGTAAGATGCACTAAGTTGCCTTATTTATCAAGGGATAGCGCCAGGTAGTGTCTCACTAGCGCCAGGTAGCGCCAGCTATCGGCGGCTACCGACTCCAGAACGCCAGGCGGCGGACACAATCACGCATTTATCACGCTAAATGAGACTAGCGCCGGCGAGAGCGCCAGCTAGCGCGGGATTCATCATGTTGCAGACTTCAGCGAACAGCGCCGCTGCTAATCCCATCACAGCGCCAGGTGTGACCTGTCGCTCCCTGGCGCTCTCCAATGCATTTCAATGGAGCAATCTTTAAATATTCATAATTAATTGATATTAACGTTTTATTTTTGTTTTTTAAATGTCAAAAATTCGGTGACCACTTCTGCAATGTTAGTTTTTAGGTAAAAAGGTAAAAAAAAAAAAAAATAAAATTGGTGCAGAATTGATATTACAGGTCTGATATTAATGTATTCATATTACAAAATGTATATAAAAACTTGTTTATTATTTTTTTCCAAAAATAAGGTTGTTTGGGGGTTAAAAAACTACTTTTAACACATCGCCGCCAGCGCTCTGGGGTTTAAACAAGCATTTCACAGCGCGAGAATTTTTTGAGCGTGCTTTGTTAATGAATATGCTGGGAGCCGTTCGCTATGGCCATTCGTTGTCATGCGCTCCCATACAGCGCGGAACCTGTCAAACAGCGACTCCTAACCCCGTATTCAACATTACCGCACACCGACTGAGTCGCTGTCAACAACCGAACAACGGCCAAGCACAGCGAATACTAGCGTGCGCTGTGAAAATCACGCTACTGTCGCTCATCTGTCGCTACCTGGCGCTATTAATAAATCGGCCTCTAAGTTGCCTTATGGGACGAATGATAAAAAACAAAAAATGTACATTCCCGGTGCTCCCACTCTGCTGGCCTGCAGCTCCTGCAGCGGCCTGTATCCCACCAACATAGGAACACACACAAATACACATATCTTACCGGCATCCGCCGCTGCTGCCTGTTGCCTCCTCTGCTGCTGCCGCCACTGTCACTGCAGCTGTTTCCACTCATTGCCTCCGCTGCCTTTACTGCCGCCATCTCCACTCACCTTCTTGCCTGTCGCGGATGCCCTCTGCCAAACACATGTTCCCAGTCGATAGTCCATGCCCACCCATGAGCCGAAGCCAGTGCACCGGGAACTTATGTGCGTCAGTGGGCAACGAAGGTGGTCAGTGGAGGCAGTGGGCATCGGCGTCAGTGAGCGGAGGCCAGGGCGTGTGCTGGTAAGAGGTGTGTATGTGTGTCTCTATGTCGGCAGCTAACAGGGTTGAGTGCTGTGGCTCCTTTAAGACTTTTGTATCCTAATTGACCTGCTAACGTGCACCTCCCAGGTTACCACTGTAAGTTAGTTATAAAATGGTCTGAGCAGCTACCACCCCTCCTTTGCTTCTTTTGAATTTGTGCAAGAACATGTGGGGTCTAGGCTGTACTGCGAGGTCTTCGACCCTTCCACCCCATGGTTTGCATGTGAGGTTTAGGGCAACCTCAGGTAAGCCTGCTCCCAATTTATCTATTGCATTGTATGTCCCAAATGGGGATCTCAGAGATTAGAGTTAGGACTGCACCTCACAGAGGCACCTTGGCGCTTGGTGGTGCAGCACTTGCGCACGGGGGGCAGCGGGCGGCCTGGTTTTGAGGTCCCTTATGTGATGCTGACATGCTTCCACTCTCACATGCGTGGCTTTGGGCACTGGTAGTATACTACTTAAACTGTGCAGACACATCATTTTGAGCTCTCTGAGCTCCATATCACCTGTCATATTAATTATTATGTGATCAGAGGGAGGAGATGAGCTGGGGGTTGCTTGGCTCCATGAATGAGGCTATATCATAAGGGTGAGGAGATGGGCTGGGGGTTGCTTGGCTCCAAGACTGAGGCTATATCATTAGGGGGAGGACATGGGCTGGGGGTTGCTTGGCTCCAAGACTGAGGCTATATCATTAGGGGGAGGACATGAGCTGGGGGTTGCTTGGCTCCAAGACTAAGGCTCTATCATTAAGGGGAGGACGTGGTATGGGGGTTGCTTGGCTTCAAGGCTGAGGCTATATCATTAGGGGGAGGACGTGGGCTGGGGGTTGCTTGGCTTCAAGACTGAGGCTATATCATTAGGGTGAGGACATGAGCTGGGGGTTGCTTGGCTCCAAGACTAAGGCTCTATCATTAGGGGGAGGACGTGGTCTGGGGGTTGCTTGGCTTCAAGGCTGAGGCAATATCATTAGGGTGAGGACATAGGCTGGGGGTTGCTTAGCTCCAAGACTGAGGCTATATCATTAGGGTGAGGACATGGGCTGGGGGTTGCTTGGCTCCAAGACTGAGGCTATATCATTAGGGTGAGGACATGGGCTGGGGTTGCTTGGCTTCAAGACTGAGGCTATATCATTAGGGGGAGGACATGAGCTGGGGGTTGCTTGGCTCCAAGACTGAGGCTCTATCATTAGGGGGAGGACGTTGTCTGGGGGTTGCTTGGCTTCAAGGCTGAGGCTATATCATTAGGGTGAGGAGATGGGCTGGGGGTTGCTTGGCTCCAAGACTGAGGCTATATCATTAGGGGGAGGACATGAGCTGGGGGTTGCTTGGCTCCAAGACTAAGGCTCTATCATTAAGGGGAGGACGTGGTATGGGGGTTGCTTGGCTTCAAGGCTGAGGCTATATCATTAGGGGGAGGACGTGGGCTGGGGGTTGCTTGGCTTCAAGACTGAGGCTATATCATTAGGGTGAGGACATGAGCTGGGGGTTGCTTGGCTCCAAGACTAAGGCTCTATCATTAGGGGGAGGACGTGGTCTGGGGGTTGCTTGGCTTCAAGGCTGAGGCTATATCATTAGGGTGAGGACATGAGCTGGGGGTTGCTTGGCTCCAAGACTAAGGCTATATCATTAGGGTGAGGACGTGGTCTGGGGGTTGCTTGGCTTCAAGGCTGAGGCAATATCATTAGGGTGAGGACATAGGCTGGGGGTTGCTTGGCTCCAAGACTGAGGCTATATCATTAGGGTGAGGACATGGGCTGGGGGTTGCTTGGCTCCAAGACTGAGGCTATATCATTAGGGTGAGGACATGGGCTGGGGGTTGCTTGGCTCCAAGACTGAGGCTATATCATTAGGGTGAGGACATGGGCTGGGGTTGCTTGGCTTCAAGACTGAGGCTATATCATTAGGGGGGAGGACATGGGCTGGGGTTGCTTGGCTCCAAGACTGAGGCTATATCATTAGGGGGAGGACATGAGCTGGGGGTTGCTTGGCTCCAAGACTGAGGCTCTATCATTAGGGGGAGGACATGGGCTGGGGGTTGCTTGGCTCCAAGACTGAGGCTATATCATTAGGGTGAGGACATGGGCTGGGGTTGCTTGGCTTCAAGACTGAGGCTATATCATTAGGGGGAGGACATGAGCTGGGGGTTGCTTGGCTCCAAGACTGAGGCTCTATCATTAGGGGGAGGACGTTGTCTGGGGGTTGCTTGGCTTCAAGGCTGAGGCTATATCATTAGGGTGAGGAGATGGGCTGGGGGTTGCTTGGCTCCAAGACTGAGGCTATATCATTAGGGGGAGGACATGAGCTGGGGGTTGCTTGGCTCCAAGACTAAGGCTCTATCATTAAGGGGAGGACGTGGTATGGGGGTTGCTTGGCTTCAAGGCTGAGGCTATATCATTAGGGGGAGGACGTGGGCTGGGGGTTGCTTGGCTTCAAGACTGAGGCTATATCATTAGGGTGAGGACATGAGCTGGGGGTTGCTTGGCTCCAAGACTAAGGCTCTATCATTAGGGGGAGGACGTGGTCTGGGGGTTGCTTGGCTTCAAGGCTGAGGCTATATCATTAGGGTGAGGACATGAGCTGGGGGTTGCTTGGCTCCAAGACTAAGGCTATATCATTAGGGTGAGGACGTGGTCTGGGGGTTGCTTGGCTTCAAGACTGAGGCAATATCATTAGGGTGAGGACATAGGCTGGGGGTTGCTTGGCTCCAAGACTGAGGCTATATCATTAGGGTGAGGACATGGGCTGGGGGTTGCTTGGCTCCAAGACTGAGGCTATATCATTAGGGTGAGGACATGGGCTGGGGGTTGCTTGGCTCCAAGACTGAGGCTATATCATTAGGGTGAGGACATGGGCTGGGGTTGCTTGGCTTCAAGACTGAGGCTATATCATTAGGGGGGAGGACATGGGCTGGGGTTGCTTGGCTCCAAGACTGAGGCTATATCATTAGGGGGAGGACATGAGCTGGGGGTTGCTTGGCTCCAAGACTGAGGCTCTATCATTAGGGGGAGGACGTTGTCTGGGGGTTGCTTGGCTTCAAGGCTGAGGCTATATCATTAGGGTGAGGAGATGGGCTGGGGGTTGCTTGGCTCCAAGACTGAGGCTATATCATTAGGGGGAGGACATGAGCTGGGGGTTGCTTGGCTCCAAGACTAAGGCTCTATCATTAAGGGGAGGACGTGGTATGGGGGTTGCTTGGCTTCAAGGCTGAGGCTATATCATTAGGGTGAGGACATGGGCTGGGGTTGCTTGGCTCCAAGACTGTGGCTATATCATTAGGGTGAGGACATGGGCTGGGGGTTGCTTGGCTCCAAGACTGAGGCTATATCATTAGGGTGAGGACATGGGCTGGGGGTTGCTTGGCTTCAAGACTGAGGCTATATCATTAGGGTGAGGACATGGGCTGGGGGTTGCTTGGCTCCAAGACTGAGGCTATATCATTAGGGTGAGGACATGGGCTGGGGTTGCTTGGCTCCAAGACTGAGGCTATATCATTAGGGTGAGGCCATGGGCTGGGGTTGCTTGGCTCCAAGACTGAGGCTATATCATTAGGGTGAGGACATGGGCTGGGGGTTGCTTGGCTCCAAGACTAAGGCTATATCATAAGGGGGAGGACATGGGTTGCTTGGCTCCCTATGGCTGTCCGCATCTGCCCAGACTAAATCTGAGGTAGCCTCTGAAGAAACTCGAAGCCTGGTCTTGTGCCCTAGTAGGCTGGGTCCTGACACTGATCCTGAATATCATTCTTAAAATAAAACAAAATTGCTGATCCAGTACAGGCTCCCATGCCCCAGGTGGCCAGTACAGTTCACCTGTAGTCTTCAGGGGCCCCTTCAGGCTCACACCTGGCCATAGTATTATTTTACAGTGGACCCGAACCACCGAAAGTTGGGTGTTGTGTGCAGACCTGCTCATGGCTGACCTCAGTAACAGGGGATGATCAGCAACAATAAAGAAGGTGGCATGGAATGGAGGAAGGCTATTCATGGAAGCTCAGAAGGTGGCCGGGACCAGGCGACAACTGACAAGGACTGGAGGGTCGATCAGCAGCGGTAGATGACCCCTTTGTGGTGGCGGCAGTGACTCACTACTTTGGGGCCCACTAAGACTCTCTTGCCCAAGAGATATCCTAATTGAAGGGGGAATTCCAAATTGACATTCCTTGAGGGTGGGCGATGGTGATTTGGGAATCATTTTTGTAGGGTCAGTAAAGGGGTCGACCTTTGGGGAGTGCAACATGTGCCGTCACAGCTCTCCATTCCACTTTTTCCCCATCTCTCTTGGAGCGGATTTTAAAAAAAGGTCATAAACTCCAAAGACACATGGGAGACAATCTGACACGTGCGAAAGCATGCGCAGTGTTACTGCAGACAAAGGTAATTGTTACACCATTACATCGGGCTACATTTGGCGCTGTCCTAACTGTTTGCCATCTGCACAATTGGGACCTGGATGAGCGTCAAATGTGACAGCTCATTCCAGGAGGAGATTGGGGGATCAAAGAGGAAGAGGTGGGGGAAACCAACCCCTTTATACTCCCCTTCCCCCTGAGGTCACTCCCCCCCCCCCCATTACCATGGTTGGTCAGCTTCTGGAGGAAGCGCAGGCCAGTCATGGAGCTGCCGGCCTTAAAGCTGACCTTCAGCCCAATTTAATAAAAAGCCCAAACCCTTAAAGAACTATTGTTCAGGACTCTTTTGTTCAGGACTGTAGGATACGGGTACCACCATCTTGACTCGGAAGCAGGGAATGGGTTATAGCTGTACTTTGCACAGACAGAGCAGGGCTGGGGTCAGGGAAAGGACAGCAATCCCAGATGCAGAGCGACACAGTCAAAAGACACTTCCTGTTTGCAGGCTGCCTGATGCTCAATTAGCTGCCATCTTGGATGTTTAAAGGCTCATAACATGCAGTAAATGCAGGTAGGATGATTTTTAATGTGGGCAATCTGTATGTACAGGGTGTGGGAAACATATAAGATAGGCTCTTATTAAGGGTGAGGGTCTGGATTAATGTGAGCAATATGTATGTACAGGGGGGGAAACAAGATAGGCTCCTTTTCAGGGTAAGGGTCCAGATTAATGTGGGCAATTTGTATGTACAGGGCAGGGGGGAAACATAAGATAGGCTCTTAGTCAGGTGAAGGTCCGCTTTAAAGGGCCAGCATCCCTCCATGGACAAGAGGAAATGTAACCCTGTACACACTCATACTATTGGAAAACCTAGCGAACACTTGTTAAAAACATGGACTGTTAGTTACCATAGATTGCAATGAATGTAAAAGCGAGGTGGCCACGACAAGGCCGTCCAATTTATACCCCGTCCCTAACATTACTAAGTCTGAAAGTTTGTGCAGACACTGCTACTTCTTTACTTGTGTGTGCACAAGCAATGCAATACATGAATCAGCCTGTGTCTAAAGACAGTGCTATAACTTAAAGGAGCAGTATTGCAAATTTTTCTTGGTGACTTATATTTAAATGGTACTTTGAATGTAGGTAGGTGTTGGAGTAAGAATTACAAATTTAGAAAAAAATGATGTGTGTGTTGTGCAGCTGGAGACTAATAGCTCATGTTTATGTCTTGTCAGTGTCGGGTCCGACACTCTGGCCTGTTCCATGCTGAGGAGAGGGAGAAACATTGTATCAGAAGTCTCAGCTGTTCAGTGCTGGCAGCCGTCCAGCATAAGATAACAACATTGCAACATTGCCTGGCCAGAACTTATATATCTAAAACAGAGAGAAAAGCTCTGCAAAAGTCATTTAGCTGATTTTGACAGTTTTCCCTTCATGTTGGCTCTGCTGCAGAATCTTTCAGTTTACCATTTTCTCTCTTTTTTCCATATGATCTTTCTTTCAGCTTTGTGTGTTTTGAGCAAAGCCCAACCCAGGATTTTCACTATCTGGACTTTTGTTTTGTGCCCCTGGGGGCATCCCGACTTGGGATGCCCCGATATGTGAAATCCCCAAGTTCGCCTGTGAAAACGTACCTTTCCCTGTCCCACAGCGCATGCGCGGGCTCTCATCCAATCAGCGCTGTTTGCACGCAGATGGGGAGCCTGAGCAGTAACCTTCCTGGCCGCCCGGCCTGTCTAAATGACTATCTGCGTGAGCGCGCCAGAAAAATGGGGGGATCTGTGGTTATCCAGGGGTCGTTTCACACAGTGGGGCATCCTGATTTAGAATGCCCAAGGGGGAAGGTCAATGGCCGGGTCTTATAGACTTCAGGGTCGGCCACTCAGGGTTTTGTTCCACTTTAATACCTTTAGATTTTCCTGCACAGTTATTCAAAGAAGAATTTCAGTTATTTTCAGTCAGTTTAGTTTATTTTGTGTAGATTTTACACATTTGAGTCACCTGGTCTCATAACAAAAGCAGCACCTCACACACACACAGCCGTTACCACTGATTATAGTGTCAGCCTCTGAGGTAAAGTGTTGCTGGGAGACCAGTGGGCTAAATGAAGCAGCTCACTAAATACAACCCAGCAGATCCTCCTATTCAGCAAATGGACTGAGCCATTGTAATTATACCATTTAAAAGAAAGGCAGATATTTTTTCCTTTTTCTATCGCCAGATTATTTATACACATGTTAGAAGCTATTGTGTGGCTATTTAATTATTTATCTTTTTGAATGCAAATTTCGCGATACTGCTCCTTTAACTTGCCTGCACACACACAATGAAAAATGCTTTACTTGCCCGCACAGTGTTATAGTTCAAAAGCGGGGTTTTAGGTAGAGGCCAATTGGACTCCTTGGCCCTTATTTAACAAGGGATAGCACCAGGTAGCGAATGGTGAGTGAACGGTAATGACGCTCACCGCCACGAGAACGTCGGCTCCCCTCCGCAATCACACATTTATCAAGCCGATCCTGCTTAGCGACTGACAGAGCGCCAGATAGCGAATCATTCATCATTATTCCAGCCTCACCACACAGCGCCAGCGAGCGACCTTGAACAGCGACAGGTATGACCTCTCGCTACCTGGCGCTCTCCAATGCATTTCAATGGAGCAATCTTTAAATATTCTTAATTGCTATTATTTATTTTTTTTTAATGTCAAAAATTCTGTGACCACTTCTGCAATGTTAGATATTTTTTTTAAGCTAAAAAAAAAAAAATTTGTGCAGAATTGATATTACAGGTCTGATATTAATGTATTCATATTACAAAATGTGTTGAAAAACATGTTTTTTTTTTTTTCTAAAAATATGGTTGTTTGGGGGTTAAAAAACTACTTTTAACCCATCGCCGCCAGCGCTCTGGGGTTTAAACATGCATTTCACAGCGTGAGAATTTTTGGAGCGGGATTTGTTAATGAATATGCTGGGAGCCGTTCGCTATGGCCGTTCGCTGTCATGCGCTCCCATACAGCGCGGAACCTGTCAAACGGCGACTCATAACCCCGTATTCCACATTACCGCGCATCGACTGAGTCGCTGTCAACAGCCGAACAACGGCCAAGCACAGCGAATACTAGCGGGCGCTGTGGAAATAGCTATTAATGAATCAGCCTGCCCGTTACATTGGGAGAAGCTACAATCCAGCAGATCTGGCCACTGGCCTGCAAATGCAACAGCAGAAAGAAAGATAGGATGTGCTCATCCAGTCAATATATAGCAGTCAAAGAGGTGCTAGAGGGGTCTGACCACACTCCATAGGCTAAAAAGAAATTTAACCCTCTGCACACTTATAGTATTGGAAAACCTAGCGAACACTTGTTAAAGACATGGGCCTCGATTCAATAAGGGTAGAAAAAAATTCTCATGGTAGTAAAAGATTCAATTCATGAGAAAAAAGCCTGAGAATGTCACTGTTACTGAATCACCAGATAAAGAGACAATGAAAGTCAATGGCACTTTTTTACTCCTAAGAAAAGTAGAGAACACTGTAGTAAAAGCTGCCATTGACTTTCATTGTCTTTATCTGGTGATTCAGTAACAGTGACATTTAGGGATGAGCGAACCGGTTCGGACGAACCGGAATTCGCTCCGAATTTCAGGGAAAATTCGATTCGGCACGAACCCGAATTTTATTTTGTCCGTGCTGATCGAATGTTCCCTGAAATAAAAAAAAAAAATGCAAGGATAGTGGGATCGGGCAGGCCGGCTGCGCTGTCAGCGGGCGGCAGAAGCTCCCACCATGCCGGCATTTTTTTTTTCAGATGAGCGATTCGTGAAAGTTCAATTCGGGCGAACCCGAAATTCGGCGAATCGCCCGAATCGAACTTTCAAGAAGTTCGCTCATCTCTAGTGACATTCTCAGGCTTCTTTCTCATGAATTGAATTTTTTACTACCATGAGAAATTTTTTCTACCTTTATTGAATCGAGGCCATGGACTGTTAGATAACAGCAATTGGCCTAAAACCCCTCTTTTGAACTGTAACAATGTGCAGGCAAGTAAAGCATTGTGTGTGTGCAGGCAAGTTAAGTTATAGCACTGTCTTTAGACACAGGCTGGTTCATGTATTGCATTGCTTGTGCACACACAAGCAAAGAAGTAGTAATGTCTGCACAAACGTTCAGACATGGAGGCTGAGCGTCTGTATAGTGGCGCTTAGAGCGACCGCTAGTAGACGCTGTAAGCAGGTATCGGGCGCTGTAACCTAGCGGTGCGGTCGCTGTAGTAACCTGGCCAGGACTGATGAATATGATATGTGTTAGGCGGTCTAACAGTATAACGCTGCAGAGAGCGAGAGGTAGCGCTAGCTCAGTGCGTCCGGCATTCCACACCATATTTAACAAAAAACTACACACACACACAGCGTCTAAAGCTGGGAGCTGCAGCATAGAGCGCCAGATTCTGTGTGATTAAAGTCTGTTTTTGAACACATATCCACCAG
Organism: Gastrophryne carolinensis; assembly: GCA_027917425.1. Classification (NCBI taxonomy): domain Eukaryota; kingdom Metazoa; phylum Chordata; class Amphibia; order Anura; family Microhylidae; genus Gastrophryne; species Gastrophryne carolinensis. The sequence continues at coordinate 17,961,971 of CM051234.1, read as the reverse complement.
TAACAAAGCAAAACACATGGAATGACATTGTTATAACACTGTGACAATAACACTTTAGTGCCAGACCTGTAATGACAATTCTGCATAAATATATAAAAAGTCCAAGAAATGTATAAAAGTGTTTGTTTGCTGCCAGGAGAGGTCACACAATGATTTGAGCAAAAAAAAAAAAAAATATTGCCAAACATGCTTTATATACAACCAAATGAAAGCCTCATTGAAATGTATGGGAGAGCAACACTGAGCGAAAGGTAATACCTGGCGCTCCTGAACTTAGATACCTAGATAACCTATATACAAATATACTGTGTACCAGAGGTTCCCAACATACACTGCTCAAAAACAATTGTTAAACTCCCCCGTTAGGGGCAAAACCTTTATTGGTAAAACTTAGGGAGGTCCATGCAGTGGGAACATTAGGGTGGGCTGGTTTAGGGGTCCGGCTGGCAGGATTTAGTAGGATCCAATGTTTGGTCTCAGTTGGTCGGCATCCAGGGTCGTCTCCATTGGCCCGCTGTAGGGACAAGACAAGGGGAAGCATTAGAATAGGGCCAACAAATTTCGGACAGTGGTGACAGGGCAAGGTGAGTCCCCTACCTCTTTAGATCACCTCCTATGCAGACTGCCTTTGGGTTTGGGTCCCCCTCAGGCCTGTTTTAGACAAAAGATGACTCTAGGCAAAATTTAAAAGTGGGGCCCCAAGCTTAACCCGGAACAAAACATTGTAATTATGAGATGCACTACTGGTCCAATGATTTGTGCTCACACCACTAACAGTACAACAGCTCTATTTGGAGTGGACGTGAGAGACCACACCTCCCTCCCTATGTGGAGCACCAAAATGTACTAAATCTATACAAGAAAATATCCTCAAAAAATACACTTTATTAATACATAGCTAGTCATAAAAAACATGTAAGACAAATATACACCACAAGACAATTAAAAACAAGGCTGATCCCCCTTCATGTACTCAATAATGAATTATAAATCTTAATCAAATAATCTCTATAGTTTAAAAGTGCATGTGCTGTGTACTCTCTTGAATGGATTATATACTGGATATACTTCTCAATAATTCATTGTCATGGATATGTGTGTGTCTGTACAGACACACACAAATCCATCAGAATTATGCCGGCATAATGAACCAAATAATCATATACACACAAAAAATATATATAAACACCAAAGTGTTGCAATAATGAATATAATATAAATGCCACCCCCTAAAGTGCTATATTGCAATAAATGTGTAAAAAAATTTGATAAATAGTGTATTATTACAAAGAAAAAACAATATATATAAAACAACCAATATTTACAATGTAAACCTTATTATCCAATAAATACCATAGTGTAAAACACCAAGTGCTAACTTATCCTAATATGCATCTACATCTCCCTGTCCAACACAACTGAATAGGTGGTCATGTGAAACCTATAACACAATGAAACACTGTGCCAGCAATTTCAAAAAATGATACTACCAGAATCCACACAGAGCCACAGTAACATCAAGTGAAGGGGGATCGCACGAAGAGACACCCACGCGCCCGCCGCTGCCCGTGCAGCTTCAAAGGGAGGGAGGTGTGGTCTCTCACGTCCACTCCAAATAGAGCCGGAACAAAACATTCTTAACAAAAACTGGAACAAATTTTGAACAAAACCAAGAATGCAGCAGCCAATCGCTGGGCTTGATTCGGCTGGGGGAGCAATTTGAGATTGTGTTAGCAGGGTCTCCGGCAATCGGGATGCCCCCCCTGCACAGGAAAAACCACACCCCCTCTATTGTAATGAATGGAGCGGGGGTGGCAGCTCTCCTGTGGTTGATGCGTGAGCCTGACATGGATTAATTTCTGACTGCTGTTCAGGGCCCCAGGTGGTGCGGGATGCGATCCAGCGATCAGTTGAGTTGTTGACCCCCAGATTGAGACTGATCAGCTGTGGGGACAAAAAGTGGATATCCATTTGTTTCTTTATATGGGTGGTCAATATAGGATGCTGTGTTTACTGTTGTTCAGCACTGCTGCCAATTTGGGTGGGCGGGAGAAACGGGGCACATGTGCAAGTGAAAGGTCACTGTAACAGTCTTCAGAATACGTCCGTCCCATATTGAATGGGTTGTTGCCAAGTTCTTACGACAGCTGGTAAAGGAGATAATAAGGGGGACCTAGTGACGCAATTGGTGTTCAGAGATTTACTAGCAGAGGAGGAGGAGCCGTCTAATACATTGATTTGACGACTACCGACCGAGAAGGGAACACATGACCGCCGCCAGCAAATCACGTGGGCGCATTTCACAGAGGGAGCAAGGTGACAGGTAAGCTTTAGAGGAGTTGTATGGCTTGCGCAAGGGGGGGACAATTGGGATACACCCTCTATAATGTACCAACAACCATTTTTTGTAAAGCCTAACTAGAGATGTGGTCACCCTCTGTTGCCAGACCACTTTTTACCATTTTGTGCTACATATGTTTAACTGTAATTTTTGCAGGAATTTCCAGGAAAATTATATATATTATTTTTTCAACAAAGTTTGGGGGCCGGATTTACTACACTCGCGGCTGTTCACGGCGAACGTGGTAAACAACCGACTCTCTGCCAGCATTTTGCTGTGTGCTCAACACAGTTCACCAATCAAAATGTGTGGTATTTACTAGTGAAAACGGTTCATTTGAACTGTGGCTGCGCATTTTGGAACAAGAAATTGTTCTAAAACAAGAAATTGTACTAAAACCCCACTTTGCAGCCTATGGCAGCATGAAATTTATGTGTTGTGTCTCTGGAGTGTTTGGGAAGCCTCAAAAATAGAGATGAGCGAACTTCTCAAAAATTCGATTCGGGCGATTCCCCCGAATTTCTCAAAGAAATTCGGGTTCGTCCGAATCAAACTTTAGCGAATCGCTCATCTCTGGTGGAAGCGGGGAGGCTGGCTGCGCTGTCAGCGGGCGGCGGAAACCGGCTTCCGCCGCCCACTGACAGCGCAGCCGGCCTCCCCGCTCCCACTATACAGCAAACACTTACCGGCATGGTGGGAGCGGGGAGGCCGGCTGCGCTGTCGGCTGTCATCAGAGGACCTGTCATCAGAGGAAGCCGGCTTCCTCTGATGACGCGTCCTCTGATGACAGCTGACAGCGCAGCCGGCCTCCCCGCTCCCACCATGCCGGAATTTATTTTTTACTTTCAGGGAAAATTCGGTCAGCACGAACCACTAAAAATTCGGGTTCGTGCTGAATCGGATTTTCCCTGAAATTCGGAGCGAATTCAGGTTCGTTAGAACCGATTCGCTCATCCCTGCTCCAAAAAAGTAAAAAAAAAAGATAAATCACGTGAAAACCATTTTATTCTTTGTTTCTCCAATACTAGTTATTTATCTGATCTTCACACTGGATGTAATAGTGACAGATGTAAAAATGACAAAAACAGACATTCTGACCAAAAATAACATGGATTCCTATGAGGTTCGCTTCTAAAAGCTGGCGCACTGAAGCGGACATTCGCCCGGTAAAAACGACAGGACATAAATACGGCAAACATGGCCTTTAATAGGCCACCTTCACCAGTAAGTTAGTAAATGCGGCAAAATAGCGAAAGCACGTTGAATGCCCAGTGACTCACACCCAAAATGTCTTGTTTTTTTAAAATTATTACGTGTTTTTCTATATTTCTTTGATCTTTCTTAGATCTGTTTTGAATACAGTGCTGAATACAGTGCTAAGAGGTTAAAGTGGACCAACACCCAGGATTTTGACTATCCTGGGTCTTGGTCCACTTCGGTGGGGCACCCCCGATCGGGGTGCCCCGCTGTGTGAAACCCCCCCGATCACCCTAAAAACTTACCTCTCCCCGCTCCCAGCGCCGACGGACAAGGGATTTGACAGCCGCGGACAAGCGGCTCCTCCGCCGCCGCCTCCCGTGCGTCCCTCTTGACGCGCGTGCGGGCGCGCGCACGCCTAGTGGGGCGCGAGGGAGGCGGCGGCGGCCGGCTAAGGTAAGGGGGTTTGGGGGTTTTGGGGGGGTTTCACCCTGCGGGACATCCCGATCTCGGATGTCCCGCGGGGAGGGAGGTGATTGGCCCGGGAATCTTATAGATTCCCGGGCCGATCACCTGAGGGTGATGGTCCACTTTAAAAACATTTGTTTGATGGCTACTAGTGTGTATGTTCAGATATCATGATAAACATTTGATTCTTGTTAAATTCTTTAATATTAATATTTACCACTTTTTCATCATATCTGTTTATTGTGTGGTGTACATTACTAAAATACAATATAATGGGGTACCCCTTCCCCATTAAAAGCAGCTTGGGCACCAGATATGGGTGCTGGTAGACCAGGGCACAGAGGCTGAGCATATGGCCCCCAGCCCTGAAGGATACAAGCCCGCATAGCCATGATGGGCCATGGGCTCTTCTGCAACCCTCTGGGCTGGTAATGGGGCAAGGAGTTATGGCAAGTCACCTCGGTTTCCTGAAAGGTGACTTGTCAGCCCCTTCTGCCCTGTGAACTGGTAGAAGGGTCTCACAGAATAAAGTGTTTTATCTAATTTTTTCTTACCTAGATTCCATCCTGATCGATGTGTCCTGCGTTGATTACCACCGAGGCTTCTGACAGCTGGAAGTGGTCAGCGGAAGCTGGGTGTGGCTGGGTGTGGGGACAGGGGATCGAAGACCCCTGCCCCGCACCTGCTGATTACCTCTGGCTTCTGCACTCACCCCCACTGCCAGAAGCTGCCTTTATACTGGCATGATTATGATTGCATCTCACTCCCTGTATAAAGGGCTGTTAGAAACAGCCGAGAACAGGCATTTTCTTCCCCGCTAAAGACCTTGGGGGGAGGGGGGATCAGAGGCCCCCGGAAGAAAGAGGAGACCCCTTATGCTGGATTCCAGACAGAGGTGAGCAGCTTTTTTGGAGGGCGCAAACAGGGGAAATAGCCAGAGAGGCACCCACATGAGTTTCACGTATATGGCAATTGATGGGTTAAACCGGACCTTAAGATTGCCCCCATCAAAAATCATCCTACCTGCATCTACTGCATTTTCTGAGCTGTTAAACATCTACGATGGCGGCCCATGGAGTGTCAGGCTGCCTGCAAACAGGAAGTGTCTTCTGACTGTGCTGCTCTGCATTCTGGGATTTCTGACCTTTTCCTCACCCCAGCTCTGCTTTGTCTGTGCAAAGCACAGCTATAATCTCACCCCCTGCACATTTGCCACCTCTCCTCTCCTCAGTATGTGATGCTACTGAGCCAAGATGGCGGCAACTGTATCCTAGAGTCCTGAACAGAGTTGCAGCCCAGTGGGGAAAAGAATGAAAAGTAAGCGACTAAAAAACGAAAATATTTTAATTTTAGATGCTGGGGAATAGTTTTTTAAGGGTTTGGGCTTTTCATTAAATGATGCTGAAGGTCCTCTTTAAAGTGGACCAACACCCAGGATTTTGACTATCCTGGGTTTTGGTCAACTTCGGCGGGGCACCCCGATCGGGGGTGTCCCGCTCTCTGAAACCACCCAGAAACCCCCAAAAACTCACCTCTCCTCGCTCCCACGTGACCGCAGCTGTCAATCCCCGCCGACGGACAAGCTTGAGGCAGCGACGGACAAGAGAGCACGAGAAGCAGGTAGGGATTTAGGGGATCTGGGGGGGTTTCACACAGCGGGGCACTCCCGATCAGGGTGCCCCGCAGTCAGGGGTCTGATCGGTCCGATCAGTGGAGGGTGTTGGTCCACTCTAAGCTGTTTGTTTTACACAAACAGCGACACTTGCTGAAGTATATGCTTTTAAATGGATAATTAAAAGTCAAAATTTATATGATACCACTTTGGCGCTGGATCCCACTTTTCTACAAATTCCTTTAAATTTGTGGGAAACCCAGTGGCTTAAAGCTATGCCACTGTCTAGGTAGTCTAGATCATACCTACCAAATGTTCAGGATGGGAAAGAGGGACATTTGTTAAATTAGGCCACACCCCCTCATTGATTGATGGATAGGAGAGTGTAACAGTTAAAACAATAGAAACACTTTGAATAGGCAAATTAATCATTTATTGATGCAGATCTGCATGTTACACCTCAAAGAGGGACAAATGAGAACAACGAGGGACAGGGGGACATGGGGACAAAAGAGGGACAGTCCCTCCAAATCAGGGACACTTGGGAGGTATGGTCTATATGTTGTAGGACTTTTTTTCCTGTGGCACCGCACATAACCAACACATATGCCCTTATTCATCAAGCGATAGCGCCAGGTAGTGTCTGCAGAGCGCCAGGTAGCGGCAGCTAACGGCGAGTACCGACTCCAGTACGCCCGGCGGCGGTCACAATGACGCATTTATCACGCAAAATGAGGCTAGCGCCGGCGAGAGCGACAGCAAGCGCGGGATTTATCATGAAGCCGCCTGGAACGAACAGCGCCGCAGCAAATTCCTTCACAGCGACACGTATTACCTGGCGCTACCTGCCGCTCTCCCATACATTTCAATGGCAGACGCTGCAATGATTGATTTTAGTTGTTTTTGGGTTGTTTTTGTTGGGACAAAATTCCACACATGTTTATATTGATATGTTTTATGAATGTGGCTGGTTATTGTTAATTTTTTTTTTTTTTTTTTTTTTTCACAATGTAATGTTGTGAGTGACATGGGAATTGCGTCTCCTCCACCCAAACTCATTGGCATCAAATTCCCTGGTTTTACACACAAACGGGCCTTGTAAAGCTATTTTGTAGCCTGTCAGGTTGGTCGGTCACGTTCGCTCTTAGAAAGTGTCAGCGCCCAAGCTATTCGGCAGCCCTGTCATTGATGAATCTGTGTTGGTCGGTGTTTGTGCAGTCGCTGTTTTAATTCGCTATCTGGCGGCGCGAGCGTCGCTGTGCCTCGCTGCGCTGCGTTGTGCGTCGCTGTGCTGTTCATACATGTGTCCTTCTGCCAGTTTCAAGGAATTCACTTTCCGCGACCCCAGTCGTTGTTAATGAATACACTGTAGTTGTGAGCGTGCCTGGCCACATATAGCAGAATTTACATTCAGTCGTACCAGCTCATAACAACCCGTTATGCATTCTCATGTGTGCTACATTTTCAGGTATTAGTCTAGTTTGATTGTGTGTTGAATTTTTGAAGGAATTAGATTTTTATATTTAAGCACAACGGTGTATGCTTTAGAAGGACCTATGCATTACAGTATGTAGATTTCCCTGCTAAATGCAGCTAATAAATCGTTGCGCCTTTGGCCCTAGCTTGTTTTGCAGCGTATTTTTTTGTTTTGTCCGCCACTTAGCGTGCCTAGAGCTGATATTAGCTTGTCCCTGTTGCGCGCATGTTTGTGTTCGAATTTAGAAGCACATTTGCTAGCGTCATATCCGGTTCCGGGATCCTCCTTTGCGTTTCAACGCCACCTTAAGGTAAAACTGTCTAGCGCTTAGGCCAATAGCTTGTTTAGCAGCGTATATTTTTGTTTTGTCCGCCACTTAGCGTGCCTAGAGCTTATATTAGCTTGTCCCTGTTGCGCGCATGTTTGTGTTCGAATTTAGAAGCACATTTGCTAGCGTCATATCCGGTTCCGGGATCCTCCTTTGCGTTTCAACGCCACCTTAAGGTAAAACTGTCTCGCGCTTAGGCCAATAGCTTGTTTTAAATAGTAATTTTAGTTTTTCCGCCACTTAGCTTGCACATAGCTGAGAATAGCTTGTTGCTGGGGCGCGGAGCGTATTTTTTTTTTTAATTTTTTTTTTTGGTCTAATGTCGCTAGCGTCATTTCCGGTTCCTGTTTCCTCCTTAGCGTTTCCAATATGGCTCCAAAGCGAAGACTGATGCGCCTCCCCAGCTCCTCCTCTGATTCCGGCCCCACCACCCCTCCCCCACCTCCCCCACCTACCTCACCTTCCCCAAATAGCCCCCCTCCCACCCCTTCCCCTCCGGGGCCCAGTAAGAAAAGGCGCACAAGGGTGGATAGCCGCGTAAATGGCCAGGTGGTCAAAGTGAGTATTTTTTTTTTTTTTTTTTATGTTTAAAGTTGCTGAACACACAGGGGGGATAGGGTCTGAAATTTATTTGTTGTCAGACCAAATTTTAACAATCCCCGTGGGGCATCCCCATTGTGGATGTCCTGCTGGGATGCCCCCCCCCTGGAGGGGCCTAAAAATTACCTCTGCCCCGTCACATCTGTGCATGCGTGAGCTGCGCATGCCTATTGCGTTTACCTCTAGCAGGGTGTACCCCGGCGCCAGACATATTTGCATTTTGTGTGCAGGCGCACTCCCTGTTAGAGTCAAACGCCACATGCGTACTTTGCCGTGCAGACACAGCTGAGCTTGTATGCACCTCCCAACGGCCTTGGATGCGCATACAACACCGGCTTGGAGCACTGTGTTTGGCTGGCGGAGTGACGTGGGACTGTCCTCAGCGGTGTATTTGTGGCCTTCCAAGGGGGTTGCAGACAGTGGTCCACCCACAATATTTGTGGCACACCAAAGTGCACCCAAACCCAGATTAATGTTAATCCTGGGTGTGGGTCCACTTAGATCTTTTCTCTGTTTAACTGTTTATGACATTGTTCTGATGTCATGTATTAATTTTCCTTTTTTGTTTTTTTTTTTTTTTTCATAGGACTTCTGCAAGTCAGAATACGACTATGCCCGAGGAGCTAAGAAACGCCTTGCCATGGAGGTGAAGGCCACTGTGTCCCGGCGCTTCCAGACCGACCTGACCATCCGGGCTATTCAGCAAAAATGGTCAGATTTCAAGCGCCGGGACCCAGAAGGCGTGTACCGCCTATATGATGCCTACGCATCAGGTAAGTTAAAGCTTAAGTTCTTTTTTGCCTTTGTGCATAATCATCTGCTAAGCTGTGTCCTTTTTTGCTCTTTAGATTAATTATTTCCTTTCACCTCCTCCACACAGATAAGCGTCCTCCCCTGGGGAAACGTGGGAAGGGATTCCTCCCCCGAACCAGGCAGGCGGACTCGGGGGAGTCATCGGGGGAGGGTCCCTCCCGCGGGTCCTATTTAGAGGACCCAGGGGAGGAAGGGGATGACGCCCCAGAGGAGTGTGCTGCTGGGGGGCAGGCTGGATCAAGCCTCAGCTCCTCACACTCTGCGTCTGAGGACTCTCACCAGGCAAGGGCCCCCTCTCAAGCAGGGAGTGAGAGGGAGGAGGGTGGTCCTTTGCCTGGTGGATCTTCGGAGCAGAGTGTGAGGAGCCGAGGCTCCCCGCCTCCTCCTCAGAGCCCTCCCTGGGATTCAAGTGGCGCTTCATCCCCTGGTGAGTGCACATGTTTTAATTGTTAGTCTGTGACAGGTTTCATCTGACCAATTTTGCTTAGCCCTTGCCATTCCTCTCTAATTTGCAGGGCATCATATAGGCGGCACCTCCATGGAGTTTTGGCGAAGCATTCTCCTCGGGCATAGTCGTGGTAAGTGTATGTTGTTAGCCATCTCAATTTGGAATTTATGTCATTCTTTAAAGTGGACCAACAAACATTGATGAGATTGCTTGGATTCTCCCGCCTTCCCTGCCCAATCACATCCCTCACCCTGGACCACCCCCAAACCAAAAACCACAAACTACTTAAGTCTTTGGGGTTGCCAGAAGCCATCGTCCCTGCCTCCTGTGTGGCACTCTAGATGTGTGTGCGCCTGCGCTATGTTTCATACTGGCATGCGCGTGCGCACACACTGGAGGAGTGATGTGCGGAAGGCAGGGGTGGTTGAAGCTTAAAATTTTGTTGCTCTGCCAAAGTAGACTAACACACTGAATATTAACAATCCTGGGTCTTGGACCACTTTTATCAGACACGTTTCCTGGTCCATTGTGTCAGCTGGTTTGCTAATGTACATTAACATCACAAACCCCACTACAGTGCTAGCCAACTGTCAACCACCCCTATGTTTCTGGCAACACCATGATGGGTGTTTGCATTTCTTTTCTTGGGTTAAGTTGTTCCCGCTCCAACATGTGGCCCACTATTAACATTAGCCAAACATCTGCAAATGATTCCTTTAAATAGCACTGTCTATGTTATTTGCACATTATCTTTAGGGATACATGTGTGAAGCCTTACAAATTGACATTAACTCATGGTCCAGGAAATATGCTAATTTAGGTCAACCTGTATGTAACCATGCAAGCCTTTGCATTTTCAGACTCAATAACCAGATGGATGTCAAATAGTCATGTGTCATTTGCCCACTAATTGTGTTTTTGCCTTTTGCTTTATGTTGACAGATGTTGCGACGCAGACGGAGCCAGAGACCCTCCTCCCCACCCCAGCTCCAGGGACGGCCAGCAGCATGGGCCCCCGCCACAGCTGCGATGGTGAGTACATCCCACTTCATATGCCTAAAGACTTGTGAAACCTATGTCTTCTAGTCACATCAGCAGCCAAGTTAAATTTACCTATGTGTTAATTTCACACACATCTCTATTCAATGTGTTGGCACAATAATCCAACATGCCTGTTTGCATGCTTGATTGTTGGCTCACATCCTTCATTAGGCCCCATAGAGACTATTTTTGCGTTAGACACAACCAAATGGGCCCGATTAGGTCTGGACCTGTAACATTATAGGGTAAACTCGTGGACTCGTTCGGACTTAGGCCCTGATGTTTGGCTGTTACTAAACACAAAAATGGACACACAGGGAATTAGACCTTCTTTGCTTCCCAAGAGTTAAACTGGAACAACAACTAGGATTTTGACTTTCCTGGGTGTTGTTCCACTACGGTGGGGCACCCCTGATCGGCACCGCTGTGTGACAACCCCCTGAACTCACGTTGACTCCCAAAAATGTACAAGCCATTGCAAATTGCCTCCTCCTCCGCCTCCCCCGCGCCCCTTTTTACGGGGGCGTGCCTGCGCCGGCAATTCACAGACGGCCGGCGCAGGCACGCACACGTCTAGAGGGGCACCAGGGAGGGCCCAGCGGCACTGCCACACAGAAACTGAGGTAGGTATTTTGGGGTTTGGGGGGTGTTTCACACCCAGGGACATCCCGATCTTGGATGTCCCGCGGGGAGGGAGGTGATGGGGCAGGGAATCTGATAGATTCCCGGGCCAATCACCCGTGGGTGTTGGTACACTTTAAGCTAAAATGTATGCTTGGGATGTGTTGTTCACATTCCTGCCAGTCAATAGTACTCATATAATGTTAACCAATAAGCACACAGTGGTCAACAATGTTAATGTGAGTGTCACCTAATTGGACACAATGACATTACATTGCTACATCTGTGTCTGTTGAGGTCACTGCCAAATTATTAATAAATTGTTGTTTCTACATTTCTACAGCTTGTGAAAACCAGCATCGCAGACTGTGGCGGGAGATCCGGCTCCTGAAGCTGATGCTGCTGGCCAGGAAGAGGCGCCGACGGCGTCGTTAGGGTGGGGGGGAAGGCTGGTCTCTTGATGGCCGTTGTTGGCCAAGGTTGGCCGTGTTGGCCATTGTTTATATTAAAAAATTTTTGATTCACATCATTACAGTGTGTTGCATTGCAAAGCCTAGTTTAGCTGTCTCCCAAAACATTTGTGGGTCAATGTAGCCATACCTTTTGAGCCATTTCAGGTGTTAACCATAGTAAGCTATGGGCTCCAATGTGTGGGCTACATTGACCAATACATTGACATATCTAGATCAAGATACTCATCCCTGACTGTGTTATTAGCTAGGTCTTAGGAAAAACACAATTTAGAGGTGGGTTAAGCAAATATATTTACACAAACAAAAACAAACAAAATTAATATTCTTGGCTGGGTGGCCGGGGAGGTTGGGAGTCATTGCTAGGGGCGGTGTTGGGGGACAACAGTGCAGTAAAAAATATAGACTGCTGTTGTATGAGCTGTTGTATCAACAACAAAGTTTGGTCCTGCCGCTGTATTGCCTCTGCCTGGCGCTGTATTGCCTCTTCCTGCCGCTGTACAGATTGTTCAATAACATTGGCAAGGCGACCAAGGTCCTGGTTCTGTTGTAGGTTTTGCCTTAACTGGTCCACCTGGCGCTGCAGGCCCTCATTTTGTTGCTGACACATCAGCACCTGATTTTCCAACGCCGCAATGCGCTCATTAGTTCCATCACGCGGCTGTTGGCGACTGTAGTCCTCCAGCATCCGGACCCCTAGTGTGTAGAAATCGGCACTGGTTGGTGCCACACCTCCTCTTGCTGTGGTAGTAGGCTAAAAAAATAGTAAACCACATTTTAGTCAAACGGAACCAATGCAGCTATGCCCCTCCCAAAAGTTACCATAAACACTCACTAGACAACTTACCCTTGTCTGAGCCTCTGAAGCTTGGCCACATGGGACTTGGGAAGAGGTCCCAGCTTGGGGTTCTGGTTCCGCCTCCTGCCAAAACAACAATGAAATGAAATGTTACATGTTGCTTCTTCCACTACCCACGAATATGCCAATGGGTTTAGAGGTCGTCTACATCAGCCATGTTACCTGCGTGTCCTCCAGCCCAGGTAGGCTCGAGGTATCGCTGCCAGAGAGTCGCGAATCAACATCAGAGATGTCGGCCAAGTTGGCAAATGCTAAACAGGAAAATCAGGTTAGTAGGTCTGTGGGCCAAACTCTAATGTAACCTGGTTAGGCTATCGAGGTCAAACCTCTAAAAAATTAAAAAATACACAGTAGACCAAAGGTCTTGGTTAAACTCAGATTGTTAACATGTATGTTACAGGACTAAGACGCACTAATTTCTGCTAATCTCATCATAAACATTGCTTAAATTAAACATACCCGCAATATCCCAGATGTCTGGAGTGGGGTCCTCACTCGAGATTGGACCTTGAAAATAGATGTGGACACACAAGTTGCCAGAAACAAGTGGCACAACATTAGAGCCAAAACACATACTAGAGCAAGGCAAAACCACTTACCCTCATCTCTGGCAGCTGGAACTTGAGGGGCCCTTTCTGGACAGCCACTTCCGATATTCGTGTCAACTAAAACAAAAAAAAAAAGGGTCTAAAGATTCAGCAAACTACTACAGTGAATGTTTCCCTAAAAATATGTCCGCAAATATACATTGCTATCACTAAAATAACTAATAGACTGACCCTGGGGAGGCAACCAGCACTCCCAAGAGGCATCTTCAAGTTTACCAAGCAAACATGTAGCTTAGTAGACTAACCAAATTGAACCAGTGTTACCTAAACAGCATAAAGGATACATTATGTATTGCTCTACACACCAACAGGGTCCTGTTGACCGGCAACATCGGAAGTGGGGTCCAAAGATGAACCAGTCACTTGGCCTACAAAGAAAAAAGACAAATGAGACACATGCACTTGAGTCAAAGTGGATCAAGCAAGGTGAACACATGCACTTACCGACATCCAAAGAGTAGGTGGGATCCGGAGGAGATGCTGGGGCCAAGGGCATGGGAGCTAGTGCAAAATAAAACCAACATTGAGCCATAGCTAATGTGCGTTCCAAAATACAACATGCATTAAGGTGTGTGAGCAGCTCTTTCACTAATATTGACTAATCAAGCCAAGTGTGGCTCACACATTGATAGGCCGATATATGGCTACACATCTGTGGCATCCTACATATCTACACATGTTAGGGCCTTGTTAGTTACTGACTGTGAGTGTTACAGTGGGCGTGCAATTAGGGCGCACCCACATATTATTAATAGTCAACAGGGCAAACCTTTATTGCTTGAGCTGCTCCCACACCCATTTGTTTTTCAAAAAACCAGCAAACAAATAATGGGTAAATACCTTCAATGGCAGACTGGGGTAGCCTTGAGGTTGCTGGAAGGGCAGGAGCTTGGTTGTCCGGAGCCACATCCCGGACAGCAGCATGTGCACCTATGCATAAAGCAACAGACAGAAAAGTTACAAATGTTTTAGCTATAATGTTATACTTCACAGGTCCTACAGTTAGTTGGTCAGAATGTAAAAATGCTAATCACAGACATTAACATTAGGTTATTGTAAAAGCCAGAAAATATGTACCTTCAGCCCAACCGGTGGTGTCATCCCCAGGATCCACACCCTGCAGCCGAGCCAGTGGGATTTTGGCCTTCAGCATCTCCTCATACGGCCTGTAGGTACTCTTTGGAGCCTGGATGAACCCACTGTCCACATCAAGATCGTGATTCATCTTTTTCATAAGGGCCCCTCGCAAAGTGTAGAAGCGTTTCCTGCAGGATGGGCCACTACGTGGGTGTTGAGCTGTGCTACTAAGCTCCACACCAATGGCATCCCACAGTTTGCTTCTTTCTTGTTTGCCTATGGACTTGCTTTGGGAGCCAAAGATCAGCTCCCATTTCGCAAGTGTCAGGCGCACAAGATGATTATTCTCAGCCAAATTAAATTCAGGCTCCCTCTTGGCACCTGGGCGCTTAGCCTGGGGTGCTGCCCCACCTTCAGGCTGTGCCCTTTTCCGTAAGGGAGGTCTGCGCACAGCACCCACCAAACTCCTACTCGGGCCTGCTGTGGCCGGCAGATGTCCTGTATTTGGCTCCATCCTGTAGCTGCACACACACACAAATCAACACCCCACAAGCACGCATGCACACTACAGAATGGCATCGCAATCTCTTAGGCTTGGGCAGGTTTTATGTGCTCTAACAGCCAATCCAAAAGCAGCCCACTTAATTGATTCACACATACAGCCCAGTTCCTTCTAGGCACACCTCCACTGCACTGACAGAAGCATGTGTGTTAGCCAATTAACTCATTACAGACCTCAATCAACAAACAACACACACCCAAATCCAACAATGGACTGATGTATCTGCAACCCTTGTGACATGTGCTTAGCCTAACGGCTATTTAAAAAAACAACAGCTTCACTTTCATTGGTCCCCACCTGATTTTTGGCCCATGTCCGTTAATGCACGCACGTTACGGCTCAAGTACGCTAGTAGCGCTACTAGCGTGCGCGTGCGCACTCTGTTTTACGCACACCTGGGTCGGCTAATTGGCGCCCGGAAATAGCAGAGCGACGCAAAAGGCGGCAAAGCGGACCTGTCACTTTTGAAAATGAAGTATAAAAGGAAGGAATGAACTAGGTTCTGCTATTCTTACACTGTGGCAAAGGCTGTGGTGTGGTGCTGTGCTCGCTTCCCTTAGCTCATTTGAGCCTCTGTCTGGTTTCTGTCCTCACTCTCTGTGGCTTGTTGGGTGATTTCTGACATCAGTGCTGTTTCTTTAGGAGCTTGGTTTGGGTGGCATCTGCAAATTTTGTGTAGCATACAGCAAGTAAGGCTTGATTTTGGGGCCTTTTGTGGGCTGTGCAGCAACTCCCCTCTTGGTTGTGCTTAACTTAGAAAGCTGGTTTTCAGCAGGCTGGTGGTTTGGACCACTATAGTTCTGGTTTTGTGGTGAGCTGCATTGTAGCGGGTGTGTGTGTAGTGTGATTGTTTGTGTGTGTGTTGTGTGTGATTGTTTTTTTTTTTTTTATTTTGCTTTTGTATATATCTTTAGTGTGTGTGATGGATAAGAGGGTGATGTATGGTGTCTGGGTGGATGGATGTATGTGTATGCTGAAAGAGCAGGAGGAAAGGGAGCGGGGTGTTGTGAGGCTTAGGGCACCCCGCTCCTTTGCAATCCGCCTTTCAGTATGGGACTTAAGTGACGAGCAGATCAGGAGCCGCTTCCGTCTGAATCGTGCTGCACTACAGTCCCTATATGATCAGATTAAGACCAAAATCGAGCCATCCACCAAACGCACTCACTCCATTCCAGGCATAGTACGCCTGTGTGCCACTCTGAATGTGTTGGCACGAGGGACCTTCCAGGCAACCTCAGCCCTCCTCAGCGGGATAAGCCAGGCTACTATGAGCCGCATCCTAATCCAGGTAGTTCTGGCAATTTGTGATTTAATCCCAATTTACATCAAGTTTCCTGAGGAGGAGGAAGAGGTTGCCAAAATAAAACATGCTTTCTATCTGATGGGAGGGATCCCGAATGTGCTAGGGTGCGTTGATGGTACACATATCCCTTTCCGCCCTCCCCGTGCACAGGAGCTGTCCTACAGAAACAGGAAGCAGTTCCATTCCTTTAACATCATGGTGGTCTGTGACCATGAGATGAAGCTGCGGGCGGTGAGATCGGGGTTCCCCGGCTCATGCCACGATTCTTACGTCTTGCAGCGGACAGTCCTGTGCCGGAAGTTTGATAACAACGAAATGCCAGCTGGCTGGCTACTGGGTAATAAATTAACCATGTCTATGTATTTTGCTAATATGTGGCCTAGTAAGGCAATTTTCCACAAACTACCACCCAAAAACATGTACTAGTACTAATTGCTGTCTCTCTCCTTGTGTTTTTTCTACAGCGGACAAGGGATATGGGCAGAGAACGTGGGTCATGACTCCGGTCAGGAACCCACGGACCTCTGCCCATGAACGCTACAATGCAGCGCATCGCAAGACCAGAAGCATTGTGGAAAGAACCATCGGCCTGCTGAAAGCACGCTTTCTTTGTTTGGCACGGCCAGGAGGAGAGATGCTCTACAGCCCACAGAAGGTTTCCAAGATCATCCTTGCCTGCTGTGTGCTACACAACATTTGCATTTGTCACCGAATCCAAGCCCCCGAGGAGACAGCACTGGTGCCAGAAATCCCCAACCTGCCCGCAGATAGAAGTGAGGACACCCAGACTGGCGATGAGCTAAGGGAAAGGCTGATCACTTCTTATTTTGCGGTAAGCTAACTACCCTTCACTCTAATGCAAGTACTGCACTCCTGTTTAAATGTCTTTGACCTCCCATCCCAAAGAGCAACCAAACGCACTAAGGGGGGGTTTAAGATGACCCAAACCACTCTAAGGGGGGGTGTAAGATGACCCAAACCACTCTAAGGGGGGGTTTAAGATGACCCAAACCACTCTAAGGGGGGGTGTAAGATGACCCAAACCACTCTAAGGGGTGTTTCAGATGATCCAAACCACTCTAAGGGGGGTTTAAGATGACCCAAACCACTCTAAGGGGGGGGGGTAAGATGACCCAAACCACTCTAAGGGGTGTTTCAGATGACCCAAACCACTCTAAGGGGTGTTTCAGATGACCCAAACCACTCTAAGGGGTGTTTCAGATGATCCAAACCACTCTAAGGGGGGTGTAAGATGACCCAAACCACTCTAAGGGGTGTTTCAGATGATCCAAACCACTCTAAGGGGGGTTTAAGATGACCCAAACCACTCTAAGGGGGGGGGGTAAGATGACCCAAACCACTCTAAGGGGGGGTTTAAGATGACCCAAACCACTCTAAGGGGGGGTGTAAGATGACCCAAACCACTCTAAGGGGTGTTTCAGATGATCCAAACCACTCTAAGGGGGGTTTAAGATGACCCAAACCACTCTAAGGGGGGGGGTAAGATGACCCAAACCACTCTAAGGGGTGTTTCAGATGACCCAAACCACTCTAAGGGGGGTTTAAGATGACCCAAACCACTCTAAGGGGTGTTTCAGATGATCCAAACCACTCTAAGGGGGGTGTAAGATGACCCAAACCACTCTAAGGGGTGTTTCAGATGATCCAAACCACTCTAAGGGGGGTTTAAGATGACCCAAACCACTCTAAGGGGGGGGGTAAGATGACCCAAACCACTCTAAGGGGTGTTTCAGATGACCCAAACCACTCTAAGGGGTGTTTCAGATGACCCAAACCACTCTAAGGGGGGTTTAAGATGACCCAAACCACTCTAAGGGGTGTTTCAGATGATCCAAACCACTCTAAGGGGGGTGTAAGATGACCCAAACCACTCTAAGGGGGGGTGTAAGATGACCCAAACCACTCTAAGGGGTGTTTCAGATGATCCAAACCACTCTAAGGGGGGTTTAAGATGACCCAAACCACTCTAAGGGGGGGGGGTAAGATGACCCAAACCACTGTAAGGGGGGTTTCAGATGACCCAAACCACTCTAAGGGGGGTGTAAGACGCCAATGTTGGTTATCAAGTTATGCATTTTTTTTTAAAAAAACACAAAATAACTATAAAGATATATACTAACTGCACTTTGCTTAATTTTTCAGGCACCAAGAGATGCACCGTGATCGGGACATTCCTCTTACAAACCTTTCCTGGACTTTTCTTTTCTTTTGCATTTCTGCAGGACTTTTCTTTTTCTATTTCATTTATATTTTATTCTTAATTTAGTTTAAGAGAAAAAATTAAACAAAAATTAGATATATACATGTGGCTATGTGTTTAATTCGGTTGTAAGTTTCCTTTACATTCTAATTCCTATTTTCATTTTCCTTTTCTTTCTCTGTTCTGTTTTTATTTTCCTTTTCTTTCTCTGTTCTGTTTTTATTTTCCTTTTCTTTCTCTGTTCTGTTTTTATTTTCCTTTTCTTTCTCTGTTCTGTTTTTATTTTCCTTTTCTTTCTCTGTTCTGTTTTTATTTTCCTTTTCTTTCTCTGTTCTGTTTTTATTTTCCTTTTCTTTCTCTGTTCTGTTTTTATTTTCCTTTTCTTTCTCGGTTCTGTTTTTATTTTCCTTTTCTTTCTCGGTTCTGTTTTTATTTTCCTTTTCTTTCTCGGTTCTGTTTTTATTTTCCTTTTCTTTCTCGGTTCTGTTTTTATTTTCCTTTTCTTTCTCTGTTCTGTTTTTATTTTCCTTTTCTTTCTCTGTTCTGTTTTTATTTTCCTTTTCTTTCTCTGTTCTGTTTTTATTTTCCTTTTCTTTCTCTGTTCTGTTTTTATTTTCCTTTTCTTTCTCTGTTCTGTTTTTATTTTCCTTTTCTTTCTCGGTTCTGTTTTTATTTTCCTTTTCTTTCTCGGTTCTGTTTTTATTTTCCTTTTCTTTCTCGGTTCTGTTTTTATTTTCCTTTTCTTTCTCGGTTCTGTTTTTATTTTCCTTTTCTTTCTCATTGGTGATTTAATTGTATTTCCTTTTTAGGTAACAAATAAAAATTAAAAAAAATGTGACTATGTGTTTAATTATGTTTTATTTTCCATTTATATTCGAAGATCTGGTAGAATGTAATTACCTTTTACACACAATAAAAAAATATTTACATTTCCAAACAAATGTGGCAATGTGTTTTATTCAGAAGGTACTGGATGGGCAGGACACAGCAAAGCTAACAGGCGCTGTGTAGAATAGCGTGGTCACACTGACTGACAGCGCCAACAAAGCTGAGGGCCAACATCATATTCAGCAATGTAGGCGTTGTTCGCAACAACGCCAGGTAGCGACTGAGGAGGCCTGCTATAGCGAATCGCTAACGCCCGCGGCTGACGCTAGCGGCGCTCATAGCGCCATACTTCAGTCGCTCATCTGTCGCTACCTGGCGCTATTGATGAATCGGCCTCTAAGTCAGCAATATGAAACATGGTCACCACCTCGTACGGTGACTCATCATTGCCATTTCACCGTCAGCTATTATCATTTTCATTTCTTTCTTCTGCTGCTTTCTTCTGCTGCCAGCGATGGCGTCTGCTGATCTGAGGAAGGAGCTGGAATGTTCCGTCTGTCTGAGCGATTATACCGATCCTGTGACCCTGAAATGTGGACACAACTTCTGCCGGGTGTGTATAGATCGTGTGCTGGAGACACAGGAGGAGGCTGGAGGATACTCCTGTCCTGAATGCCGAGAGGAGTTTCAGGAGCAGCCTGCACTGATCAGGAACTTAAAGTGGACCAACACCGAGAGGTGATCGGCCCGGAAATCTATAAGATTCCCGGGCCGATCACCTCCCACCCTGCGGGACATCCGAGATCGGGATGTCCCATGGGGTGAAACCCCCCCAGACACCCCAAATCACCTACCTGATCTTCGGCGGCGGCCGGCTGCCGCCGCCTCCCTCGCGCCCCTCTAGGCGTGCGCGCGCCCGCGCCGGCCGTCTGTGACGCGAGGGAGGCGGCGGCGGAAGCCGCTTGGACGTTCCTGATCCCCGCCTGGACGTTGGCTGGGATGGGGCAGGGCAGTCACGTGGGAGCGGGGAGAGGTGAGTTTTGCGGGTGATCGGGGGGGTTTCACATAGCCGAAGTGGACCAAAACCCAGGATAGTCAAAATCCTGGGTGTTGGTCCACTTTAAACCGGACCTTTAGCATCATTTAATAAAAAGCCCAAACCCTTAAAAACTATCCCCCAGCATCTAAAATGATTATATTTCAAGTTTTTAGTCACTTAATTTTTATTCTTTCCCTCACTGGGCTGCAACTCTGTTCAGGACTCTAGCATACGGGTGCCACCATCTTGCCTCAGAAGCATCACATACTGAGGAGAAGAGAGGGGGCAAAAGTGCATGAGAGCGGGGTTATAGACAGAGCAGAGCTGGGGTCAGGAAAAGGACAGTAATCCCAGAATGCACAGCGGCACAGTCAGAAGATACTTCCTGTTTGCAAGCAGCCTGAAACTCCATGCGCCTCTTGGGTATTTAAAGGCTCATAAAGGCCCATAAAATGCAGTAGATGAAGGTAGGATGATTTTTAATTTGAGCAATCTGTATGTATGGGGTGGGGGAAACATATAACATAGGCTGTAATTCAGGGTGAAGATCCGTTTTAAAGCTGCGGAACATCATGGAGAATCTCCTGTTTCATCATTCAAATGAGGAGGAAATCGGGATCCTCTGTACTTACTGTATTCATTTATCTGTTCCTGCTCTAAAACACTGTCTGCTGTGTGAGGCGTCTCTGTGTGAGAGACAGCTAAGCATCCACAGCAAGTCACCAGAACATGTCCTCACTGACCCCAGCACTGCCCTGGAGGACAGAAAATGCTCTGAACATAAGAAGATGCTGGAATATTACTGCACCAAGGACTCGGCCTGTGTCTGTGTGTCCTGTTTTGCTATTGGAAGTCATAAAGGACACCCAATGGAGTCCTTCGAGGAGGCCTCCGAAAAGAAGATGAAATAGCTGGACTCTGTGCTTCAGAAAATGTTCCAAAGGAGGGAAGACATTAAGAGACAGATCAGGGGTCTTCAGGAACACAGGACAACTGTAGATGCAAAATCTGTGGCTGAAAACAGGAGTGTCACCAGCCTGTTTGGAGATCTTAAGGGACAGCTGGGAGACCTGGAAAAGGAAGTCCTAAGTGAGATGCCCCAACAAACAGTGCAGGCATTACTTTCTATGTCTGACCTGATGAGGCAGCTGGAAACAAAGAAGGACGAGCTGTCCAGGAAGTTGCGTCACATGTGTGTAACACCTCTGACCCTCCTGCAGGAACCGGAAACAAATGATTGGTGTGACTTAGAAGAAGTGGACTCTGAGGACCCAGAGAAACTTGAGAAACAGCTGCGTGATGGCGGGAATCTGAAAATAACAGGTATCTCGCATACATTACACATGGGTTTATATATAATACGTGGGGTGGATGCACGTTATGTTATACAGGAAGCAGAAGACCTATCCCTGGATTTAAAGTGGACCAACACCCACCGCTAATCGGCCTGGGAATCTATAAGATTCCCGGGTCCATCAGCTCCCTCCCCGCTGTCTGAAACCCCCCCGGACGCCCACAAACCTTACCTTCTCCCGTTTCAACTGTGCATGCGCAGGCCGCCGCGCGTCCCTCTAGCAGGGCGCGCACCCGCGCCGGCCATTTGTGAATGGCCGACGCGGGTGTGCTCCCTGTAAGAGGGACAAAAGGGGGGTGGGAGCAGCTCAATCACTATTATTTATACAAAATTATTATTATTATTCAGGGCCCGGGAACCAATCCACCGCCCAGTTCAACCCTCCCATCAACCAAATATCAAGCAACAAACATGTCAAGCTATGTAGAAAGACAGAGATTTGGTTGCATATATCTGCAGATACATGTGGAAGCCACACTGCCCCGGCAAGGCACTCTGTGTTTAGTGTGGTCACTACTCTTAATTCTGAGTCCCCAAAGTTGGGACGTGCAATGCAGACAAATATGGGACATGCAATGTAAGAGGGACGGCGGTGGCCTCAGCTTGTCCGTCGGCGGTGAGGTAAGTTTTTTTGGGCTTTCTGCGGGTTTCACACAGCGGGGCATCCCCGATTGGGGTGCCCCGCAGAAGTGGACCAACACCCAGGATAGTAAAAATCCTTGGTGTTGATCCACTTTAAACTCGGCCAACAATAATGTTCACCTAACAGATAATGACAAAACTGCATCCTGGTTACCAAACCAACAGCGTCCAGACACCAGAGAGGTTTCAGCCCTGTCCACAAGTGTTGAACAGCCAGAGTTTCTCCTCAGGCAGACATTACTGGGAGGTGGAGGTTGGGAGATCCCAGTACTGGAGAACTGGGATGAGTTATTCCAGGGAAAGGTCTCCATCATGTTTGGGAAATAACAACAAGTCTTGGTTTCTGGACAGAACTAGTAACCAGTGTTCAGTGATACATGACAATGAGGTGATGAGGTTACCTGATAGTTTCTCCATGGACGGGGTCAGGATATATCTGGATTATGAGGCTGGGAAGATCTCTTTTTATGAGCTGGATATCCTGAGCCAACACTTGTACACCTTTACTGCTTCCTTTACTGAGCCCCTCTATGCTGGAGTAAATGTCTGACTGGGGCGCGTTAAGATATCTGGTGGGTGATAAAAATTCTGTATTTGTCCAAATTATAAAAAAGTGAGATTTTGTCCAAGGCTAATGCATTATTTATCCATTAGGCTCGATAAAGAAAAATTATGATTGTATACTTAAAGTGGACCAACACCCAGGGTGTTGATTCACGGGCAGATCAGATCCCTCCCCGCGGGGCATCCGAAATCAGGATGTCCCGTGGGGTGAAACCCCCAGGAAGCCCACAATCCTACCTTCTCCCTGTTCCAGCGGCGCATGCGCGTCCGCCGCCGCCTCCCGTGCATCCCTCTTGTAGGGCGCGGTCCTGCGCTGGCTGTTTGTAAAAAATGACCGGCGCGGGTGCGCTCCCTGTAAGAGGGACGCGCTGGAGGCGGCGGCTGACGCGCTCTGCTTGTCCGTCGCTGCATCTCGCTTGTCCGTCAGCGGGGATTGGATGCAGCGGTCACGTGGGAGCAGGGTGCCCCACCGAAGTGGACCAAAACCCAGGATAGTCAAAATCCTGGGTGTTGGTCCACTTTAAGAACATTTTCAGGCAAATAAAAAAAAAAGCTATACTCACCTTTTCTCCCAAGCAGACCCTCGCCCCCCCCCCAGCAGCGTTCACCTGAAAGGTTGGATTTAAGGTCCCCCGCCACCCGGCACCTCCTGCAGTGCCGCTCTCTCGCCGGGCTCTCTTCTTGTCTCGCTCCATTGTGGCGACACCCCCGCCATCAGTCACGGTGAGCTACCACCCCCACCTACATTCACTACAATGGTGTAATAATCCTATATCTACCCACTAGGTATGCACCACCTCAATCCTTGCAAACAGGTGCTAACTATAGGGACCACTACTCAGATACCCTCAATGCCTGGTGGGACTCCAGGGCTAGCCCACCTCTAGGTCCACAAAATTAGTTGCACACTCCTATAATCATCAATCCAATTTTATTAGGAATATAGAGTACATACATATAGTTCTACATACAGACATAACTACATACATACAGTTAAAAAAACATATAATAAAAAACCCAAAATGTGGGGAGGAGCTTGGGGCTATTAATGTGGCCAATCAATTAGTCAATACAATGAACATCCAAATATTAATCCATTAAAACCATCATTATGTGCAAATGGAGCTTATAAAAAGGTGCAATGTGCATAAAGTGCCTAGTGCCTAATGTATCAATGTGTCCTATCCAATGTGCAAAAATACTGCTAAGAACTCGCAGTTTCAAATAGTGAAATTAAAAATGTGCCATCAAACAACTAGAGAACTCTAACATAAAGTGCAATGTGCAACGGGCACCCGAGTGAAGTGGTGGAGGACCACGCAGCGCGTCGGTGAGGTAAGTGGGGAGGATAGTGGGCTTGGCCTTGTATTGTAAGATTGATATCATATGATCATGCGTTGCTTGTGAATGGCGCTTATTGAAACTTGATTGAGGCACTGTTTAGGGTAGCATTAGACTAGATGCACGATTATCTATTTTGCACATTGCACTTTATGTTAGAGTTCTCTAGTTGTTTGATGGCACATTTTTAATTTCACTATTTGAAACTGCGAGTTCTTAGCAGTATTTTTGCACATTGGATAGGACACATTGATACATTAGGCACTTTATGCACATTGCACCTTTCTATAAGCGCCATTTGCACATAATGATGGTTTTAATGGATTAATATTTGGATGTTCATTGTATTGACTAATTGATTGGCCACATTAATAGCCCCAAGCTCCTCCCCACTTTTTGGGTTTTTTATTATATGTTTTTTAACTGTATGTATGTAGTTATGTCTGTATGTAGAACTATATGTATGTACTCTATATTCCTAATAAAATTGGATTGATGATTATAGGAGTGTGCAACTAATTTTGTGGACCTAGAGGCGGGCTAGCCCTGGAGTCCCACCAGGCATTGAGGGTACAATGGTGTAATAGCTCACCATGACCGATGGCAGGGACGTCGCCACGACGGTGGAAGACAGCGACTGTGCTTGGTGCCTTATGTGCAGTGAGCAGCTGCCGACTGACAGCTGTACAAGCACCCATCCCTGTAGCGTTGCTGGTGGCGGGCTTTCCTGCTGTAGACTAATAGGGATTGTTTTGGCTGCGGGTTTGCAAAAACAAAACCACCTTTATCTATGTTGCCGGCCCCTGCGGCCCACGGCCACTAAGACTGAAAAGCCTCCTGGACCAGACCATAACCCAAAGGTTGGCGGAGGCTTTCTTTGCATGACTGGACTAGCGTTCCATAAGTCCTACGTCTAAGCCCACCCAACCCAGAATAACAAAACCAGACCACCATGTAGTTGGAATGATTACATTTAATTGGCCACGGCCAACAATGTATAAACAGGTTTACAACAAGCCTATAAAAGCCCCCCTTTATGTTCCGGGTCTGAGCAGCCTTATGATCCCCAAAAATTTAAGGGGAAGGGAAGGAGACCAAGTTTTCCAAACCGACCTCCAACCAAGCAGAAACCAACATAAGCTCGGCCGCATCCCTCCTAGGCCAGGGAGCTTAATCGGGCTAACCGCTGGTGGCCAACAAAATTCCCCTTCCCTACTTCCACCCCGAACACCACCATATCAACCAGAATCGTCCTGGCCGGTTTCCCTCCGTGGAAACAGCCGCACCCCCCCCCCATTGGCCATGCTAGCTCAGACCCAGAACCCGAGAGGAGACCCGCCCAACGGCCGCGACAATACATCAGAACATATATATAAAACAATACATCACCTAGAAGAAAGAACAGTACATTACATACGAACAAAAACATCAAACATTCTTTTGCGTTTTTTTTTTTTTTTTTTTTTTTACAAAATATATACAATGCCATAAATAAAAAATACAGTACACTGCAACACCCACAACAGGAGGCAACAGCAACATTGCACCAACCTTATCTGTTTTTTTTTTTTTAAATAAATATAACAATAAATTACAACAATTCCAAACCCTAACAAACCACCTAACTCCATACCCCCCCCCCAAGCAAGTGACTGACAAACCCAACCACCACCAAAAACAGGGCGGGCGGGTGGGACTGCTCGTCCGTCCAGTCAGGGGTCAAAGAGGGAAGGGAGGGGACGAACCCCTTTATACTCCCCCCCCCCCCCACACCCGATGTCACTTCCTTCAGTGACCACTTCCCACCCATGGCTGGTCTGCCTCCGGACAGGAACGCAGGCCAGTCATGGGGGCAGCCCTCCTTAAAGGGACGGCGCTTTCTGGGCAAGGCGTGCAGGGCGCACACGCCCCATGTGCCCCCTCATTATCAAGCCCTGAAGAGAAGAAGGGATAATGTACCCATTTGAGTCTTGTAAGTAGAATAACTGTTCATTTTTATTTACTGCAGTACCAAGGTTTTTATCTTTTCCAGTCGCTCACCTTTGAGGGACCATTGCTCAGTTCAGCTGCCTCATGCTCTCTTGTTTGCTTGCTATACACTGAGCTAATATCCACGCTATGACTGTTTGTATAATGATTGTTTGCTCAAATGATCTTGTAAATATTCATGAACCCTGTTGACCTAAAGACTGTAAAAATTGCAGTCACATGTTTTCTTAAAGCGGACCTTCACCCTGATTTAGAGCCTAATATGTTTTGCACACCCTGTGCATACAGATTGTCCACATTAAAAATCATCCTATCTGAATCTACTGCATGTTATGAGCCTTTAAACATCCAAGATGGCGGCTTATGAAGCATCAGGCAGCCTGCAAACAGGAAGTGTCTTCTGACTGTGTCGCTTTGCATTCTGGGATTGGTGTCCTTTCCCTGACCCCAGCTCTGCTCTGTCTGTGCAAAGCACAGCTATAACCCCGCCCCTGCACTTTATCCTGCTCTCCTCTCCTCAGTATATGATTCTTCTGAGGTAAGATGGCGGCACCCGTATCCTAGATTCCCGGGGGAAGAATAATAAATAAGGGACTAAAATCTTAAAATATATACATTTTAGATGCTGGGAAATAGTTTCTAAGGGTTTGGGCTTTTCATTAAATCATGGTGAAGGTCCGGTTTAATATTGATCAAATTTAAAGGAACACTCCCTCCGAGGTGCTGTTCCACCTTATTGTTTTGAAAAAATAAAATGTTTTTTTTGAAAAAAATAAAATTGTAAAATAAACCAGTATATTATGATTGTGCCCCTAGAGCTGTGATTTACTAAGACGTTTAACAAAGAAGAAGTGGCTTTCCCGGGCTTTAGTAAAGCTCCTAGTATACTTTCTGACTAGGAGTCACAGAATCCTCCCACTGTAACAGGTGAGCCAAAAAGCAGCTTCGTCTTAAAGAGAAACAACCTGTTTTCAAGTGATGTTCCTCAATGCGGGAGCATCTTGAATGAGGATTTCCTGCTTTGTGTATCCCCCCCAGGTCGCCCAATCCACTCACCCTCCTGTCTCTCCCATGGTGCAGAGCTGAAAGCTAGAGTGCTGATTGGTCCGCTCGCTTTCACATGGCTCCCTTCTGCTCAGCTGAGGGCTTAGCCACCTAGGCGGCTAAGCAGTCGAACGGCGCCGAAGGGAGCCAAGTGTCCTTTGGCCGCATCCCTTGCTAGCCTATAGCCGTGGCGTGCCTGCGCCGCCCATTTACATAGGCCAGATGTGGGCATGTGCATGGCTAGAGGTGTGCGGGGATGTGGCCGCAATGCTGAGATGCAGCGAGGGCTCCGGGAGAAAGTGAGTGTTCCAGGGGGTTCCGGGGGGTTCACAAGGCGGGCCATCCCAATTCAGGATGTCCAAAGGACTGGAACTCAGAAGGCCCTGGAGTCTTTTAGGCATCCGATCTCTTTAATCATGCATCAGTAATGACCTACCCAGGTAGGTGAGAACAGCTACTGGAACACAAAATTGTGATCCTCTTATCTGAAGAGGTTGAAGTAATGCAGCAGGAGTTAAATCCCTTGTCTTGGCCAATCAGATGATTAGCAAGCCAGAGTCAGGAAGTCTCTGATATGTACTCTGGAACACTCTGGAGGTAACATATCTGCTGCCCACTTCCCAGCTGGTGCTGCAGGAGGTGCTTGGGGGGGGGGGCTCCCAGCGCTGACAGCTGCCCCCCCATGCGGGAGCACCTACAGCAGCATGTGCCTGCCAGCAGGCAGCAAAGGTGCATACAGTGTCCACCCCCACATACCTGCCCCCCTACCAACTTGCCCACTGGCCCAGCTACCTACCTTCCCACCTACCTACCTACTTGCTCAGCATGTTCCCCCTTCATATCTCCTCCTTAGGGGCTGGAGTGTGAGAGCTCATTCCACCTCCTCCCCCTGGGTTTTGGTATGTCCCCCCCCCCCCCCCGGGGTGGGATGCTCCACTGTGTGAAACCCCGCCGTACTCCACGCACCTCTTCTTGGTCTAAAGATGCATGTGTAGCCGGTGCGTACCTGGCCAGAGTCACGGACCTGGGGAGTAAGGGGGATGTGGCCGCAATGCTGAGATGCGGCGAGGGCTCCGGAAAAAAGTGAGTGTTCCAGGGGGTTCCGGGGTGTTTCACAAGGCGGGGCATCCCAATTCAGGATGTCCAAAGGACTGGAACTCGGAAGGCCCTGGAGTCTTTTAGGCATCCGATCTCTTTAATCATGCATCAGTAATGACCTACCCAGGTAGGTGAGAACAGCTACTGGAACACAAAATTGTGATCCTCTTATCTGAAGAGGTTGAAGTAATGCAGCAGGAGTTAAACCCCTGGGGTGGGATCCAATCCAGCAAGTTACAGCAGCATTCCCTCTTCGCTCCTCACTACATTAATATAACTCAACAGAACCACCTAGAAGGGTTGGTCTTCCCTTTATATAACCTCTGTAATGTTTCCACATACATCAACAGTTGCAAAGCTCGGCCAATGGCAGGGCAGCTAATGTTGCCAATGCCATATGGTCAAGGCTTTGTTTTTTTAACCTAAATAAGTACACCAGACTACTTTAAAGTGGACCAACACCCAGGATTTTGACTATCCTGGGTTTTGGTCCACTTCAGGGGGGCACCCCGATTAGGGGTGCCCCGCTGTGTAAAACCCCCCAGAAACACCCCAATACTCACCTCAAAACGCTCCCACGTGGCCGGGTGACAGCGACGGACAAGCGCTGACAGCGACGGACAAGCCAGCGCGTCCGCCGCCGCCTCCCGCACATCCCTCTGACAGCGCGCGCGCGCGCGTCGGCCATTCACAAACGGCCGGCGCGGGCGCGCGCACGGCTGGAGGGGCGCGCGGGCGGCGGCCGCAGTCGCTGCCGAGGAGGTGAGTTTTTGGGGGGTTTTCGGGGGGGTTCCTCACCGCGGGACATCCCAATCTCGGATGTCCCGCGGTGAGGGGGGTGATCGGCCCGGGAATCTTATAGATCCCCGGGCCGATCACCCCAGGGTGTTGGTCCACTTTAATCTAAGAGACCCATTTCTTAGGCAACACTGCCATCATGTGGTTTCATGATGCAATGGGCCCAAGAACTGCATCTACCGTGTTTCCCCGAAAGTAAGACAGTGTCTTACTTTCTTTTTATCTCCAAAAGCCCCACTATGTCTTACTTTCGGGGTATGTCTTATATTATCTGCCCCCCGCAGCAGCGCTCACCTCGGAGCCGGACTCTCAGCTGCAACGAAACGAGCTCCGGCAAACACAGCCGTAAAGCGCAACGCCGGCTGTCGCAAGCTCCCCGAACGAGGGCGACGCAGCGAGTCACGTGATCGAAAGCCCCCGGCCGCCATCATTGTTGAGGGCAAGTGGGGAAATGGCAGAAATGGCAGACGCGGCGATGTATGGAGAGGGGGACGGTGCGGACATGGGCAGGAGGCGGCGCGCAGCTACGGTAGATGAGAGGGAGGCGGCAATACCCCCGTGTTTCCCCGAAAGTAAGACATATGTCTTACTTTCGGGGTACGACTTATATTAGCCGACCCCTCTGAAACTCCCGATACGTCTTACAATCGGGGGTGTCATACTTTCGGGGAAACACGGTAACAGATTTCTATCACTATCAGGAGCTATTCCACTGACAGGGTTCTAATTCTTCCTACTTGTAGTGTTGCAACAGGTTTCTGCCTATTACACATGCACGGCCTCTCATCCAATCAGCTTCTCCGGCTGTGCATATTAATGCCGCACACATCGGCAGTGCACATCATCACTTGCGGCCATGCAAGGGCATGCAGTTGTGACAGGCATGGCTGTGCACAGCTTAGAAGGGATACAAGTGATGGTGCTGCCGCCGCAGGATGCGCATGCGCCGTGCCCTCGGTGGAAAAGTAAAAATTTCGGGTGACCCGGCAGGTTTCACATAGTGGTGCATCCCAGTCCAGTACAACACAAGTAGAGCAAAATTGGTCTTGCCCGACTTTAATGGGGCTTAGCCCTTGCAATCAGCTGTGCATCTCCTGCATCCCTCTATGGCTTTGCACGGCACCATTCAGTTACAGAAGATGCCACTGCTGGCCGCACAACCCCCTCAGGGCTCACCAGCAAGTTACAGAGGTGGCCAGCAGGGTTTGCACCGCAGGACATCCCAAATCGGAAGGGACAAGGACCAAAACCTGGGATAGTCAAATCCCGGGTTTTGGTCCACTTTAATGCAGACTGACAGTCAACAAATTACTTATGGCTGACTTGATTTGGGATGCCCCTCCACCCATACCCCCTCTGCAAATACCAGGTATCAGAAGTCATCTACTTCACATTTCCTACATGAAGCCACCGGCTCACTGCAGCCAACATATTTTTCCAGGCAGACGGAATCACACTGATCTTGAGGCCGGTCCAGCAAATGGCCACCAGCAGTCACACATAGTGGTAAACGGGTGAGGCAGAAGTAGGTGCCACTGCCCAGTACTAGGCTGGTAGTAGGGGTATGCGCATCATTGTATGCCCACCTCGATGTAGAGATAAGGGGACCAACAAGATTTGGGATGCCCAAGAAAAGGCTAGACTCCGGGGTTTTGTTCCACTTTAAGAGATACTTTCCCCAGCGAGCGCAGGCCAACGGAGGACCTAGAAACAGCTGCACACTGCACTGCTACATGATCCTTATTGGTAGTGGTTTGGCAGTCTCATATGTGTGCAGCCATTTACAGCGATGGGAGGGAGTAGGATAACATGCCAATGAACAAAGATAATAGTGGGCCCCAGGAATAATTTCCTCTGGTGGGCCCTAAGTGCTCCAGTCCGACCCTAATGAGAGCTCATTCCCCCGCCTCCTCCCAACAGTCAACAAATTACTTATGGCCAACTTAGTCCTGATTTGGGATGCCCCTCCACCCATACC
This sequence comes from Gastrophryne carolinensis, assembly GCA_027917425.1. Classification (NCBI taxonomy): domain Eukaryota; kingdom Metazoa; phylum Chordata; class Amphibia; order Anura; family Microhylidae; genus Gastrophryne; species Gastrophryne carolinensis. The sequence continues at coordinate 17,931,250 of CM051234.1, read as the reverse complement.
CCCTCTGCAAGTACTAGGTATCTCATCTCATCTACTTCACATTTCCTACATGAAGCGGGCTGCAGCATGAGAGCTCATCCCCCTCCTCCCAACCAGCACAGAGCCTGAGAGCTTGTCCCCCCTTATCTCTTTTCCTTAGGGGCTGCAACATGAGAGCTCATTCCCCCTCCTTCTCCCAACTAGAACAGAGCCTGGGACCTTGTTTCCCCTTATCTCTACTCCTTACCGGCTTGCAGCATGAGAACTCAATACCCTTTCTCCTTCCAACCAGAACAGAGCCTGAGACCTTGTTCCCCCATATATCTCATCATTATGGGCTGCAGCATGAGAGCTCATCCCCCATCCTCCCAACTGGCACACAGCCTGAGAGCTTTTTCCCCCTTATCTCTTCTCCTTACAGGCTGCAGCATGAGAGCTCATTCCCCCTCCTCCCAACCAGCACAGAGCCTGAGACCTTGTTGCCCCTTATCTCTCATCATTATGGGCTGCAGCATGAGAGCTCATTCCCCCTCCTCCCAACCAGAACAGAGCCTGAGAGCTCGTTCCCAGTCTGGCCCTGATGAGAGCTCATTCCCCCTCCTCCTCCCAACAGTCAACAAATTACTTATGGCCAACTTAGTCCTGATTTGGGATGCCCCTCCATCCATACCCCCTCTGCAAGTACCAGGTATCAGTACTCATCTACTTCACATTTCCTACATGAAGCAGTCCTGCAGCATGAGAGCTCATTCCCCCTCCTCCCAACCAGAACAGAGCCTGAGAGCTCTTCCCCCCTATCTCTTCTCCTTAGGGGCTGCAACATGAGTGCTCATTCCCCCTCCTCCCAACCAACACAGAGCCCGAGAGCTCTTTCCCCCTTATCTCTCCTCCTTAGGGGCTGCAGCATGAGAGCTCATTCCCCCTCCTCCTCCCAACCAGAACAGAGCCTGAGAGCTTGTCCCCTCTTATCTCTCCCCTTACGGGCTGCAGCATGAGAGCTAATTCCCCTCCCCCTCCCAACCAGAACAGAGCCTGAGAGCTTGTCCCCTCTTATCTCTCCCCTTACGGGCTGCAGCATGAGAGCTAATTCCCCTCCCCCTCCCAACCAGAACAGAGCCTGAGAGTTTGTTCCCCCTTATCTCTCCTCCTTAGGGGCTGCAGCATGAGAGCTCATTCCCCCTCCTCCTCTTAACCAGAACAGGGCCTGAGAGCTTGTCCCCTCTTATCTCTCCCCTTACGGGCTGCAGCATGAGAGCTAATTTCCCTCCCCCTCCCAACCAGAACAGAGCCTGAGAGTTTGTCCCCCCTTATCTCTTCTCCTTACGAGCTGCAATATAAGAGCTAATTCCCCTCCCCCTCCCAACCAAAACAGAGCCTGAGAGTTTGTCCCCCCTTATCTCTTCTCCTCACTGGCTGCAGTATGAGAGCTAATTCCCCTCCTCCTCCCAACCAGAACAGAGCCTGAGAGCTCTTTCCCCCTTATCTTTCCTCTTTACGGGCTGCAGCATAAGAGCTCATTCTCCCTTCTCCTTCCACAGTGCAAGTTTATTTCAAATACTTTGTTCCATTGCCTAATTTAGCTTCTGTCTCTGTCGGATTGTCTTAGGAGGAGGAGAAAATGTGAAGAATTAGTGTTACTCCGAGGACTGCCCAAGTGGGTAGTGTGACAGTGTGACAGTTCATACCATAGGACAAAAGCTACGTCAATCAGACGGCCATGGCTGCCGACCGGCCATGGTTTATGACGTTTCTATTTAACACAGCCAACTAACATCGAAACTTCCTTTATGTCTAGAAGCAATGGCGTCTGCTGATCTGAGAAAGGAGCTGGAATGTTCCGTCTGTCTGAGCGTTTATACCGATCCTGTCAACATCAATTGTGGACACAACTTCTGCCGGGTGTGTATAGATCGTGTGCTGAGGACACAGAAGGGGTCCGGAGGATATTTCTGTCCTCAGTGCAGGAAAAGGTTTCTAAGTCGCCCCGCACTGCACAAAAACTTTACTCTGTGTAATGTAGTTGAGAATTTTCTTTCTACTCGACCAGCCCAGGAGGAAATCAATATCTTCTGTACTTACTGTATTGACTCTCCTGTACCTGCTGTTAAATCCTGTCTGCTATGTGAGGCGTCTCTGTGTGAGAGACATCTGAGAGTCCACAGCAAGTCACCAGAACATGTCCTCACTGACCCCAGCACTGCTCTGGGGAACAGGAAATGCTCTGAACATAAGAAGATCCTGGAGTATTACTGCAACGATGATAATACTTCCATCTGCGTGTCCTGCTGTTTGATTGGAGAACATAAGGGTCATCAGATTGAGTGCTTAGAGAAGGCCTCTGAGAAGAAGAAAACAGAAATAGAAAGTATTTTGCAGAAACTGGCGACGAAGAAAGCGGAGACTGAGTCTAGAGTAAAGAAGCTGCAGGAACGCAGACGAAAGGCACAAAATAATTCCTGTGAGGCAACATTGGCAGTCACTGCCCTAATCAAAGACCTCAAGAAACAGTTTGAAAACCTGGGGAAGCAGGTCCTAGCCGAGATCCCCAAGAACCTAAAGCAGCATTCAACTTCAGTGTCTGAGCTAATTCAGCAGCTGGAAATAAAGAAGGACGAGCTGTCCAGGAAGATGCGTCACATTGAGGAGCTGTGCAACACCACTGACCCGCTGACCATCCTGCAGGAGTTAGACACCAAATTGTGTGAGACCGAGGAAGAAGATATCAACGAGAAAGATAAATACGACCAGCAGCTCCATGAAGCAAGGGATGTGGATGTGACGCAGATATTATGCACATTTAACACACTGCTTACCGTGGTATCAGGGGTGAGCTTAGGAACCTATATGCAGGAACCTGCAGATATCACTCTGGATATAGACACTGCTCATCATAATTTAGAAATATCACAAGACCGGAAAACCGCAACGTTCATAAACAGATACCAGAGTCGCCCGGCAACTGCTAAAACGTTTCAGGCATATTCTCAGGTGTTGAGTGCTCACAGCTTCTCCTCTGGAAGACATTACTGGGAGGTGGATGTGGGGGAATCCCGTAGCTGGAGGGTGGGGATGTGTTACCCCAGCATAGACAGGACAGGACGTCAGGCGAGGATTGGAGATAATAACAAGTCTTGGTGTCTGAGCAGGCACCATAATCAGCTTTCGGTAATACATAACAGTAATGTCATTGACACACCTATCAAGATTTCCAGGGGCAGGATCCGGATATATCTCGATTATGCCGCCGGGAAAATCTCCTTTTATAAACTGGGTAGTGTCAACAGATGTTTGCATACCTTTGCTACCACTTTCAGTGAGCCCCTGCATGCTGCGTTAGGTATATGGGAAAATGGTTATATAAAGGTATCTGGTATTTTGGATGCCTCGGGGGGAGGGAATTGATTGGCCCGGGAGTCCTATAGATTCCCGAGCTGATCGCCATGGATTTTGGTCCACTTTAACTTCAAACTTTTTGTCCTGTCCTTCCACCACATTGTCATTGACCATGTGTGATTGGTTGTTTGTTAGAATGGTGTTTTCCAGTTACAATAATATTTGTCAAGGTGTATGTGCTGATAGATATGTGAGTAAACCCAATATTACCAATATTAAAGGGACTATCCAGGCAATGGGGTAAATCCACGCGGTTAAATGGCCAGTCCAGCCAGAATGCCAGTCTTATAAATGCAGCACTGGTGGTGGTCAGTGCTGGAATCTCCTGATAATCACCACTGGATTGCAGGCAATGTGTTTTTTTTTTTGTAACCCCATGGCCCTGTTTTGCACTAGGAGAGGGTGTCAGGGCAGGGGAGCTTGAAAAACAGGCAGTCATGCTGGACTGGCCCTTTAATCTTTACCTGATGATTGTAACTGCTGTCCTTGAGGCCGATTCATTAATAGCGCCAGGTAGCGACAGATGAGCGCCAGTAGCGTGATTTTCACAGCGCCCGCTAGTATTCGCTGTGCTTGGCCGTTGTTCGCTTGTTGACAGCGACTCAGTCGGTGTGCCGTAATGTTGAATACGGGGTTAGGAGTCGCTGTTTCACAGGTTCCGCGCTGTATGGGTGCGCATGACAGCGAATGGCCATAGCGAACGGCTCCCAGCATATTCATTAACAAATCACGCTCAAAAAGTTCTCGCGCTGTGAAATGCTTGTATAAACCCCAGAGCGCTGGCGGCGATGGCTTAAAAGTAGTTTTTAACCCTCAAACAACCATATTTTTTGTTTTAAAAATGAAACAAGTTTTTCTATTTTGTAATATGAATACATTAATATCAGACCTGTAATATCAATTCTGCACAAATTTTTTTTTTTTTTTTTTTACATTAAAAAAAATATCTAACATTGCAGAAGTGGTCACAGAATTTTTCACATTTAAAAAAAAAAAAAAAAAAAAAAACATTAATATCAATTAATTATGAATATTTAAAGATTGCTCCATTGAAATGCATTGGAGAGCGCCAGGTAGCGAGAGGTCATACCTGGCGCTGTGATGGGATTAGTAGCGGCGCTGTTCGCTGAAGTCTGCAACATGATGAATCCCGCGCTAGCTGACGCTCTCACCAGCGCTAGCCTCATTTAGCGTGATAAATGCGTGATTGTGTCCGCCGCCTGGCGTTCTGGAGTCGGTAGCCGCCGATAGCTGGCGATACCTGGCGCTAGTGAGACACTACCTGGCGCTATCCCTTGATAAATAAGGCCCCTTGTGTTTTTGCCTGGCTCTCCTTGTGGCAGGAGATACGAAGCTTGGAAGTTTCACTTTCTTCCTGCATTCTTAGCATCCTCAGAGAGGCCGCTGGTGCTGGAGAATGTGGTCAGAAAGAAAGAAATCCAAAATACGAGTAAGTCAGAAGTACAAGGACAAAGGCTACAGGCATTAGGTAAAGGTTAACCACATTAATTTAACCCTTTGTCTGAACAGTCCCTTTAAAACCAGGGTATCCTACCGGCAGAGGAGAACTACAAGCTTGTTGGGAAATTTTTTGCACTTGGGTGAATAAGCGACTCCCTCCTTCACTATCCTGTTTATAAAGATTTCTAATATCACTCATATTCACTCCTATTCAATCCTTTTAAAGTGGACCAAAACCCAACATCCTCGACCATTTAATCTTTAAGATTCGGGAGTCCCCTGAATTGTTGCATCTTAAATTGGGATGCCACCAGTAAAAACCTACATCCTTCCCGTGCCAACAGCGCAAGTACCAGGGAAATGGCTCTGCTGCGCTCAGTTCTGCTCATTTTTTTTTTTTGGCTACAATTGTTAGCCGAATTTGATGAGCACAGCCGAGCGCGCTGATTGGATAAGAGCCCGCACATGTGCCGTAGGACAGGGGGAAATGTGGGTTTAACTGAGCTACCTAGAGCTTTCACACAGCGGGGCATCCTAAATCGTGGTGGTCCTGGGGCAAAGACCAATACCCAGGATAGTAAATGGGATTTAATGTGGGTGTTAAATGCGCTGCCGGACGTTGTTATAGGATAAAAGGGCAGCTCTGCACCTCCTAAGAGTCCCTGATTTGGAGGGACTGTCCCTCTTTTGAGTTCATGTCCCTGTCCTGCCCCTCATTGTTCTCATCTGTCCCTTTAAAAATGCAGATCTGCAGCAATAAATGATTAATTTGCCTATTCAAAGTGTTTATATTGTTGTAACTGTTATCACCTATTCGTCCCTTAAAGTGGATCAAAACCCAGTGGGATCGGCCCGGGAATCTATAAGATTCCCAGGCCAATCGATTCCCTCCCCCGCCGTGTGAAACCCCCCAGGTCGCCCCATACACTTACCTTGCTTCCCAGTCCAACGGCGCATGTGTGGGCCACGGGCGCATCCCCGCTATCCCTCTAGCAGGGCGCGTGCCCGCACCAGCTGTTTGTGAATGGCCGGCGCAGGCACGCTTCCTGTTAGAGGGAAGCGGGGGATGCGGGCGCGAGCACGCTCTGAGTCGCTCTGCTAAGACTTCGCTCAGACGTGCATAGCTCAGCGGCTCGGAGTGCGCTGATTGGACGAGCAGCCACGTATGCACCGTAGGACTGAGATAAGGTACGATTCCTTGGGCAATCCGGGGGGGTTTTACGCAGCGGGGGAAAGGACCAAAACCCAGGATAGTCAAAATCCTGGGTTTTGATCCACTTTAATGAGGGGGGCGTGGCCTAATTTAACTAATGTCCCTCTTTCGCAACCTAAAAAGTTGGTAGGTATGCAGGCCTGTCATGTTGAGGGCGGCTGGGCAAGGGCACAATCTGCATGCCGCCGTTTTTTCTGACTTGCGCCGAGTGGAGGGATAGACTGCACGTGTAAACAAGAGCTCACAGCCTCCATACACACAAGCGTGTGTGTCATGGTTTCAGCTTCCCCATAGGTATTTCTGGGGTTAAACAGTCAAAAATGAATTAAATCACACTAACTGAACAAACAGTCCTCATGCATCCCTCCCCATAGCAATTTAGATTGCTGCATGTAAAAAATAATTCAATGACTACTGGGATAAATTTTAAAAACAAGATGGCCGCTCTTGGCCTTGCAGGCCACCGAAAAACAGGAAGTCACGCTGGGCTTCCTGTTACAGTGAATTTCAGTTGGGAGAGGAAGCTCCAAAATGGCCGCTACCATTCTTTTCCAACTGTGCCAGACTGTTGGTCTGGTTTAAGGTGGTCGACTGACTCTGGCCTCATAAAACCAGGCCTCTCCCAGCATGCATTGCCTGGTTGGCTAGCTTTTTGCTGGGTGTTATAGTGCCACTGTTAGCTGGATTCTGATTACCTATTGCCGACCCTCCTCTGATCGCTGTCTGGACCGACGCCTGCCTGACCTCGAGCTTGTCTACTCATCTGTACATACCTCCCAAGTGTCCCTGATTTGTAGGGACTGTCCCTCTTTGCAGTCCATGTCCCCCTGTCACTTGTTGTTCTCATTTGTCCCTCTTTAAAGTGTAACCTGCAGATCTGCAGCAATAAATGATTCATTTGCCTATTCAAAGTGTTTTTATTGTTGTAACTGTTACCATGTATCTCCTATGATGAGGGGGCGTGGCTTAATTTACAAATTGTCCCTCTTTCCACCCCTGAAAAGTTGGGAGATATGTCTGTAGCATGATCCCTCTGATAACCCGGCTTGACCGTTGACCCTTCTCCTGTGTATCCCCTTGGAACCCCAAATTGGAAGGACTGTCATTCCCATGTACGACATCAGCCAGCCCGACTTCCTCCCCGGTTCATCTGCCTTCACCCTGTAAGCATACCTCCCAAGTGTCCCTGATTTGGAGGGACTGTCCCTCTTTTGAGTCCATGTCCCCCTGTTGTTCTCATTTGTCCCTGTTTGAGGTGTAACATGCAGATCTTCATCAATAAATAAATAATTTGCTTATTAAAAGTGTTTCTATTGTTGCAACTGTTAAGCCCTCCTGTTCATCTCTCAATGAGGGGGCGTGGCCTAATTTAACAAATGTCCCTCTTTCCTGCCCTGAAATGTTGGTAGGTATGCTGTAATTCCTTATCCTTTGTGTTATCTAAGTCCTGGGGGCAACTGTGTCCGGTGAGGTGTATCCAGCGTCCCGTCTTCAGGTGCGTCCGCAACCCCCAATCTCCACCGCTGCTTTTACCTATAGACATCCCCCCCCCCGCCCCCCGCGGAGGGAATGTCTATAGGCAAAAGCAGCAGCGGAGATTGAGGGTTGCGGACGCACCTGAAGACGGTTGTTTCACGGGGTCTGACAGCGAGGAAGGGGAACTCCATTGTGTGTAATGGCAGAAATACAGGGCTGTCATCAGGGCTTCCATGCTCGGACCCCCCTCCGCAGCCCGTAGCCCCATTATGGCTCTCCTGCCCTTCCTGCATACACGTGAAGCCGGCTGAACACACAGATATACGTTACCGGCGTCCGCTGCCCTCGCCTCCGCCTCCGCAGGCTGCCACCTCAGCTGTTGTCCCTGTAGCCCCCGATGCCTGTTGCCCCAAGTTCCCAGAGACCCGGCTCAGGTAACCGGATGGGGCATGGCCTGTGACCCCCTGCCAGTGTTCAATGACACTGGCAGGAGTAACAGGCCACGCCCACCCAAAAGTCAGAACCGGCATTCTGGGAGCTTGAGTCGATAGGCAGTGGTGGCTACTAAGACGAGGAGGTGGCAGTGGCGGTAATTGCGGAAGAATGTAAATGTTTGTTTTTTTTGAGGGGAATGCTGCACACTGCCTGTAATAGAGTAATTTTAGCGCACCATTTGGTTTAGAATATTTTTGTCTATTTTTTCTCCTCCAAATCCTGGGTGAAAGAAAACAGTATAGTATAGTAGTGTAGTTTTGAGTCACTTGTAATCAAAGGTTAAAGCGGACCAACAGTCAAAAATGTTACATCAGAAAATGGCCGCCTCAGGTGTATCCCCGGCAACAGCAGACTCCACCACCCCGGTCACTCGTCCCAACTGTAGGCCCTGGATTTTACTTCAAAAAATGGCCACCTCAGGTGTATCCCGGCAACAGCAGACCTCACCTCCCCAGTCACTCGTCCAGACTATAGGCCCCAGATTTTACCTCAGAAAATGGCTGCCTCAGGTGTATCCCGGCAAAAGCAGACTCCACCACCCCGGTCACTCGTCCCAGCTGTAGGCCCTGGATTTTACTTCAGAAAATGGCCACCTCAGGTGTATCCCGGCAACAGCAAACTCCACTACCCCAGTCACTCGTCCCAACTGTAGGCCCTGGATTTTACTTCAGAAAAGGGCCACCTCAGGTGTATCCCGGCAACAGCAGACCTCACCTCCCCAGTCACTCGTCCAGACTATAGGCCCCAGATTTTACCTCAGAAAATGGCCGCCTCAGGTGTATCCCGGCAACAGCAGACTCCACCACCCCAGTCACTCGTCCCAGCTGTAGGCCCTGGATTTTACTTCAGAAAATGGCCACCTCAGGTGTATCCCGGCAACAGCAGACCTCACCTCCCCAGTCACTCGTCCAGACTATAGGCCCCAGATTTTACCTCAGAAAATGGCCGTCTCAGGTGTATCCCGGCAACAGCAGACTCTACCACCCTGGTCACTCGTCCCAGCTGTAGGCCCTGGATTTTACTTCAGAAAATGGCCACCTCAGGTGTATCCCGGCAACAGCAGACTCCACCACCCCGGTCACTCGTCCCAACTGTAGGCCCTGGATTTTACTTCAAAAAATGGCCACCTCAGGTGTATCCCGGCAACAGCAGACCTCACCTCCCCAGTCACTCGTCCAGACTATAGGCCCCAGATTTTACCTCAGAAAATGGCTGCCTCAGGTGTATCCCGGCAAAAGCAGACTCCACCACCCCGGTCACTCGTCCCAGCTGTAGGCCCTGGATTTTACTTCAGAAAATGGCCACCTCAGGTGTATCCCGGCAACAGCAAACTCCACTACCCCAGTCACTCGTCCCAACTGTAGGCCCTGGATTTTACTTCAGAAAAGGGCCACCTCAGGTGTATCCCGGCAACAGCAGACCTCACCTCCCCAGTCACTCGTCCAGACTATAGGCCCCAGATTTTACCTCAGAAAATGGCCGCCTCAGGTGTATCCCGGCAACAGCAGACTCCACCACCCCAGTCACTCGTCCCAGCTGTAGGCCCTGGATTTTACTTCAGAAAATGGCCACCTCAGGTGTATCCCGGCAACAGCAGACCTCACCTCCCCAGTCACTCGTCCAGACTATAGGCCCCAGATTTTACCTCAGAAAATGGCCGTCTCAGGTGTATCCCGGCAACAGCAGACTCTACCACCCTGGTCACTCGTCCCAGCTGTAGGCCCTGGATTTTACTTCAGAAAATGGCCACCTCAGGTATATCCCGGCAACAGCAGACCTCACCACCCCAGTCACTCGTCCAGACTATAGGCCCCAGATTTTACCTCAGAAAATGGCCACCTCAGGTGTATCCCGGCAACAGCAGACTCCACCACCCCAGTCACTCGTCCCAGCTATAGGCCCCGGATTATACCTCAGAAAATGGCCGCCTCAGGTGTATCCTGGCAACAGCAGACTCCACCACCCCAGTCACTCGTCCAAGCTGTAGGCCCTGGATTTTACTTCAGAAAATGGCCACCTCAGGTGTATCCCGGCAACAGCAAACTCCACTACCCCAGTCACTCGTCCCAGCTGTAGGCCCTGGATTTTACTTCAGAAAAGGGCCACCTCAGGTGTATCCTGGCAACAGCAGACCTCACCTCCCCAGTCACTCGTCCAGACTATAGGCCCCAGATTTTACCTCAGAAAATGGCCGCCTCAGGTGTATCCCGGCAACAGCAGACTCCACCACCCCAGTCACTCGTCCCAGCTGTAGGCCCTGGATTTTACTTCAGAAAATGGCCACCTCAGGTGTATCCCGGCAACAGCAGACCTCACCTCCCCAGTCACTCGTCCAGACTATAGGCCCCAGATTTTACCTCAGAAAATGGCCGTCTCAGGTGTATCCCGGCAACAGCAGACTCTACCACCCCGGTCACTCGTCCCAGCTGTAGGCCCTGGATTTTACTTCAGAAAATGGCCACCTCAGGTATATCCCGGCAACAGCAGACCTCACCACCCCAGTCACTCGTCCAGACTATAGGCCCCAGATTTTACCTCAGAAAATGGCCACCTCAGGTGTATCCCGGCAACAGCAGACTCCACCACCCCAGTCACTCGTCCCAGCTGTAGGCCCTGGATTTTACTTCAGAAAATGGCCACCTCAGGTGTATCCCGGCAACAGCAGACCTCACCACCCCAGTCACTCGTCCAGACTATAGGCCCCAGATTTTACCTCAGAAAATGGCCGCCTCAGGTGTATCCCGGCAACAGCAGACTCCACCATCCCAGTCACTCGTCCAAGCTGTAGGCCCTGGATTTTACTTCAGAAAATGGCCACCTCAGGTGTATCCCGGCAACAGC